>JALGQJ010000002.1:27491730-27914230 GCA_023055345.1 Quercus wislizeni
AAAAATAAAAATAAAACGGATAATTTACATTTTATATATAATAATATTCTTACAAGACTTTTTAAAGAGTTAAAAAAATATAAGAATGACTATCAATAGTATTTAAATTATATATATATATATATAGGAAATATACCATGCATTTTTGTGTATATCTTTAAGTGTATTCATGCATTTGCATGGAATTACAAGCTAGTATATGTTAATATGTAAAGTTAAGAGAAAATTCAATTAGGTTTCTGTAAGGTCACAAATTGCAACCCAAACCCAATAGGAAAATGGAAATTGGCCCAATAAGCCCAATACAATAAATTTGTAAGAGAGTGGGCGAAAGAATTGGGCTTATAATGGATTTTTTAACAGTTAATCAGGGTTTTAAGCCATTCCGAGGAGGAATATGCATGTAATTTAAGGTTGAATTATAGTCCGAGGAATAAGTTTTTCGATGGGACATGCAATTTTAGAGGTTATGTTCTTTCTAGTACTACAGTGAATCTTCTAATTTTCTCCTTGATATTTTTTCGATCCCCCACTTATGGAGGTCTTTCCCCATTATATAGTCCCCTCTGATCTATTTTCATCGTCCACTTGTCCTTCATCCAACCTCAGACCTCTGTATCTATCCTATTAAACAGATTTTTATAGTTTTCTATGGGCGATGGTAGTTGAAAGTACTGTTCAGAAGTCTTTTCCACATTAATGTGGTCAGGAAAGCTGCTGTAATGCATTTAATGCGGTGGTGACAGATTTTCTCTTAGATATTTCTGTGTTCTTATCCCTTCCCTGTACATTTGAAGTTTATCTTTACTGCTAGAGTTTCCTGGAAGGTCATCCAGGGTAAGACGATGGTCACTTTACAGATATTTGTCAGATCCGGGGAGGATGGCCCTCTCGGACCAACACCCTTGGATACTTATTTGCTCTACTATCTATTACGGGGCATTTCCTCGTGCTTTCTTCTCCTCGGACATATTATTATTAAAGAATGAGACTTTAAGCCTAGCGCAAAGGCTCAAGTTTTGGTCCCCACAATAGCCCTTCAAAATTCTAATTTTTCCCTCTCATCCAAGGAGAAAAAGTATAATTTTGATGTGTGTTCGTAATTACATTTAAAACCATAAGGATATCCAAACCCAGGCACGCGGAAGGGTCATTTCTGTCATCTCAAGAGAGTTTCTGACGCTTGGGAACTCACACGACATCATTAAACGCTTTGGGCCGCGTTACGTTCCAGACATCCAACGGTGGAGTTCTAATCTAACGGTTCAGGTTTTTCCTTCAATATTTGGGCGGGAATGCTTCCCCTTCCTTTTTGGTTTCTGCTATAAAGGCTTCCAAACGTCAGTCCTTTCTCTTTTCATCAGAGTTTGCAATTTCAGAGCACTCATATCTCTACATTCCTTACTCTTTAGACTGTTCATCATACCTTCACCAAAGAGACTTCAAAGATCCTCAAGAGACAAGAAGATCAGTTCGCATCCTATCTTACGTAAGTTCCGTTCTCCAAACTTCCTTTATGTTCTCGGTTAACCGTTCTCTCATTCGCAAGTAGAAATGGGTAGATTTGAGCGTCTAGTAAAGACTCCAGTTTTGATAGAGTCGTTCAAAGAAAAGTACCACATTCCCCAAGAGGTCTTGGTACGACACTGCACCACAGAGGGGGTGGAATTTGACCGAAAAGTAGGAGAGGTCGTAATCCCCATGATTGCCTTCATAGAAGGAGGCATGATTGTCCCCATGGATAGGATTACAAGGGATTACCTTCGTGCCCATAGACTCTGCCCCCACCAGTGTGCTCCCAACTTTTTTAGAGTCCTAGGATCGATTGATGCCTTAGACCGTCATCTGGGGTTGGGATTGACTTGGTATGACGTCGCTCACTTATACGAAGGCCATATAGAAACTCGGGCAGGATTTTATCTCAAGTCCCGCTCCAGCGTGGTCAAGCTTATCTCCTGCCTCCTCAAATCTAACAAAGGGATGAAAGACGACTACCTCATCCTGTCGGGTCCTTGGAGTGACGGCCTAGCTTGCCCAACCAAACTAGGAGAGCCAGGTGGAACAACTTAGATCTAGGATTTCTAACATTAGATTTAAGGAGTTTGTTCTCGGCTTTACTTTACTGCACTTAAGTATTATTTTGATCCATTTACACTTATTTATTTAGTTATTTTCATATTGCCGAGGCTCTTAACTATTTGATTTTTTTATTTGACAGATAAATCGTATACCAATCCAAAGCTCAACCTAATCAACGTCCCAGCACTTAACTATTTGCTCAGGTCGCAAATTTTTGTGAACGACGACGGGCAACTTCGTGCAGTTCACTTGATCTTGGACTTTGAACCAATTTCTAGGTCATTCCTAGACGTCGGCAATTCTATCCGAGCAGACGACTACTGTTTGGCTCGTATAGACGTTTCTTAGCCAGGTTTCCTTGCTCCGTACGATCTTCCACCCGTCGATCATCCTATCCCACAAGGAATACCCTTCGCTGCCCAACCATTACAACAAGTACCACTCGGGGAAGCTATTATCGGAGAAGGAACAGCTTCCTTTTCTTCCCTCGAACAAGAAATTGATAGATTCAAGTTCGAAGAAGAAGAAACTATACTAATATCGAAGGCTGAAGAGGGGGCAGACGAGCATTCGTGCGTGCAAACTCCTGCCCAAGTGGTAACTTTTATTGCCGATACTTTAGACGAGGAGGAAGCGATGGCCCCTAAGACTGGTCCAAGCGTGAAGGAGCTGATGAAGAATAGAAATAAGGCGACATCCCATAAGGATAAAAATAAATCCAAACCTCCTGCAAATCCTCCCCCTCCTCCTCCTCAGATTCCTGCTGACCTTGGGTTGAAACCCAACCCAGACCTAAGGAAGAAAAGGCCAATTGATACTGTGGAAGAAGGGGAGTTGGGCCCCTCCAAAGGAAACAAGCAGGCCAAACAGACACAGCAGGACCATAGGAGCAGAAGGTCCAGTTCCATGGACAATCGAGAAGATGCCCTGGTGGCCCAAGTACGTCGGCCTGCACGTACTTGGTCACCTGTGTTGGAAGTTGATGGTATGCCCATCGCGTTTGATGCCACGCTTAGGCATTATCGCGGGGGGCATGCTGGTTTGTTGGCTGAGGCTCTGGAGCAGCCTCTTTTCCTCCCTCAGGATATGGCGGCTTATAGGAGCTTTAACCATCCGGACCTCTTCCTTTCCCTAAAAAGGGACTTGGCTATGGTAAGTGATTCTGCTCACTTTTTCTTCATTTATATTTACTTGCATTTTATAGCAGAAGTATCATTTAAAAAAAAAAAAAAATTTACTTACTAGGTCACGCAACAAGTTTTCGTGGCCGAGGAGTGGGTAAAGAACTCCCGCAACGAGACGAGGTCTGCCCTGGATGCCCGAGACACCGCAGAGGCTCAGCTAGGTGCACTGAAAGATAAACAGGCACAGATAAACAGGCACAACTGGTCGAGCAGGTGAAACAAGCTCTCAGGGACAAAGATAGCGCCGAAGTAGGGCTGAAAACAACTGAGAGACAGGCTGAGGATCTTCGCAAGGAGCTGCACTACTACGAAATTAATCTGGCAACAGAAAAGCAGATGGTGACGGATCTCCGCGAAGAACTCTGCAAGGCCAAGGAGGCTGCCCAACTACTAAAGGAGGCAGCTGAGGTCGAAAAGCAGGCTGCGTATACCCTGGGGGTACAGGAGACTCAGAGTAGGCTCACAGAGGAGTTTTCTGCCGTAGCTAGGGATTACTGCGACATCACTTAGGGTAAAGCCCTTGATGCTGCTAGGATCCCTGCCGATTCCAGCCTAAGACGACCTGAGAGCATCTATTATGATTCGGACATCCGCGAGCTCCTAGATTCTGGCTCTCCTCCTCCAGAACAAACTGCCCAAGTGTCTGAGGCTCCTACAACAGATCAAGCCCCTCTTGCTCATGTGGAAGTTCCAACAGACTCTTGCCAAGATGCTGGCCAAGGGAAAAAAGTTGAAGCTCCCCAGAGCAAGGATAAGAACCAAGATAAGGGTAAAGGCAAGGCTTCAGACACCGCCATCTCTCAGTCCAAGCAAGTTGCTGACCCAGGGGCTCCCAAGGCACAAGCTTAGGACATTAGTTTTAGTAGTACATTTATTTTCTTTGTTTAATGTTTCTGTATTTTTTTTTTTTAAAGACATGTACTTCACTCTTATTATCAATGAAAATATCCTCATTTTGCTTTACAAGTCATGATAATTAGTGGCGAACTCCTCTGTTGTCATCATTTTTTTTTATTTGAATTGTACGTATGATTATATTAGGCAAATAAAGCATATTAGAAGATTAGTTCAACTAAAAAGGTCCAGAACCTGGGTCAATGCAAGAGCCAAGTAAGCATCTTCAATAGTAACAAGGTAACAATAAATATAACTAACCTAAATGGGAACTTTAAGTAATATGCTTAAACTTAAATTTAAATACTTAAAGAAACTTAGAACAAGTGTTAACTAACCCAAATCATCTAGTCCGAGGACTCCACTCATGATTGGATTTAAGTTTAAACACTTAGTAGAACTGGGAAAGAGTGTTAACTAACCCAAATCATCTGGTCTGAGGACTCCAGGCATGATCGGATTTAAGTTTAAACACTTAGTAAAACTGAGAAAGAGTGTTAACTAACCCAAATCATCTGGTCCGAGGACTCCAGGCATGATCAGATTTAAGTTTAAACACTTAATAGAATTGAGAAAGAGTGTTAACTAACCCAAATCATCTGGTCTGAGGGCTCCAGGCATGATCGGATTTAAGTTTAAACACTTAATAGAATTGAGAAAGAGTGTTAACTAACCCAAATCATCTGGTCCGAGGACTCCAAGCATGATCAGATTTAAGTTTAAACACTTAATAGAATTGAGAAAGAGTGTTAACTAACCCAAATCATCTGGTCCGAGGACTCCAAGCATGATCGGATTTAAGTTTAAACACTTAATAGAATATGAACAGTATGAACATTTTATATAAAAAACACATATTGATCAAATAAACACTTGTTAATAATAATACCTCTTTAGGTTATTTACATTCCAAGGACGTGGTATTACATGTTCGTCTAGATCTTCTAAGAAGTATGCTCCAATGCCAGCGTTGGAGGTGATACGATAAGGTCTTTCCCAATTCGGCCCCAATTTTCCCCAAGCTGGATTTTTTGCCGTTCTCACAACTTTATGTAGTACCAAGTCACCAGGAGTTAAAGGTCTTAACCTTACATTGGCGTCATAACCCCGCTTTAGTTTCTGCTGATAATGCGCCAACTGAACCATGGCGTTCTCTCTCTTTTCCTCAATCAGGTCTAGATTTCTTGCTAACTGCTTATCTTTGTCTTTTGGACTAAACGAGCTGGTTCTCGTTGTCGGGAACCCAGACTCCAAAGGGATGATGGCTTCAGCTCCGTAAGTCATTGAAAAAGGGGTCTCTCCAGTAGACCTACGAGGAGTGGTTCTGTGCGTCCAGAGTACGTGTGGAATTTCTTCAACCCATTTACCTTTTGCATCATCTAATCTTTTCTTCAACTCACTTAATATGACTTTATTCACAGCTTCAGCCTATCCATTCCCTTGGGGATAAGCCGGAGTAGAATACCTGTTAGTAATCCCCAGTTCACCGCAGTATTTTCTTAACATTTTGCTATCAAACTGAAGTCCATTGTCCGAGATAAGCACATGAGGGACGCCAAACCGAGTGACAATGTTTTTCTATACAAATCTTTTTGCATCCACATCTCGAATATTTGCTAGAGGTTCCGCTTCAACTCACTTCGTAAAATAGTATGTGCCGACTAGGAGATACTTCTTGTTTCCCACTGCTTTGGGAAATGGTTCGACGATGTCTAAACCCCATTGAGCAAATGGTCATAGACTAGATAGTGGATTAAGCATTCCCCCTGGTTGGTGTATACTCGGTGCGTACCACTGGCACTGATTACACTTTTTAACGTATTTCAAAGCTTCTCTCTGCATATTTGGCCACCAGTAACCTTGAGTAATGGCCCTATGTGCTAAGGATCTGCCTCCAGTGTGACTTCCACAGATTCCTTCATGCATCTCTTCTAGGAGTGATTCGGTTTGTTCGGGATGAACACATAACAGATAAGGCCCTGAAAAGGAACGCCTGTATAGCTTGCCGTCCTCCGACAACCAATAACTAGTAGCCTTTCTTCGTATCTTGTCAGCTTCAATTTTTTCCTTAGGCAAAACATCTTCCTTCAAGAATTGCGTGATGGAATCCATCCAACTCGGTCCCACTCTCACTTGGTTAATTTGAACTGTGTTTACTGTTGTCGAGGGTTTGCGTAAGTCTTCAACAAGGATTACTCGAGGCAAGTTCTGTGCCGAGGAGGTTGCAAGCATGGCCAAAGAATCCGCATGTGCATTGCCACTTCTATGGACATGTAGTAAGTTAAAGGATTCAAATTTCGACTGCATAGTTTTAACTTGGTTAAGATACCCCCGCATCCTTTCATCTTTGGCTTTGAATTCCCCTTTTACTTGACTAACAACCAGCCTTGAGTCCGAGAAGAGTTTTATGGACTTCCCTCCCATCCTTTGGACCATAGCCATTCCTTCCAATAGAGCTTCATACTCAGCTTCATTATTCGTAGCTGGAAAGTCTAACCTTAAAGACTTCTCAATAATAACCATTTCAGAAGACGTCAGTACTAATCCAACCCCCGAGCCTTTTTGGTTTGATGCTCCGTCTACATGTACTTCCCATGTCGGAGGGCAGTATTGGGAGATCGTATCAACCAACTTCTCATCCTTGTTTATGTTTGCCAGTAATTCGTCTACCTCAGGTTCGGTGAATTCTGCCACCAAGTCAGCGAGGACTTGTCCCTTCACGGAGGTACGAGGCATGTACTTGATATCGAAAGCCCCCAGAATTGTACCCCACTTGGCTATCCTTCCCGTGTAATCGGCACTTCTAAGTATGGTTTTTAGCGGGAGTAGTGTAAAAACAACCACTGTATGCGCTTGAAAATAGTGAGGTAACTTACGCGTGCCAAGCGCCACTGCTAGGATAGCTTTTTCCAGTGGTAGATAACACACTTCCGCTTTATGCAACGACTTACTTACGTAATACACTGGTCGCTGTACACCATTATCCACTCGTATCAGCACTAAACTCACTGCACACGAGGCTACAGCAATATAGGCAAAAAGAACTTCATCTGGCTCAAGACTAGACATGACCAGTGGTCGTGCTAGATAGTCTTTGAGTTGCTGAAAGGCCTCGGCACACTCCTTTGTTCATTCAAAGTTCTTCCATTTGTTGATCAATAAGAAGAAATGTCTGCATCTATCTGCTGATCAAGATATGAATCTATTCAAAGCGGCGGCCATACCAGTTAGCTTTTGCACTTCTTTTGGGTTCCGAGGAGTTCGCATATTGTTGACGGCTTTAATCTGGTCGGGATTAACTTCAATTCCCCTGTGAGTAACCATGTAACCCAAGAATTTGCCCGATCCTACACCAAATGAGCATTTAGAAGCATTTAAACGTAATTTATAGCTCCTGAGAATTTCGAAGACAACTTGGAGGTCCCCTAGGTGTTCCGACACCATTTTGCTTTTCACCACCATATTGTCTATATAAATCTCAATATTTTTCCCCAATAATGACTCGAACATCCTCGGCATCATTCTTTGATAGGTGGACCCTACATTCTTCAGGCCGAATGGCATCACTTTGTAATGGTAATTCCCAACAGGAGTAACAAAAGCAGTCTTTTCTTGATCATCCAAGGCCAAAGGTATCTAATGATAACCCTGAAAAGCGTTCAAGAAACTCATCCGATGATGGCCTACAGTGGCGTCCACCAGCTGATCGATCTTGGGCATGGGGAATGGATCTTTAGGGCAAGCTCTATTTAAATCTGTGAAATCGACACACACTCGCCACTTCCCACTCTTTTTCTTGACTACAACCGTGTTTGCCAACCATTCGGGATAGAAGACCTCCTTGATAGCCCCAGCCTGTTTGAGTTTCGTTACTTCCTGATGGACTGCTTCTGCATGCTCTTTGGACGGACGACGAGGGAGCTGCTTTTTGGGAAATACTAACGGATTAACATTCAAGTGGTGGCAAATGAAGTCTGGATCCACCCCTGGGGCCTCGTAGGTATTCCAAGCAAAGACGTCAATATTTTGTTTAAGGAACTCTACCAATTCCTCCCTCTCTTGTTGAGGTAGTTGGGATCCGACTTGAAAAAACTTCTTCGGATCGTCTTCTATTGTGATTTTCACAAGATCTTCACACTTCACCTCATCGGATGTCCCACCCATAGGTAATATTGGGGGTTTTAACTACTATAACTCCTCTCCGGGAGTCACAGGTTCTACTTCAGGCTTGTGTCGGATAGCTGCAACCATGCACTGTCGCGCCATTGTTTGATCACCCAGTATTTCTTCTATTTTGCCTCCGGATGGGTATTTTATCTTCTGATGTAGGGTGGAAGAAACCGCTCCTAAAGTATGAAGCCAAGGTCTGGCAACAATTGCTGTATAAGGAGAATACACATCCACCACGATAAAATCTACTTCCACCGTTTCCGAACCGGCCTGCACTGGTAGTCGGATTTGTCCCTTCGAGATAATAACCTTCCCTTCAAAACTTACTAGGGGAGAGTTGTAAGGCGTCAGATCTTCAGCTCTTAAATTCAGCCCTTTAAAAAGATCAGGGTACATAATCTCGGCCACGCTACCTTGATCCACCATTACTCTCTTCACATCATAACCTCCAATTCGGAGTATGATCACCAGGGCATCATCATGAGGCTGAATAGTTCCAATCTTGTCTTCGTCTAAGAACCCCATGACCAGGGGCCGATCTAGTCTAGCTCTCTTCGGCTCGTGGCTACCATCCTCAGAAGACAGGTGAGCCACAGACATTACTCTAGAAGGGCATGACCTCGTTCTGCCAGGCGCCGCAAAAATAACGTTGATAGTTCCAAGAGGGGGTCTTGAAGGATTCTCCCTTTCCGGCCGAGTATCGGCCTGACCACCCAAGCCACTAGAGTGATGCAACAGCTATTTCAATTTGCCTTCTCAGACAAGTTGGTCCAAGTGATCCCATGAACTTCTGCAATCCTCGGTAGTGTGACCATTGTCTCGATGGTATTGACAATAGAGATTTCGGTTTCGTTTTTCAGGATTTCCCATCATCTTATTGGGCCATTTAAAGAAGGATTCGTTCTTAACCTTTTCCAAGACTTGATGCACGGGTTCTCGGAATATAGCTCCGACCACTTGATTTTTATTTGACCCTTGCTGCTCGGTATAATCCCTTCTCGGCTGGTTATTGTTGCATTTGTCCGACCTAAAATCTCTCATTTGTTGATCATCTTCTATCCTTTTGTACTTATCCACCCTATCCATTAGTTGTCGCAAACTGGTGACAGGTTTACCTATCAGGGATTTTCTCAAACCATGCTCGGAAAGGAGGCCGACCTTGAAAGTTCTAATAGCGACTTCATCAAAATTGCCATCGATCTCATTGAACATCTCCCAATATCTTTCAGCATACGACTTCACAGATTCTCCTTCCCTCATTGTTATAGACAGCAGAGAGTCTAAGGGTTGAGGAACCCTACTGCACGTAATAAACCGGGAATAGAATGATTAAGTAAGCTTCTTGAAAGAGTTGATGGAATTAGTCCTCAACCCATCGAACCACCTCATCGGCATCGGTCCTAAGCTGGAGGGGAACACTCTGCACAGCAAGGCTTCGTCCTGAGAATGAACTGCCATCTTCTGTTTGAACTGGCTTACATGCTCCACAGGATCGGTACGTCCATTATACATGGTGAATGTAGGTTGATGGAAACGTCTGGGAAGCTTTGCCTTTTCTATTCCCTGAGTAAAGGGGGACTTAGAAATTTGGCTCAGAGCCTTCTTCATGACCTTAGTTCCTACCCCCCTCCCAGATGGACTCTTTCTCCTCCTCTTGTGAGAATGTTCTTCCTTATAAGAATAAGATTCACTAGGTGGGGTTTCTGAGCGTTCCCTTTAACTGGCATCTCCTTCATCGTTGGAAGAAACATCAGAGCTAGAAGGGGTTTGTTTTCATTGTGCACGACGAAGTTTCCTTTTTAGATCTTCAATCTCTCGTTGCAAATCTTTTTCATCAACTTACTCATGTACCGAGTGACTCCTTCATCGATAGCCACTTCTACCAGCATGGAGCGTCTGCGAGCTACCCTCTTGTTGGTTATCTACATGATTTCCATGTTCAAGGTTGTGGAGCTCACCTTGCTGATGAACGTTAACAGATTCTGCATGGGGTGGACTGATTTCATGTGGTCTTGAACCCGCCATAACTGTTATAAACCTTACTAACACTAATTCTTCCCACAGACGGCATCAATTGTAAGGTCACAAATTGCAGCCCAAACCCAATAGGAAAATGGAAATTGGCCCAATAAGCCCAATACAATAAATTTGTAAGAGAGTGGGCGAAAGAATTGGGCTTATAATGGATTTTTTAACAGTTAATCAGGGTTCTAAGCCGATCCGAGGAGGAATACGCATGTAATTTAAGGTTGAATTATAGTCCAAGGAGTAAGTTTTTCGACGGGACATGCAATTTTAGGGGTTATGTTCTTTCTAGTGCTACAGTGAATTTTCTAATTTTCTCCCTGATATTTTTTCAATCCCCTACTTGTGGAGGTCTTTCCCCATTATATAATCCCCTCTGATCTATTTCCATCATCCACTTGTCCTTCATCCAACCTCAGACCTCCGTATCTATCCTGTTAAACAGATTTTTATAGTTTTCTACGTGCAGTGGTAGTTGAAAGTACTATTCAGAGGTCTTCTCCACATTAATGCGGCCAGGAAAGCTGTTGTAGTGCATTTAATGCGGTGGTGGCAGCTTTTCTCTTAGATATTTCTGTGTTCTTATCCCTTCCCTGTACATTTGAAGTTTATCTTTATTGCTGGAGTTTCCTGGAAGGTCATCCAGGGTAAGACGATGGTCACTTTACAGATATTTGTCAGATCCGAGGAGGATGGCCCTCTCAGACCAATACCTTTGGATATTTATTTGCTCTACTATCTATTACGGGGCATTTCCTCGTACTTTCTTCTTCTCGGATATATTATTATTAAAGAATGGGACTTTAAGCCCAGCGCAAAGGCTCAAGTTTTGGCCCCCACAGTTTCAAATTTGAATTCAATTAAAGTCTAATTTTGCGTCACGTGTTCCATCTAATCTAAATTTTAAATTTTTGTGCCATGAGAGTTAATTAAGTGGAAAAATTGGATTTCAATTAGAATTTAATTTTGCATCATGTATCCTATCTAATCTAAGGTTTTTTTTTTTTTTTTTGCGCCAAATGAGTTAATTTAGTGTAGAAAATGAGGAATTCAATATAAATTTATAAGTTATTTATGTAATATATATGACTATATACGGCCAATTACTAACCAATTTATTTTGTAATATATATATATATGCTTTTGTTAGCTTTCCATACAAATTAAATTGTTTAGATTTTTATTGTTGTTTTTTCTATGAACTAATGAGCATATTTTTTATATAGTTTCTATTCAGATATTTTATATGCGAAGATATTGAATGTAACAAACTGTAATTGAGCTGAATGATCCTATATGTCTATCCCCATTCAATTTAGGAGATACTATTTGATCAATTTATTATTTTATTTTGTATTGTATTTAGTATAATTTCACAGACAATAATTGTAAATTGATATTGTATATGTAGCATCCAATAGTAATTTTCAAAATTATATATGTAATAACAAATAATGAGAAACTTGGCGTAACCAATATCATGAAAATAGCAAGGAAAATTTATTTTAGCACCTCCAAATGTCCTGGTCATACTATGTCATATGTGTTTAATAACCCAAGCTAATATCAGTAGCACCGGTACAATTCATCAATCTCGTGCACAAGCACGGGTTGTGTACTAGTTTTATTAATATCAAAGTACCTAACAAACTTAACTATTAACACTCTACTAAACACTTATCAGCATCATGTTTTCATTTAAACCTATTTATATTGGATCTATTTAGGGTTGGGTTTCAGCCATGGTGATTCTATTTGAAAGATTTTAGTCTCATTCCAATGAATTTCTTCTCTTACCAATTCTTGGGAAAAAACTTTTGAGGAAAATATCTGCCAAATTATTATGTGACTTTACATATACAACCGATATTACAATTGATACAACCTTATCTACTATGTACTTGTGTCTTAAAGTCATATGTCTATATTTTTCATTGTACACTTTGTTGTACGCTCTAAACATGGTGACGCCTCTATTGCAATATACACAAAAATGGTTGGCATTGGTTGTGATTACTACTCTACTTCCAACATCTTATTTCTTATCCATTCAGTTTCTTTGCCTATTGGCGCCAATGCTATAAACTCATATTCCACAATAGCAATAGAAATGCACATTTGTTTATTTGATGCCAATGAAATGACACCCTTACCAGGAGTGAATATTAATTTTGCCAAAGGTACCAGATGGAGCCTAGGCTGGGACAGTAATATTAATTTTTGGCTTGATAATTGGACTTCTAATGGGCCATTGAGATCTCTTGTACATGGTCCACTCAGTAGAGGGAAGAGGAACTTAAAATCAGGGATATAGTCTCGGATACTGGCTGGGATTGGGGGAAAATTTTTATGACCTTGCCAAGCCATGTTGGCATGGAAATCAGAGCTATGCCTTGTTCTTGTGTTGCATCAATGAAGGATAGAATGATCTGGGCAGCAACTTCCAATGGGCATTTTAACCTCAATACTGCTTACCTCTTGTCTAACCAGATTTCCGAGCCTCACCTCTCCTTTAATGGCAGTTGGATATGGAAATTAAATGTTCTCCCAAGGGTCTAGTTCTACATGTGGATGTGTTTTCATAACAGCATGGCCACTCGTGAATGTCTTGTAGCTAGAGGTATTCATGTAAACATCTCTTGCCCGATATGCCAGCATGCTCCAGAAACGATTATCCATCTTTTGAGGGACTGTACTTTTGCTCTAAATTGTTGGCAAAACCTTGGAGCTAACTTCAGAACAGATTTCTTCAAGCTGAAACCTCCATGACTAGCAGAAATTTAATTGCAAGTTTGACATAGAATCTGGGCAGATGCGTATTCATTAGAACTTGATCTTTGCTTTTGGTGTTTGGACTCTTTGGCAGCATCGGAACAAAGTTGTTTTCCAAAAGCAAAGCCCCAACCAAACCATCCACTTAGAAATCATTCAAAGAGCTGCATTTTGTGCTCAAAGGAATTCTATAAAGAGACCTCGTGTTGAGAGAGGTATCTGGTGGTAAAGACCTTACAGATGTTGGTTCAAACTAAACACTGATGGAGGGGGCATTCTTCGCTCTGATTCGGGAGCTTGGATACAAGATTTCCTTAGAAACATAGGAAATACCACTAGCTTCCTAGCTGAACTGTGGGCATTAATCATGTGTTTAAATTTGAGAGTTAGTGCCCTTGAAGTAGAATTGGATGCACAAACTGTTGTTGAATTGATGAACAATGACAACATCTCTAATGCTATTTATTCATTCCTTGTGGCTGATTGTAGGCTCCTAAATGCTCAAGTTCCTTAGATTCAAGGGCGGAGGTACATAGAGTTCCAATTAGTTATGAATATTCATCATCTTCATAGTTCATGCTATTTTTTTTTTTTACTGTTGTTTTGCTTAGTTTTCTCTTTACTTTGATTTTGGATAATGACTTTCTTAAAAAAAAATGTCATAGAGATCTATTCATTGTTAGTTTTTATGTTATTTCCCTTTAAAATATAACAATGATTGCATTTAGCCATTTACAATTCTAATATTTAGTTAGTTTCTCAAGTAGACTTCACTCAAACAATACACGCGCTTTTACCAAAATCTTATAAATCCCTAATCTCTAGGTGTCTTTCTTTTTATTTTTTCTAAGAATAGAAAAAGGACGTTGTTTCTATTGTTTTCAATTTTTAAATGCAATGCGCATTGCTCAAATTGGTGTGTTTTTCTTTTCATTCTTAGCCTTCAAATTCAATTTTTTTTTCCTCATATGTTTTTTCTCTCATTATCATCATCTCATTTTCATATATTTTTAGTTAATTTTTTGTTTTCCTTTTGAATCCAGGTGCCTTATAAGTTGTACCAACATTGATATGTTTCTACAACAAAATTTAGGTTGTGCTAGAGAGAAGAAACATTCTCAAGTCTTAACCCCCTCCCAATTTGAAAAAGGGAAAAATTGTAAGAATTTCACTATGAAAATGATAATAAATTGAATTTATTTTATGAATTGTCATCATCAAGCACAATTCTAATAGGAGATGCTAAGGCTTTTTAAAAAAAATCTTTTATATGTTTATAGCAAATTGAACAATTTTTTTTTTAATCTTATTTGAGTTTTAAAATATTATAAAATGTTAAATTTGACTATTTATATAGAATACAATTATTGTATTAATTATGAGTTATGACTAGCATATAAATATATAATTCGGCCCCCCAAGTGGAAAATCCTTGCTACACTCCTGCTCAGATTAAAGTGATGCACTGCTACAGGGAAGCAAACTTTTGTGCGGACGCTTTTGCTAGAATAGGATTGCTTCAAAATTTGAATATTTTGTATTATAATTCCCCTCCCCCTAATCTGTTGGGTGCTTATCTGTCTGATCTCTATGGTCTTTTTCATTTCAGGCTTTATCTTGAAACTAATGTATTTGATTCTGTTTCTTAGTTTGTTTGAATGAAATCTCATTTTTACCCAAAAAAGAAAAGAAAAAGAATATCTATTTAGACATGGACTTATTATTATTCACATATATTTCAACTCATTTTGAATAACCTTCTAAAAAGAATTGTAATAAAAGTCCTAAGTTTATAGTTTTCTTAAGTTAAACCAAGTGCTATAGTGAATGGCAGTGTATTGTTAATGGATGACTTAATTGATAATAAATGAAATTTAAAGAACTGAAACGATAATATCAAAATTTAAATGACTAAAATAAAAAGTTGTGATATTTAAAAGTGTGAGTTTTGTATTTTGATCTTATTTTTATAAGAAATTTTATGTACTTAATACTTTCACAACAAGTGATAAGATGTAATGTCATTACATGTTTTTATTTGTGAGATAAAAAAATAATTTCAGTAAAAAACTTAAATTAGAATCAATAACAAATAATCACATATAATTTGTTACGAAAATATTGTAAAAATAATGTACGGATGACACATCACTATTTTTATTTATTTTATGATGATATATGTGATCGTATCTGTAAAAGTTTCAAATTCAACAGTACAGTCTCACAGACTCAGGCCAAATTTCGTCCTCAAAATCAAATCGTGAATCAAGCAAAAAACGTAGCAAGTCTAGCAACAATCTCTCAGACTCATCAGTAGTCAGTACCACAAAATCAAAAATCAGATCCAAACAACGTCACCCATTTTAATTAACTCTCTCTCTCTCTCTCACGAATCAAGCAAAGCCACGTAAGCCAAAAAAAAAAAAAGAACTGAAAGAAAGAAGACAAAGCAGCCATTTTTGGCAAAATCTTTATCTGCCACTTCCTTCACAGATCACATGCATTGCCCCCACATTTTATTCTTTTCTTTTCTATTCACCTTGTTTCTTTCGTTCAAATGAAAACTGTCATCACTCCACAGATCACAGGTCATGACTGGTCTTAATCAAGTCAGACCACATCAGCTCCTTCTTGCACTTCTTCTTTTTCATTACTCTCCTCTTTTCCTGTCATCACTCCACAGACCCAAACCTCAGTACCTCACCCACCAATCTGACCTTCCTTTTACTCTTGCTCTTTGAATATAAACACAAAGACAAGAACACTACACTTGGGTTCGTAAGAATTTTGTCAAAGATTATTTCTTTCTTAAGTAGCTAAGCTAGCTGAAAAGAATGAGTAAGCGTAGTAGACCAAGCGAGATGCCCAGTATCAGCCTCAAGGTTAAGAGTCAGGTATATATATATATATATATATATCTTTGTTTCTGGGTAATCATTTTCCCAAGTCTGTGCTTTCTCAATCTTTCCATTATTTTATTGTTAAAATGTCTGCTGGGTCTTTGTTTTGTAATAATATTAATAATCATTGTTTAGCGTGTATTTTTGTTTGGTATTAAGTTGAAGGATTCCCAGCAAAAAAAAAAATGTATTAAAAAAAAAAGGTATTTGGTAATGTGGATGTTTCCGATTTTTTCAGTCTTTTGGTAGAGAGGAGTGAGGAGTAACGGCTGGCATTGGAACAGCTTTTGGGCTTTAGCCATTATTTTGTATTATACTTCACTATAACCGATCGAAATTATTGTAATCTTGTGTCTATTGGTCACAAAATGTAATGCATGCTAGACTATTATCTTTTTTTTCCACATATATGTTTGTATCATTTTAATGTTTGTTTGCTATTTTACCAAAAACCAAAAGACAAGACCAAAGATTATCAAAAAAAAAAAAAAAGACCTAAAAAATAAAGAGAGAGAAGATGTACTTGCATTTGCATATATGTGCGTGTGTGTGTGTGTGTTTCTATGTTCATGGAATGTTAACTCCATACTGCATTGTATCAAGGGCAGGGCAATGTTCAGAGCAATGGTTATTGTAATGTCTTTCTTTGTTTTTGATAATTCAATTGTTACAACAAGTGAGGAGGGAGATTCTAACCTTGGTACTCTTCGTTAAGGAGATCAGGCAATGTCGCTGTGTCACGGGGCTCCTGGTGGTTATTGTACATATTGAGATAGGTTAATGTGGCCACAATAGCGCTTAAAATAGTTTGAAATACATAGTTTGATAGTTATGAACCTGTGCTCTAGTTATTGTACATATTATGCTTGTTGTTTGTGGGTGAGGTAGGAAAATTGGAATGTACCTTGGCAAAAATAACTCACTAAGGCTTGAGTTCATAGGAAAAATTCTATTTGACTATAGGGTAGGAAATAATCAAAAGGCCACTTTAGTGCCACTCTATATCCATTGTAGATGTAGGTATGATAAATTAGATCTTGTCCCGCTTCCCTTTTTAATTTTCCTTCTCTGTCAGGTCTGTTTCGCAAGAGTTTGGAGAGTTTTTACAGTTCTGAACTTGCATGATTTGGTTTGTTAGCTATTATTCATAGGAATGCTTAGCTTGCTCTTGCTCTCTCTCTCTCTCTCTCTCTCTAAAAAAAAAAACTCCTTCCATCCCAAACATACCCTAAGGGTAGACTCATTGAGAGCAGAACTAGTGATTAAGGTGTTTGTGGTCCATTCATGATAAAGAGTTTACGTAATGCATTCTGGTTCAATATGATTCAGTACTTGAATTGGATTCCAACGTTTTGATTCAACGGAACAAAATTTTCTTAGATCAATGTGTCCTTAAATTCCTGGATTTCTTCTTCCGTTTCCTTTATCCTTATTTTTCTTGCATAGGGAATAAATTTCAGATAGATTGATGATGATGTTCAATTTAATAAATTACCGCAACGTTGCTGTGAGCCTGTGACTGATGGTTCTACCTAAATTAAGTATTATGTCAAGTTTATATATCCAATTAAATCTATTTTTTCTGTACAGCTTCCAACCTTATCATCTTTTATTAATTTTTATACTGTCATATGCCATATCGTACAATTTTTACAACAACAAATCCAGTGCAGCTTTGTGCTTTCATTTTACCATCATTTCTTACTTACTGTAGGATGGGCAAGATCTTTACTTTAAGATTAGGTCTGACACAAAATTCATCAAGCTCTTCACTGCCTACTGTGACAAGCGCCAATTGGAATATAGGACCATCCAATTCTTCCATGAGGGCCAACGCATTCTTGGGAGCCACACACCAGCTAGAGTAAGTTTCTTTCATATTTTTTCAAAAAAATTGTTTTTACTTTGTTACGCACTTTCATAATGACCGTACTGCAAACGGCTTTATATCTCTTTCTATGTGTTTGACATAGACATTAAGAAATGATTCATTTTAAATAAATTACTAATTCTGTGACCCATAAAGCATATTAAGTAACATATCTATTGCTACAAACTCTGTTAACTCACATTATGTCGTGCAAATGTGTGTTATTTGCTTATGTATGTCTGCACTATTGTTAACTATCTCACACTGACTTACTATTGTTTTTAATTAAGGTTACTTGAGTAAGTTAAAATTGGTCATTCTAATTATAAGCTATTGATCTGAATGTGCAGCTTAATTTGGAGGACAACGACGAAATTGAAGCCATGACTCACGCACTTGGAGGTGGTTGCAGTGGCATTGACAAACATGCAAAAGCTCAAATCTGTTAAATGTATTTCCACAAACCTGTACTCAATCAAAGTCAGTCTTTAAAGTTCACTTTTTCATATATTTATAATTAGTTAGTGTTATGTGTGATGAGTGGTGTCTAGCTTTTAGTTTTATTTAATATTATGTTACATGACAAGCTAAATATGGTTCTGGATTATCAAGGGTGGCCAACTCTTGGTTAATATTATGGTACATGGTTCTGGACCGTATATCTCAATTTTCATTTTGCTTCATGATATAATTTATCCATGGGGGGTGGATCACATTTCCATGCTCTACGTGTACCATTGTTAACAAGTTAGTTATCACATGGCAAACGATCAAGTAAATTTTCTTATGGGAAAAAAAAAAAAAAAAAAGCATTTAGGGAATGTTTGCTACTAAGAAAAAAAGGACAAAATTGCCAAATTCTTAAATAATTCTAGTTGAGAGAGGGGCTGGTAGGGGAAGGAGATTTATAAAGAGTGATGATTGCATGATTCGTTAATATATATATATATATTTGTTATTACTTTTTTAGGTTTTATTTTTATCCAAACCTTTTTTTTTTTTTTTTTAAGCTAAGCCAATGAATTTAGTATATGTTTGTTTGTTTGGTTTAGCTTAAATTGTTAGTTTATTTTAGCAGTGAGTTTATGTACAGGTTTTAGTCTGAACTTTCAGTGTGCTAAAGTATGCTTATACTCATGGTTTTCAGAATCGGACCAGACCAGGAGGTCAGACTGTGAAAACCGGAAATCGGGATGAAAATCGGTTTTTTAAGTCAAAAGAACCGGATTTTTTGTTAATTCTATAAACCGCTAAAACCGGGGTTGGACCGCACAAATCGGTGAGAACCGTGCGGTCCAACCTCTTAGCATTTTTTTTATAAAAAAAATAACAACTTAACACAATTTTATTCTTCTTAATTAAATTATCCATCTCTTGCAAGGAATAAAAAAAATTATAATTAAAATCTTTCAAAGATATTCAATTTTATTTCAAAAATTAATCATAAATTTTAATTTTTTCATGATTATTATTTTATTTTATTAACTTTCTTATTTAATTATTAAATATATGCTTAAAAATCATTAAATTTCCCTCACATATATAGATATATTTTCAATTTTGCAAGTTTTATAAATTTAATATATATATTTAGGCTTTAATTAATTATTAAATTAATTATGACGTCATCACGGTTTGATCCCGGTTCGACCTCAGTTCGACCTCAAAAACCTTGAACCTTTCTCTTTTACGGTTCAATGAACGGTCCGGGTCTAAAAACCTTGCTTATACTTTGAAAAAAAAAATTGAAAATATAAGAAAAGACTGAAAAAAAATGAGGTTTTAAAAAAATGTACATAAAATCTAAAGATAAAAACATGCATGAACTTATAAGCTCATGCCAAACGCACTATTGTCAATATATTTTCATCTATGTACTGCCTCAGTTTTTATTTTTTGGGAATGGGGTGTCCTATTGAAGGCAAAACAGATCAGTTTAAGTAGCACATGACCATAAGTTGTTTGGGTATATTGATATAGCCTGCCTAGGTAGTTAGTATATGTTTGTTTGTTTGGCTTAGCTTAAATTGTTAGTTTATTTTAACAGTGAGTTTATGTACAGGTTTTAGTCTAAACTTTCAGTGTACTAAAGCGTGCTTATACTTTGAAAAAAAAAAATTGAAAATGTAAGAAAAGACTGAAAAAAATGAGGTTTTAAAAAACTGTACATAAAACATAAAGATAAAAGCATGCATGAACTTATAAGCTCATGCCAAACATACTATTGTCAATATATTTTCATCTATGTACTGTCTCAGTTTTTATTTTTTGGGGATGGGGTGTCCTATTGAAGCCAAAACAGATCAGTTTAGGTAGCACATGACCATAAGTTGTTTGGGTATATTGATATAGCCTGCCTAGGTAGTTAGTAAGCCTTCTTGAAAACCAGGGTGGCACCATACATTGATAGTCTTGCCAAAGGCCATAGTCGTCATGAACTTATGATTTGTTCAAGCCGTGTTATCGGCAGTAATAGGATGGGATTGCTGTATCCCCAGAGTTTGTCTTGGATGATAGCTTCTCTTATGGCCATTAGTGTTGTTGAACGCTGATGTTGTAGGGAATGGCCACAAGCCAACCCAAACCTTATTGCCAATACCTACTCAAACCGACCCGGAAAGAACTTTCCAAAAAAATATATATATATTCAGGAAATTCAGAAGCAGCTTTGGCTTCTGGATGGTCTACCATGTTCCTTTAACTCTATTAACTCTTTTCGTTCTTTGCTTTCAGTTATATGACTCTGGTTTTCTTCAAATCAGTTTCTGGGTCTTCTTATTTCATTTTTGATCGTTTGACACTAGATCCATTTGGGAATACTTAGAGGGTGTTTGGTAATGTTGTTCTAGTAATGTTATTTATATTTTTTGGAAATACATATGAGTGAAAATGTATATGAAAATATGTGTAATGTTGTTTAAACATTGAAAACCGTTGTTTGAAATACCTTACCAAGCACCCCTTTACAAACAATTATATAAATGATGCCAATAAACTTGTAATGGTGTTATGTGTTACGATCCAAGTGTTCCACGTGGCTTTAGTGGGCCAAAATGAGTATTCATCTCTAATTTGAAAACTATGTAGCGAAATATATTTCTTTTGAAACTATTTAACAAAATGCACCTGTTTTGAAACTTGATTTTGGCAAATAGAGAGCACTAAATAGTTGAACCCATTTCTCTATAATCTCTCTTTTCTCTCTATATCCAATTTTTGTTTCACTAAACTTCTACATGATAATCTACACATAAATCTCTAGCCAATTAATTGATTTATATTTACCTACAAAAATTTGGGATTTTGAGATCAATCCATAGAAACCCTAATCCTTCCTAATTTTTTATAGGTATTAGAAATAATGCATTGAAATACTAATCAAGTAGTATCTCTCTTTTTTCATTAAAAAAAATAAAAAATTTGTCTCTCTCTTCAATATCTATTTTAAAACCTAAAGGATATAACAGCAAGGAAAAATCTTAAAGAAGACAAACCCTTATTGTAAAATGCTACCTAGTCTAGGAGCTATGCAAGATCCAGAATTTGCTTTCGCTGAAAGGTTGAGTAGTGGGAATATTTTTGTTACGGAGGAGTGACTTCTCAAATTTAATTTAAATCATTTCCTCTAAAACTGTACTGCTAGTACTAATTCCTATTGAACTGTGATAGATTTTGATCCTAGGATTATATTATCTTCCTGCACTTTCTCCCTCTCTCACCTCCCCCCCCCCCCCCCCCCCCCTCTCTCTCTCTCGTAGATCACTAAAGGGAACTAAAAGAACATCCGTAACCACCACCAATCAAACTAAACGACATGAATTTTGGGCTAGATCCTCACAAAATGAGCCCTCACATTTGTTAGAGTTAAAGATTCATAATAAATAGAGGAAAATGAGACAATCATATCTTTGCTAGCATTATCACCATCACCAAGAACACACACACTCTCTCTCTCTCTCTCTCTCTATATATATATATATATATATATTTTGTCACTTTAAAGCTTAATTATTTTCATAAAAGAACACTCTTTTCTCATTATTTTTCTATTTTTCCCGCTTACAACATTATTTTATTGCTAAAAGGAAAACCCATAATGTATTGCTAAAAGGAAAACCCAACAGTAACAATCAATAGGTGGTTCATTGGCATGAGCTTCAGAGTTCAGACTAGACTATCATGGAGAATCCGGGTCCAATCACTGGCTCATTAGAATGCGATGCGTGTACCAACCAAAAAAAGAGACCCAAATAGCCTAACCACCATGTTTGGAAGGAATAAGGGACCAGGTTTTGAAAGGCAATAATAGATATATAGCACATGGGATGCTCTCACGAAGAAAAAAATGTTCAACAGTTCCTGGATTTAGACAACCATAACATTTACATTTCCTTCTTTATGTGCAATCAGCTTTGGTCCAATGGAGTGTCATAACCAAAAATTATATAAAGAAAAAAAAAAAAAAGATGTACATAACATTTACATTTTATTTGAACATATATAGGAAGCGAGCAAAGTTAGCAAGTGTTAAGGAAAGTTGGTCTCAATTTGGAAGGAACAAGGGACCAGGTTTTTTTTCAAAGACAATAATAGCACATGGGATGCTCATGCTCTCCTGAAGAAGATAAAAATGATTAAAATTTGTTGGATTTAGACAAGTATGATAGAGAGTGACAACAAGCTCATGAGTCATGAGATCCCTAATGTTTTGGTCGGCTTTGTGGTTGGGAAGAATGGGACATGGATATCGGATCGTATAGGATCTGTTCTGATTAACCAACCACCACAAAGAAGCTCTCCTGCTGATAGTTCTTCATAATGCTTTTGAATTATAGGCATGGTTTGGCTTGAATGCCTCAAATTTAACTTCCCACACCCAAGAGTTTTCACTCTTGGAATCAGTAAGGTGTTAGCGTTACTCTCTTCAATAATTGGATGGTCAAATATCAGATTCCAGTAGTTCAAAAATAAAAGTGACTAAAGAACCAGAAATAATAGTGGAAAATATAAGTCTTTTCTTAATTTATTTTTATACATTTCATATTAATTATTTAAATAAATTTATTTTTATACTTCATATTTTTTAGCTGGCAGGATAGGGTGAAGGAAGCGGCAGGGAATGTGGAGAAAGGGAGGGTGAGATGGGGTGCCTGTTTGGTTAACAAAATCCACTAAAACACATCCTACTAGCAGTCCCAACTCTCAAAGCCATCTACAAAATTGACATTGTTTAGGAGAATGAAATGGATGAATTGTCCAGGGTAATTTCAACACATCGAGTTATTAGTATTTAGTACCACTTATCCTTAACAAAAACCTTCTGTTCCTATTATGCATTTTACTGTCATAATTTGAGCTTAGTGAGAGAATCTGGTTAACCACCATTTTTAGTTTAACGCACCTAAGCTTTTCATCACTTTATAACAGTGCAGTTCTGAGCTCTAAATGCAAATTCGCAAGATCCATGTCGCATTGAAACAATCATATTCTTTTTTTGACAAGAAACCAATCATATTCTAGAAAAGAATAATTCACAATCCCAACATGTTATGAATCCAGCGAAAAAGATAAGTGAAAAGCCCAGCAAAGGAATCGAGTAGTAAGCAAAACAGTACTAAATAGAGAACAATAGCATTTAATTCGCACAAACAGTAGGTGAAAGCATTTGTCTGCAAATACAAGTCAGCCACCCCAAACCACCAAAGAACTAATGGAAAACAACATGCAAGTAAACCATACCCAACAAGTTGCAAAAACCAACAAGAAGACCACCCCCTTTAGTTTCAGCCATTCTATTCGGGGCTTTTCATCCTAGCTATAGATACACTTTCCCTAGCTTTTCCTCTGCTAGCAGCTTTCTGACCAGTTCATCTCCAGCTACCTTTACTATCAAACATGTACAGAAACAAAAAGGTGCCTTGAGAAAGGAGGGGGGTTGGAAAGAGCGATTCTTTTTTGGGATGGGAGGGGTGGGGAGGGAGGAGGATAATAGGGAGAAAAACGTAGAAATGAACTCAACATGAAGTGCAGCTATCCAGTCACTTGAGTCTCTATGCGTCTCAGTATAGCAAGAACTGATATTGGTCAGGCCTCATGCATTGTGATTTGAACACAGATATTACTGCTTTGGGTCACATGTCAACCAGAAAGATAACCATTCCCACATGACTTTCCACACTTATGTGCCTGCTGGATGCAATAAACTTAGACCTATTTGACGTTTCACATGATCTGGTATCAACTTATTAACAAGCTCTGGAGATGCCCCTGACAACTGTAATCAGCACACATGAATCATGTAAGCAATTTATTACAAATGAAACATATCAGTTGTAGAACATTTACCTAATCACCCAAAAAAGGCACATCAAAGATATTTTCCCACCATTAATAATTACTCTCTATAACATGTAGGAAGATTAAGACAAACATCATAAGCCTCCTAAAGGGGACAAAAAGGCCATGTACAATAATACAGACTACTGCTGGCCACTGGGACAATTGATAACTCCCATTTAACAATTCTCCACCTCCCTCTCTGCCCTACACAAAATGAACAGTGATGGCTAGCCCTACAAAAATTGTGAGCAACTAGCAATCTAAAAAGCAGTGCCCTATCCATGCATTAGCAGGCACCGAAAAGGACTAACTTTCTCCTAGATTTGACACGCTAACATAGAGACATATATTAATTACTGGTGTCTCTGTATATGTACCTCCTGTTTAAAGTTGAAGAGCGGTGGCAATGGGCGATTATTTGGTAGGCGAGCACTGGGTTCTCGGAGCTCATCAAAGAAAGGGTGTGCACATGCTTCAAGCTGCAAAAACAAAAGTAAATCCTAGTAAGAAAGGAGAGCAATCACAGACACACACGCTTGCGCACATGTAAACACTATATAAAAAATATCCACATACACTTGCATAATATAAACACATTTACATGAAAAACACAAAATAACATAATAGCAATACTCTTGACACCAAATAATCCATTGGCATGTAAGTATTGAAGAACTAACTTCACATGATTATTGGCTACACCAAATACAAGTTGTAATCATATACCCATATTAAAATAGCACAAACTAGAAATGAACTTACTGCTGTGCAGCGAAGACTAGGCGAGTATTGCAGCAGTCGTGAAGCCAGATCAATTGCTTCCGGAGGCATTCTTTTGTGGAAAACCTAAATCCAGAAACTTAAAACTGAGCCGAAATGTACTGCCAAATTTTTTTTAAAATTTTTTTATAAGTGAAATTCACTGCTGACTATGTTAGAGGACCAATATAATTGGTATTAGAATAATAAGCTAATGTTTGCATCATTAAGAACCTTAGGTTTACAAACATCTGACACGCACATAACATAAGTAAGAATGAACATATATTTGCTAAAAAAGTCTAAATGCAAAAGTTGGACAACAGCTCCTCATATCAACTTAATCTTGTGATTGAAAAGGAAATAAAATGCAAACCTTGTGCCAAGGGTGCGCTTTTATCTGTGGAAACCTAAAATCGGTATAATTTGGATTCATGCAACGTATTTCTTCACGAGTTGGTGTACCAAGAACCTGTACAAATAACAACATTAGAAGTTTACACATGATCACTAGAATTGCATGCATTGAAGCATTGACAATCAAACCAAACCTTGATAATTTCTACTAGCTGGTCCACCGCGTTTTCTCCAGGAAACAGTGGCTACAAAAATTATAAAACAAATAGGTCAGATATAAGACAACTTACAATAGAGAAAAACTTACCTTGTGAAGACTGCTGGAAAGTTAAAATTGGGAAGGAGGGAAAAACTAACCTGACCCAGAAGAAGCTCAGCAAGGACACAACCAGCTGACCAGATATCTATTGAGGTTGTATATTCTGTGGCACCAAAAATAAGTTCTGGAGCCCGATAGAATCGGGAACATATGTATGATATGTTTGCTTCACCTTTGACCTGATCACACATGTAAAGTTATGGTGAATAATGGAAAAAATATATTAGAAAACAGACTAAAGAATAAAATCATATTTGGTAACATAAAATAATCAGCAGTCACACAAATCATCTCTCCAAATACAGAGTAAAAATTTGCCAACTAGGGAGCTTAAAGACACAAATGACAAATCCACTAGCACCCACAAATAAAAAGCAAGACCCATCTTGCCCTCACTGCTACACAAATGTCACATTGTAGCAGGAAAGGACAATAAATATTGGCAGGTAATAAACAGTTTGACACTTTTTGAAGTTGTTTTTTCTGCGCTCAACATGGAACTTCAAACCTATAACTTAACTACAATCACTTAAAATAAAAATATACCATAATTTCACCAATCAATCTCTCAGCAGGAAAATTACATGAATGTTTATGAGAATGATAAGTTACCAACAGGTTAACATCCTGGAGATAATTGGACAATTGTAACATAAAAGAAATGCAGAAACAGAAGGAAACTTTTGAATATTTGAGGAAAAGAGGTCAACATACTAGCATTTTTGCACTTCCAAAATCACAGAGCTTAACCTGGTGAGTGAGAGGATCAACCTGTAGAAAGCCAAATATAGTCAGAAAACCAGTTACAGCATTGTAATTTTAATCTTCTTAACAAATAAAAGTTACAAATTGACTGTTCATTTTATTTTAATAAGTTTCAGTCCCAAGTTCTACTTCCAGTTCAAAATAAAAGGGAAGCGTACCAAAATATTTTGTGGCTTCAAATCCCTATGGCAAACGCCAGGAACAGTGTGTACATAAGCCAGACCCCTAAAAATCTGCAGACATTCCATGGTTAATATCTGGAAGAATGTGTGATAATCCAACAATATAGGAAACCATCATGTATACCTGGTACATGTAGAGCTTCACATAGATTAGTGGCATTCTCTGATTTGCATTGCTGTAATGCTTCAAGACCCGATACATGGTCTCAGGGACATATTCCATAACCAGGTTGAGAAAAAGTTCATTTTTACTAGTGGTGGAGAAGAAACAATGCTTCAGAGAAATCACATTTGGATGATCCATTACACGCATTAACTGCAGTTCACGATTTTTATATCTTTTATCTTGCAAAACCTTCTTTATAGCTACTGTCTCCCCAGTTTCCAAGCATTTTGCCTAAGAAAAGAGAAATATCAGGCAAATGACATGACAGATAAACATGTAGGATGAGCTAGAAATATAACACTAGGATACCTGGAAAACAATTCCAAATGAGCCAGTCCCCACAACACGCTCTGCCATGTAACTAATTGTCTGCAAGAAGAATCACACCAAAGGCATCAACTTCCCATTTTAAGAAACTGAAACCTCATCAGCTATTAAACCGTCTAAATCTCTAACATTGATCAGCACTTATATTTTAATATTGAGAACAGTCAAAAGCATGAAGCTACAAAAGGAAATGAACAAGAGATTAACAAACAGGTATTCCTGACTCCCGAGAATGCTTACCTGCTTGGGTTCTCCATTTTTGCCACCAATTGTCGTGGAAATGATGTGACCCGTCGGATCATTTCCATCAACAACAGGACCAGAAATTTCCTGCAAAACGAATCACATTAAGGCTTGAGGGATTTAATCAAAAAAACTTTCAAACATTATACGCAATATTTACAAACGATCCACTTCCAGCAAGGACCAGAAAACTTTGTATAGTAGAATTCACTAATTAGCAGACACTAGCTGACTATCGGCAACTGCAGCCGAAGACTAGTGAAGAAAAGAAACACACTTAACACAGCACTTTCAGAGCATATTATCAGCTTGGACTATAAAAACTAGAAGTTCCCAAAATTACCATGAGAAGAATAGGCATCCAAAAAGCTCAGAAAACTTTTATAGATACAAATTCAACCCAAACAGCTAAAAAAGCCAAATGCTTTAAAACTTGAAATTGTTGCTAAATAACACAAGGGGATCAAAATCCACTAACCCCTAAAGATTTTTTTTTTTTTTTCCTTTTATGTGTTAAAATTATATATAAAGATCACCCACTAAGTAAATTATACAAAACACTGAAAAAAAATTTAGTCAGAAACCGAGGCATCTACGAAGTAAGTTCGATCTGACGGAAAATCGTAAAAAAATCATATGAATCAAACCCAATTTCTTCAAAGAACCCACTGTTTATCAAAACCAAACCTATTCAAGAGCTAATTACAGTAATCTAAAGCAAAATCCAGCTCGGAAACACAAATTTGGTCCTGGTAACAGCTTAATCAAGCTCCAAAATTTGAAAAAATTGTAAAAAAACGAAAAAGATTGTTAATCCTAGAGAGAGATCGGAGCCTTCTCAGATATAAGAAGCAGAAGAACGAAGATTCAAACATCGAAAACCCTAGCTCCGATCTCAGATCAAACCAAATCAAAAACCAAAAAAAAAAAAGCAAAAATGATCTCTCTCTCTCTCTCTCCAAAATCTCCCCCCCCCAGCTCAGCGATCGAGATCAACCGAGAAAACAAAAGAAAGAAACCCTAACAAGGCGTTTGGTAGCCGAGAAAACAAAGGAAGAAATCCCACATTTTTTTTTCCGCTTGAGCAAATTAGTCTCTTGTTTAAAATTAAAAAAAAAATGAATTTTAGTGTGAAAACGACGGAGAATACCTTGTCGTCAGCCATGACCAGCTCGGCACGGCAGTGGAATGAGGAATATTGTTGTCGTTGTTGTAGGCTGGCTCAGCTGGTAACGAAGATGAAGAAGAAGATGAAGAAGGAAATCATGAGAGAGAGAGAGAAAGAGACAGAGGAATTTGGACCCGAGAGAAACAATAACAACAACAACAACTACAACTACAGCTACAACAAGCCCATGTGATTTTGATTCCTCCCACACTTTTCTCTCTTTTCTTTTCTTTCCCTTCTCTCTTTCTTTTCTTTTCTTCTCTCTCTCTCTCTCTCTTTTCACATGTTGCCAAAAACGCCCCTCACTGTTTCACTCATTTTACGAAGACTGACCTTTTCAACAATTTCGTCTCTCTTTCTGCCGACGTCAACCATGATTGGTTTTTGTACATTCTTTGTTATATTGTGACTGGCCGCCCGCAGTTTTTCTACAGGAGCCGTTAACGTGTACAGGTAAGATAATGGTTAATAAATTATTTTAAGGAAATTTTTACAATATTTTTATACGAAATATAAAAAATTGTTAAAATTTTTTTTTTTCATAAAAATATTTTCTAAATTAATGTTTTTTTCTTTGATTTTTGTTTTTTTGAGTAATACTGCATACACAAATTATTTTACAATATTTTTACAAATTACTAATGTAGTTTTAGTAATTTTTAAATAATTATTAGAACTAATAAGAATTTTCTACATCAATAGTTTGTAAAAATGTTGTAAAATAGTTTGTAAATGTAGCATTACTCTTGTTTCTGAGGCCTAACAAGTGAATGTGTTTAAAAACTGAAAATTGTTATTTAAAATTATGTGTAAAAATATGTGTGAGGAAAAAAAAAATATATGTGTAATGTAAAATGTTATTTAAAAAAAAAAAATTATTGTTGAAAAACACAAACCAAACCCCTCTTGTTTTCAACTTTTTCGTTGCTTCTTTCTTCCTAAATATGGAAAACGTTAGGCGTAGACTTCTGTTACAATACAATAATAGAAAACATGTAGGTAAAGGCTATATTATTAGGTTGTTTTACACATTATTAATGTTATGACTTTTCAAACTCAATTTGGGCTGTTTCACATTTTATAGGTGCAAAGTATAAATAGGGTAATATTAACTTATGCTGTGGAATATTTTTGTTGACGTTAGAAAAAAAAAAAAAAAAAACCTTGCCTGTGGCTAATACCTAACGACTTTTAAGTCAAATTCCACTTCCTGATTTTTGATGGCGACTTTTTAAGTTTAAATCTCTCTCCTCCACTTAAATTGTATTTTCTCTTTAAAATGTTATTAATATGAAAGGAAGAAAAAATAAAATATCAACTACTATAACATGATAATACATAATCTTATGACTTAATTATGAAACTTAAAGGATGTTTCACATCTATAGGTACAAAGTAGAGTAATATAATTTACCCAAAAAAAAGTAATATTATACAATACTTCTTGACAATTTGAAGAATATTTTTGTTGACATTGAAACATAATTGAAGCCTCATGTGAAAAGGGAAAAATATTGAATATCAACTATTTCAACATAATGAACAATGATGGGCAGATATTCCTTTATGAATTTTAAATCTAATTTGTTGAGTTTTTTTTGTTTTTTTATATTTCCCTCTCTTCAAAGGTAAAATTTGATACAATTTTCTTCAGTATTGTGACATAAGCTTTTCAAATAAATTTAACAATGCATTTATATTGATCAAAGATGACATGGCTAAATTTACTTACCCTTAAAAAAGATAGCATTGTTTGTATTTTAACGTATTGATCAATCCAACCAAATGATTGAATTTAATTAGGTATAAGATGCAACGCTAATAAAACAATATATAAATTTTGCCAATTATCAAAATATTGAGCATCAACCCAAAAGAGGAGTCAATTTTGGGTGGCTTGTTGCTCATGGTAGACTTGTTATTGGAGAGAGCTAAAATAAAAAGAATGGTTCTACGAACCAAGTCCCCGAGTTGTGAAAGCGAGGGGAGGATTGTGTTTCTTTGGTTCATAATCTTAAAAGGAGGAAAAAAAAAATTATAAAGATAAAGAAAGTTTTGTTTAAGGACAAATTGTGGGGAATAATGCACATAACAGAATAGTTGGTGCTTACTTAAAAAGCAAGGGAGTTGAAGCTATAAAGAAGTAATGAATATAGTATAGAACAAAGCAAAATTTATTATGTTAGTTGTTGCATTAAGTTCATGTCACCATGACAAGAAGTCAATAGCTTTTAAAATGGATTGTTTAATTCGGTTCAATCAATCAATCTGCTCGGGAAAAAAAAAGGTCGGTTCCATTGATTCTATTGCACATCAAGCGTTAAAATTATCATATGAAAAAACCTCAACTAATTTATCGGTTTTTCTAGCCCAATAATTGGTATGATCGGTTATGAGAACCTTATAACTCCTCTTCTTTAAATCCCTCCTCTTCTGATTCTCAAAAAAAAAAAAAAAATCCCTCCTCTTCTATAGTAAGTCGTAACTATTGAATATAAAAATTAAATAAAAACTATGAATTGTAAGCTAAGAACTCGACAATTAAGTCTATTGATTTGAGGTTACCATCATTTTAGCTCTAATTAGAAATATGTCATTAGCTGCAATTAATGTGTTCGAAATTTAATAAAAACAAGTAAAAGAAAGTCTGTGATTCAGAACTAAGAATACAAAATTAGTAGTTGTTAAAGATTTATACATCATTTTCAATATAATGATCCAGTGAGATAAAATTTGTCTGTAGTGTGATATGTGAGGAAAACAATCAATATTAATGATCAATTGTTTGTGATTGCTACTCACATATATAGAGCAGTGTTGACCCATTAAAATCCATAGACACCGGCCGTGATTCTACCTTGACAATTCACCATTGCTTTAAAAATTAAATTGGACCGACTGGTTCAATCGGTTGAACATGAAATTAGACTTGAAACCGGTCCAATATAAACCTAAAATTGATGCCTTTTTTGGTTCTTTGACCATTCTAATTTTTAAAATCATACAATTTACACTAGATTCAACCACTGTAATGTCCCATTTGATTACAAACCTATGTAACCACGCTCAGCAATTTGTTTGAACATGCCTAATATAATTATTTTCACCGCAACGCCTTCTTTATTTTTCATTATTATTATTTGTTGAGAATCAATGCCTTCTTTAATTTGAATAATAATTTTTAAGAAATCTATGATTAATGAGCGGGGCATATAATAATCCAATATATATACTTATATTTTATAATATATGTGGATCGAAGCAATCTACATTCTACGGTTGGGGATCAACGTGAGCTTGGTATGACACACTGCATGAATTTGGCTCTTTTTCTTTACATTTTAATCTCTTAAAATAAATGCATATGTAATGAGACTTAAAAGTTTGCTTAATGGAAGGATATAGGGCCAAAAACCAAAAGTAAAGTGCGAGCGTGGTAATCCTATAGTAACAAAGTGCCTGCTTCAGCTCCATTTGCAAAAAGATCTTTGTTGGAATCTATTCATTGGTGTTGGATTTCATAGTTATGGTATATTTATTTGCCAATAAGGTGGAATGGTAGCCATGGAAATGGTTATGTGAACCTAGTTATGAAGACATAAGGGGAAAATGAAAAAAGAATAATAAACAAATATGAAAAAGTTGGTCACAAAGGTCACCCTTTGAAAATTATGAAAGTAACATTGTCCTTTCTCAGTCTTCAAAGAAGACATTGACCATAAACAAGCTTTGTGTGTATTTTATTATTCACATCCTATCCCTTTAACACAATAAAGTCTATGTTAGTCACCTCACCATCGATTATTGTATGGTCAGGGAAAAAGAAGGGTTGATTAAAAAAACACAGGATAACATTTTTTGATGATTAAAAAAAGAAAAGAAAGATAACATGAATTTGTTCCCTTAAAGCATTAGAATTCAGAGACACTGCTGTGGTTTTTCTCTTTTTTTGGATACCTCGGCAAAAAAGGTACATAGAAAGAAAGGTCTGGACCGAAACAGGAAAAATGCAACAATGATGAAATTTGAGCCTGACTATAAGGTGTAAAAATGGGTTGTTTCGGGCCGAAAACACCAAGTTAAAATGAAACAAGATCAGCCCATCTCGAGGTTCATTTAGCCCAACGAAGAAACCCTACTGATAGGTTTGGACCTCTTGGATGTCATAATTAATTGGGTAAGATTGGTTTTGGATTGTGATCTTAGTATCTTACATAAGCCATTGAATATGAACAAATGCTCCTCCACCGATCTTAATCTGATCTACTAGCTTGTTTGGACAAAAGTGGGATCATAGAATTGTATGATCCCACAATTTTATTTGACTAAAACATGCTTTGTATTTCCTTTTTTTTTTTTTTTTTCTGTTTCTTTGTCATTTTAATATAGATATGAAAGAAAACAAATACTAAGGCGATAAAATATTAAAAACATTTTTCATCCATTCGATTGTGAATGAAAAAGGAAACGTTAAAGGCATTCTAGCTAATAATAATATTAACATTTCTTTACAAGCCCACTACAACTTTTATTAATAAAGAATAGTGAATAGTCAAGAATTGAAATAAAACCTTAAAAATGAATTTAAAGAATAAAAAAATTGATTTTGTTGTGACTTTAAGCATTCCATATCATTCATTTCATAACTTTAATCTAGCTTACATTATAATCTGATGAACAATATGAAGAATTTTAATAAAACAGAGACATCCACTTTAAGGTTTGTGTTTTAAGGCATACACTCAATTCAACTCTTGTGATCCTCTCCCCTTTGTAGTAGAGAGAAAAATGTTCCCTAAGTTGAAAACTTGAAAAGGTAATCCATGCAAAATTTTAAAAAATTGTTAATGGTCTCTCCCTTTAAGCAAATTAACTAACTCCCACCCTAGTGTCCATCTCTACAAGAAAGACACCAAATTTCAAGATTAAGTACTAAGAAGCCCATCTCAGAGCGCCCATAGCTCTACTACAAGTCTACAATACTAGTAGCTATTCCAATGGCCTAAGAAACCCTTCACCCATTCTTCTTCTTCTTCTTTTTTTTTTTTTTTTTTTTTTTTTTGAGAGAGAGTTTCAACCTATAGCGTCCGCTTTTGATGATAGCTCTTTATCATCAGACCAAGACACCAATCAGTGTTTGGTGTAGACGGGAATTAAACCCCAGATCTCTTATACAACCATCAGATACTTTACCAGTTGAGCTAACTGGAACCCACTTCACCCATTCTTCTTAAAAGTCTCTTTATGAGTCCTACATCACTTACGATTCCGAGATTGCCAAGTGAAGATCCATCAGTGTCGAGTTTAATCTATCGCTTAAATGGCCTTTTGTCAATTCACTTAGATGGTCACTAGCTCTCTTGAAGAGGGCTTTTGAATGACAATATTCCACCATTTTCAGATTACTAACTTCATTCAAGTTAGAATTAGTTTTTTACATTTAAAATAAAGGCGAAACTACAATATTGGTCCCTCAAATTCACTCTATGTGTATAATTGGTCCCTCAAGTTTGAAATAAGCATAATTGGTCCCTCAAGTTTTAAAACTGAATTGCATTTGTCCTTTTACTAACTTCCGTTAGTGGTGTTACTTACGTAGCTAACGACAATGACTTGGAATTTTTTTTAATGTTGTGGCATTTATTTAATTAAAAAAATTACAAATTTTTTGGTACTAATTGGGTCTTAGTATTATGTTGGTGCCAACTTGTTAAACCTTACAAGTAAGTTAAAGATTTAAAAATAAAAAAAAAAATAAAAAAATAAAAAAAAGTAAAAAAACTGCTTGCAAGGCTGCTCACATTTTTCATACAAGTTCTGAAAAATATTAAGTTGACATTTATGGAGGCTTCAGCCTTCAGCGAGTGTCCCACCCTTGTGGCTTTTAAAACATATTTACTGGTTTAGGATTTAAAAAAAAAAAATGTTTATTGAAATCCAAATCATGTAGCGTCTGTGTCTTCCTTTTACTTGATTTGATTTCCTTAATTAATTTTTCTTGTTGATGTATATGGAATGGCCCCTCTTCATGAACTGTGGTAATTAATCTGACATTTTAAACAAATTTCCAATGTCTAGGAAGCGAAGAGGATGAAAGTAAACTACCTGCAGTATCATCCAATCCAGATGGCCTACCGTATTGCTCAACAACTTATATATGTTTGAAGTACTCCAGCCAAGATGAGGATTCAATTCGACAAGAATTGCAGGATCTAAAAGAGCAATATATTGACGGAAGGATCTAGAGTTTGGTGTAAAGCACAATTCTGTATTTTGGTACCTACTTGGTACTGAAAGAACAATGTAACAGGTTTGCTATCTGGATTGGAGATGTATCGCCAAACTTTTGTAGAATAATCATTACGTCTGTGTTAACAAAAAGCTAGAATGTGCAGGTTCAAGTTTTAATAAAAAAAATTTGTAATTTTTTTTAATGATGCGGCTAGGGTTTGGGTTTCTTCACTCTCTCCTCTTCTCTCTCTCTCGTTTGGTACTAGGTTGTGAATCAAATTGTTTATTACATTTTTTTATGGGGAGATTATTTCTTACGTGTAAATTTATTTTGTAATTTTTTTAAATAAAAAAATACCACATTATTAAAAAATGTCAAGTTATTGTTCCATTAGTCACGTAAATAACACCACTAACGGTAGTTAGTAAAAGGACTAACACAACTCAGTTTTAAAACTTAAGGAACCAATTGTGCTCGCTTCAAACTTGAGGGACCAATTACGCGCACAAAGTGAACTTGAGGGACCAACATTGTAGTTTCGCCTAAAATAAAATGTATTTCATTGTAGCCAAAGGTTCCAAACACACAAAGGAAAAAGGATCATCCTTGGAATCTCAAGGTGAAGAAAAGACACAAAGAAAGCACAATTTTGTCTCAACCAAATTTGCACAAGCACAAATATTATGGCAACCACAGTCCGTGAGATGCCCAAACGTGGCCTTTAGCAATGATTGAAGGAACATTTACGTAGGACATGAGAGATTGCCACAAAGAGCTTATATTTGAAAAATAGTAAAACCTCTTAACCAAGAACCTCCTTAACAAGAATGCTTTTATTTACACAATGACAAGAATGTTTGGATCTTCGGAAAATTAGGCATTGGAAATTATTCAATAGTCATGGTCATGAAGTGTATAGCCTTTGTTAGTTTTAGACGCCTGATGATGGAGGGACATCTGACGAGGATGACGCATTCTGCAGCAACAACTCCGGAGATTTGGTACTTTGCGAGAACCAAGGGATTGATGGCATTCCATGGCAGAAATTAAGGAGAAATAATAGGAGGTCAGCATATCCAGAAGATTGCATTCCATCTTCAAGGTTAATCTGCCAATCATGCATAAATTCTGCGAAAGATATTCTGGTACATTTTGTGGTAATTATTTAGAAGTCTGCAGCATACCCAAATCAATGAAAATTACAAGGATGATGTCTATCTTTATGAGAAGTTCAAACGTAGAAGTTGGAAAGCAGGAGATCATATCTTTGATTGATTTCCAATTTATTTATTTCCCTTGTTAATCTTCTAGTTGACTTAGGAGTCTTATTTGTATTTGAATTAGGATTTAGATTTATTTGCTTTCCTGGTTTATCTCTATCTTTATTATATTTCCTAGTTTGATTAGGAATCCTAGTCGTAAGGTAGGTGAGGTTTTATTATAAAAGGGTGTAAAGGGACCTTGGGAAAATGAAGCATATTATTATCAAATTGATTATTATAATGAAACCAGTAGGTTTTCATAAAAAATTGTTGTAGCACTCTTCTATCTCTTCTCTGCCTTGATCATGGCTTAACCGCTTAACTCATAGATCGGAGTAAAGTTATATAACTGTTTTTATTTCTTGTATATTTCTATTGTTTGATTATGCAGAAGCTGCGAATCTGATTTATCCTGCATCACGTGAGGGAAACAGTGTTTAACCAGTTTTAAGGTCAAATTGTTAATTAGATTTATTATGAAAGCCTTAAGTTAAACAATTAATAGAGCATATCATGTACAACGGAAAAGTAAACAACACAAGATATAATGATCCAAGAAACCTTATGAAACAACTTGTTTCAAAAGAAAAACTTGGGGAACTTGACCTAATCAATCCCAAGGTAACAGTTTCACTATAAGCTGGAGATTTACAGTCAAGAATATCAATTCATAGTAAATCTAATTTCAATTACCAAACTGGGCTCTAAATCCCATAGACTTCCTTTACAGTGAATTGTTGCAATGTGAACCTCCAGTCCATGCACTTCAATCATAGTGAAGATTTAGATCTTTAGCACATTTGATGACTAGAATGAGGATGTAGTTTCTACAACACTGAATCTTGAGTTTTTTCAAAAAATATCACCTGTGAAAGATACGAGAGAGTTTTGGGTACAGAAATCCCAAATCCAGAATAGGAGACATAAGAGGCACTTCTCTCTCTCAATTTTTTAGATCCAATACAATCTCTTATATAGTGTAAAATAAATGGCACAAAACCCTAGTAGATTGAACGATGTGCTAGGCTTTAAAATTTGCAAATTGATTTTATTTATGATTTTCGATTGGTCGAACTATTGGTTGAAATTTCCATATTAGAACTTTGAATTGCAAAACTTTGCAGCAATTTTGTCTTCAAAAATAAACTTATAAGACACTTAGTGTATGTTTGGATAGCACTTAAACGTGCTGCGTCTGCATTTTCTCTTTTTTTTTTTTTTTTTTTTTTTCCTCTTCAGCCGCAACTGTTGACCGGTCTTTTGTGAACAGTGCATAAATGTACTGTTCATGGGTCCCACAAACTCCACTTTTTATCAGCTTTTTCATTAAAAATGGGTCCCACGATACTATTTATACATTTAAAAATTATTTTGCTACAGTGTTTTCAGTTTTCAGTTTTCAGTTTCAGCAAAATAAGTTCTATCCAAACAGATCCTTAAAACTTATGTTTTGCTCATAAATTGCCAACATAAATAAGACTTAACTACCTTGGTATTTCCTCCTCTCACATAAACAATAGATCCCACTATAAATTTAATTGATAAAATTTATTATTATATGAGAGAAGGAAATACCACATTGTTGTATTATTGTAAGCTAATTTAATTAAGTGGAAAATTTCATAAGAATAGCTTTTAAATTTAATTGAATAAAACTTGGTAAGATAAATGAGAGAATCTCAAAATTCTAAGATAAATGAGAGAATCTCAAAATTCTAGCTCTAATCTAAATTGAACAAACACAAGCTTTACGAACATCATGCCCCCATCCCTCACTAAGGTTCTTGAATCAAAAGCATGAGAATAGACGTCCCTTTTTTTGGGGGGAAATTCAATAATTAGAAAAAAGGGACGTGATCACTGGACTACTTTGTTAAAAAGGATAAAAGGTGCTAATTGAATTACAACTTATAAGATTTTTCGACGAATAATGATCTCTATTGTTAATAACCCATTTGATGCCTTCTTAGAAAAGGACCCCACTTGATTTACAAGCAATCCAAGTTTTTGAACAAGCTTTCCTCTAACATCAATTCGATAAATTTATAACCTTTGCATTTTTATTATTTCAATAGACATTTGGTATAATGCAAACCGTGTCACCTTTAGTTTTCACAAATATTCCAATAATATGATTACACTAAAGTTTTTACATATAAATATCAAAAATATAAGTTATAAAATTATAATAATTTGAATTTAAATTAATTTAGGACTTTCCATACAGTTGAGTATGTCAAAAGTGTTGTAATTTAACTAGCATTTTTAGTATTTTTATTTGTAACAATCAAATTATGAAGAAAAAAAGTGCGTAGAATTTATTTTTCTTTGGAATAACATACAATCTTAAATCCTTAATCTTACCTTAATTTTATGAGAAATGATATGTCCACAATATTTTCACAATATTTTTACAACAAATCTTAAGTGGCAAGTTGTTACTGTTGTTATTGTTGGGACAAAAAAATAATCTTAGTGTTAGGTTCAAATTTGAACCAATAACAACTAACCAACTATAAATTATTATAAAAATATTGTAAAAATGTTATAGACGAAACATCCCTCTAATTCTATTATTCAAGGAAATAACATTATCTTTTAACCATTGCATTCAAAGGTCAAAAAGCTCAAAATGAAAAGTTATTTATCACTTTTTTTATGTGTTAGAATCCTCTTCATTTGTTTTTCAACTTTCCGTCAATTTATAATAAAATTTTATTTTTCAGAAATCTAAAAACATACATAATAATATCCGTTAGTCTAAAATTAGAAGAAAAAAAAATTAATGAAATAGCAGAATCCATTAAATGATTAAATAAATAAATCTTTATTGCAAAATTCACCCTAATCTAAAGCAGCGCATATGGGTTACAAAAGATTTTATTTTATTATTTTTTTTTAAAACAAAGTTTCAACCTATAACTTGATGATAGTACTTTATTTTCCAACCAAAACATCAGTCGGTTTTTTGGTGTAAGGGATTGAACCCCTAATGGCTTATTCAATACTTTGTCGGTTAAGTTAACTGGAACTTATAATAAGAAATTATCACATCGACTTTTTACTTTTTTTTTTAAGAGAGTTTCAATTTATGGTGTCTGCTTCTAACGATAACTTTTTATCATTAGACCAAGATACCAATCGGTTTTTGGTGTAGGCGGGGATTAAATCTTAGATCCCTTATTCAACTATCAGTTACCAATTGAGCTAACTGTAATCACAAAATTACAAAAGATCTAATCACAAAACTTTTCACACAACTAGTAAATTGGTATGCTATAATTTTTTTTATAGCAGTACATTATAATTGGTGTATAATATAAATTGTATCTATAATAAATCCATATGAAAATTACATATTACACCACACAAATCGCAAGAAAAAAGTTCAAAATTCTTTTTCTAGCATATGCTTGAATTAATAAAATGTGTGTGCTACCGAGAGCCAACTTAAATATAAATAAACGGTCGGTTCAAAGGGCCCGCCAATACCATATCATAAAACTCTCATATTTGTGTTCAAAACCTTTCGTGGGAATACATTTGATTCGACAATGGAAACCCAGAAAGCACAGAACCAACCTTTTTTTTTATTCAGGTTGGTGACAAGTAGCTGTTCCATATGTGATTCTTGATTCATAAGGTTCGTTCCCTATCGTATTTCTTTTATGGCTTCTCGCTTGCTTTTCACTCATCTGTTTATGTACATCTTTGTCACCAACTTCTTAGCTTCACTTTGAATTAATTCTCGGACGTTCTTAATTTATCAAACAATAAACTTTGTCTTCCCTTTCATGTCAATATTTGCCACCCAACACTGAACTTTCGTGATTGTATGGTTTGATGGGTTGGTGGGTCGGTTTCAGAATGAGAAATAGACTAATAGAGGGTGACACAGGCTTGTTAAGTATGTTTAAATCGTTGTATAAAGGGTGTTTATATGTTTAGGCTTAATTACTGGCCAAAATTTTGTTGGAATATGAGATGGTAGTTGTGGTGTTGTGTTAAAATTCTGAATACTTGAAGCTTTGCTGAGAGATAATGGTCTAAGGGGAAGCAAGTGTCCCCAAGGATTTTTCTTTTTTAGGGATGAAAGAGTATCAGCTTAGATGCCCAGATACTTTACCTGGTAGTGATCCTTCTATTGGAAGGAGAATTTCATGGGGTGATAACCATTGGAATTCCAAAACTGTATTGCTTCATGGGTGGAAGAATGATCCTGCAAAATATAATGCTTCTAAGGGAGTTTATGTGGGGAAGAAAAATTTGTGGCTTAGAAAGCATGTGAAATTGATTGCTTTCATGTTGGGGTTGATGGGTTTTATTCTATTGATTGATTCTCTCATGATGTCCATTTTTGATTTGCGAAATTTTCAGCATCATTTAGCCCCAAGAAAATCAACTGGACTCAAGGTATAACACTTTTTGAAATGCTTCTTGAGTCAATATTTTATGTTTCATTCTTGATTTAGCTGCCTAGGTAAGAGCTGGTCAATTAGTAACTTGGAACTCAAGGAAAAGAAGTTAAATTGGCAAGAATGTAGCAATGAAAGTGTAGGTGACTGAGTGTTTGAAAAGAAGTTAAATAACAAGAATTTAGTCAATATTATTTGTTCAATTCTTAAAATGGTAGCTTCTTTAATATTTTCTTGTTATTTTATCCTCCGGTTCATTGATAGTCTGTTGCTGCTGTGGATGACTGAGTGTCTGATTCTTTTGTTTCTATCTTTTCGACCTATGGGTGAATCCTCAAGATAGATGCATTTTTGCATTTTTAAGAACATATTTTCTTACTGAAATGTTGTAGTTAAGCGATCTGTCTGCATTGGCATATGGGATGAAAAAAACACATGTCCATTTTTTCTATCTGCAAGACTTGGGACATTGTGTTTGCATATGTGTTTTTACTCTTCAGGCTCAGTATTTCAGCTGCTATTGGTCATGGGCAATTTGCATTCCGAGTCTGCTTTATGTGCATCAGTTAGTGTGTGGAGTTTCTTTAGTCATGTGGCAAGGATTTTCCTCTAATACATGAGCAAACTGTAATGAATTACTAATTCTAGAATAAGGGAAATATTATTAAATCATGCTGACTAATATATCTAATTTCAATGGCATGTATTTTCCAAAGGAGGAAGATAGAGATGCCTACATCAATGAAGAAAAATCACCAGTGATGTATGATCGGCTTCTAAACTTAGCATCCAGTGCTCTTGCTGAGGTTAGCTTCATAACTTTAATGTTTGGGTACACATTTTCAGATTAGCTCATGAAATTAGGTGTGCAAATATCTGAGACATTAACTATGCTTTAGAAAGAGTTTAAGCAAGAGTCATCAAGGTTCTTGGAGGAACCATATCAGCAGGCCTCTGCATGGAAACCATGCTCAGACAGAAAAGTTCCAATGAAAATGGGTATTTGATTCTTCTTTAACCTTGGTTGATGCATGAGAAATATGCATTTCAAATGATAGTCAGTTACTACAGTTGAACTTGCATCCTTTACCGTGCAAATCACTCTAAACTTTGTCATGCTTTTGGACAGGGAAATTTGACAAAAATAATGGCTACATATTAATCAGTGCGAATGGTGGTCTCAATCAACAGCGAGTTGCTGTAAGTACCTTGGCTGCCTTGAGTCATAGTTTTCCTTCTACAAAAAAAATCTGAAACCTAATGAAATTTTGGAGTAGGAAAAATGAAATTACTTAGGACAATCTTGAAATTCCATCTACTGAGAAAAGAAATACTTTGGACAGCTCCAAGCTTGTGACGTTAGACAGCTCTTTGTCCTAGGTTTTGTATATTTAGTAGGGTCACTATCAAGTATCATGATTTCTTTTGCAACTGATATGGGTTTGCTCTAAGTTCTTTCATCTAATTATCTGATATAGGAGTATCCATGGAAATGAACATCCGGAAGAATTTGGGTTTTCAGAAACTTAAGGATGCTTATATAAAAATCGTGTTATATAAACATGAGGCTAGGTGTTTGAGATTTGGCTCTACTGGACCATTCTTATTGTCTCATTGATATAGATTTAATTGCATACTTAATTTTCCAAACAAAATTTGAATTGTATATAACTTCTACCTAAAAGTGATTGAAGCATATTTAAATAATGTCTCACGTGTTTCAATTTTGATTCCATTTTTTCATCAACTAGTTCTAGTTTCTTTGCAGGTGTGTGTTTTGGAGGAACTTTTTTATAGTCTCTTTTTTCTGATCTTTTATTCAGTTGTCTCCTCCACTAGTGGAACTGACTAAGTTATTGTTAATGCTTACAGATTTGTAATGCCGTTGCCGTCGCATCTCTTCTTAATGCCACTCTAGTTCTTCCAAGATTTCTTTATAGCAATGTTTGGAAGGATCCCAGGTTTGAGATCATATCTGATATTATTTTTGAAATTTTTTAAAGTAATTTTTAATTTGGTTACTTTTCAAATTATCAGGATGGCATTGACATAGTTCTGTAGGTCAATGTCGGCAGCACCCAAACAAACAACTAGTTTTTTCTAGTTATATGATTTGCTTCGTGAATTTCTGGTTATGTGTGAATGTTCTGCTATCTAATTTCAGATTTGTGTTCAGTTTTCATAGAACAAATCCTCAGTTCAGTCTTGGTATTTTATTATGTCATTCTACTTCAGCTAAATCCTAAAAAGATAGTTTCAGATATGAATAACAGTTCTCTATTACTTGTTTACCTCTGTACATACTACATACTATTACTTTGGCTATTATAACTACAGAAGAGTAGGATGCCAAAACCAACATTGCTTTGTTTAGCAATTCTTGTTCTTGAACTAACACATAGCAGGCATGACTTGTAGTTATCACTATCCTTTCAGCAAAATATTTTTTGTTAAAACCAAAGTTTTCTTCTCTTTGAAAGCCCAGTATGCCTGGGATCTTTGGTTTTTTCTCCATTGTATCTCATACGATAAACTGTTAAGTTAACATTGCATCTTAAGGTGCACACCAAACATAAGTATCTTAAGCATGCAATGTGGTTGATAACTATCACAGATGGCTTGAGAAGTATTCATATAAAATTTATTTATTTTCCCCATCTACAAAAAATAAAATTATATTTAGATGGATATCATTTAGCTTAAACTAAGCTTCTGAGCATTTGAATGATATCAATTCAAAGAACAATAAAATGTTGCCCGTGATGAATTGTACATCCATTCCAAGAATCTCTGGTTGATTATTTGATAGGTTTTTCATGATCTCTATGATTCAATCAATGCCTAGATACAGTTAGTGCTTTTTTTTCTTTTTTTTTTTTTTCAATTGTGATGTACATGCCTCATTTATTGATGCACACATTTAATTTGACATAAGTGCAGCCAGTTTGGTGATATTTATCAAGAGGAGTATTTTATGAGTACCCTGAAGGATGAAGTCAACATTGTTAAGGATCTCCCTCCTCATCTGAGTTCACTTGACTTTGAAGCACTTGGTAGCCTGGTAATTTGTGTGTGACAGTTTAGATGAATAAATTGCATTCATTTCGAGAACAATATCTTAAAGCTTTAACCTTGCCTTTTCAGATTACTGATGCAGATATTGTGAAGGAGGCAAAGCCTGTTGATTACATTAGAAATGTACTTCCTCCTCTCTTAAAAAATGGAGTTGTTCACTTCCTTGGATTTGGAAATCGACTGGGCTTTGATCCGTTGCCTTCTAATCTTCAGGTTATAAACAATTCCCCTAATGATTTGAATATTTCACAAAAATAGTTATTTGTGCAATGAAAGCTACTAGCTAGAAAATGCATGTCCTACCTGTGTTCCTATTGACTATCATAATATCTTCTTGAGAACTTGTTTGGTAGTTGATTTAAAGTAATTTGTCCTATACTTTTTCAGAAGTGTGAAAAATTCTGCATATTTGTATAATATATATAGTGGCATATAACTCTTGTGCATGATCCCAATGCCTTTATAATCCAGTTAAATAAACTTCAATGTATTGCAGAGACTAAGATGCAAATGCAACTTCCATGCTTTGAAGTTTGTACCAAAAATTCAACAAACTGGATCATTGTTGGTTAGAAGGATAAGAAAATATGATGCTGCCCGGAGAATGTTGGACAAGCAATTGCTTGGAAACTTCGTGCCCAAAAATTCCTCAAACAAGCAGGATACTTCTAGAGGCCCATCCAAATACCTTGCTTTACACTTGAGATTTGAAGTGGATATGGTGGCCTACTCCCTATGTGAATTTGGGGGTGGAGAAAATGAGAAAAAGGATCTTCAAGCCTACAGAGAAACCCATTTTCCTTTACTTATTGAGCGCTTAAAGAACTCAAGGTAGTTTCTTAAGGCTTATCAAGTTATGGTTTTCTCTAATGTTTTTCGATGAGCAAGTTTTAGTCGACTGATCTATCTCCCTTCAAAATATTGGTGTTTGCAGCCCTATTTCTCCTACAAAGTTGAGAAAGTTGGGAAGATGTCCATTGACACCAGAAGAAGCAGCACTAGTTCTAGCTGGACTTGGTTTTAAGCGTGGAACTTACATTTATTTGGCTGGATCTCATGTCTATGGAGGAGAATCCAGGATGTATCCCTTCACCAGCCTCTATCCCAACTTGGTCACAAAGGAAAGTCTCCTCACATCTGATGAACTTGCACCGTTTAGAAATTTCTCTTCTCAGGTAGATGAGCGTTATCAATTTCATTTTTTAAGTGTAACATATCACATTAACTTCTAAATGTATCAAACTTTAATTTAAATCTCACTGGTATCTGACAGTTCTTTTCTTATCAACATTCATTTGATTATGAATTCATGATGTGGGTGTTTTAAACCAGTTACAAAATTCATGTAGGCTCCACTTGCTTCTTTTTTAGCAGTTTTTAAAAACTAACAAACAGAAAACTGCATGATTAAGGAGGGATGTCTTAAGCATTTTATACTATTTTGTATTCCTTTGTCTCATTTATACATAACTAAAAGAGTGTTAGCCAAATATCAGAGTGCTAAAATCCAAACAGTCAAGAGCAGCATTTGCTGATTCAACTCAAGACAGGTTAGTTCTGATGTTAGGTAAATAGCTAGAATTCTCTGGAAAAAAAAAATGGACACAAGTTACATACAAAAAGTATGGGAAATTATCTCTTGAGAGTCTAGGAAGAATTTGAATTTATAAAATATGCCTTCCATGTTAATGTGTAACCTAGAGAAGTAAACAGGAGCCAAGTGCCTAGTTCTCGCTGTTTGACTTGAACGGCAATTGAAAAATGTATTGCATACCTAAGAATTGTGTGCACTCTGTCTATCATATCCTCTGGTCCGATAATAGTATTTAAAACTTAAATACTAGCTTAAAGCAAAGGTGTAAATCAAATCATAATAGTAATACATGTTGAACTATATCTTAAATCCAAGGAGATTTTGCCGTTTAAACCATATTCATATTGTTGTGCAATGCTATTTTGTATTCAATTAACACCATGACCTGATTTGACAAGTGATCTCATATGAGTTATTAATAATCAAAATTCCTCCCTTATGTCATATGGCATTAATCAAACAAATCTTATGCCTAAGATTGATGCCTGTTGATTGGACTGGTAACAGTTTTAATGAATGTTCCTTGCTCAATATTTTAGTACTTATAAATGCATATATAGTCAAACGTTCATTTAGAGCCAAATCTCCAGGGCAAACTGTCAAATTGCATCTTTGGTTCACAGTTGTGGTTTCTTCACCTGATAGGAACAGTGACCTTGATTCAATACCATGTAATTCTTTAATTGTCGACTAAATTTGATTACATTACTAAAATAGAGAGTTGGTATGGATGCAGCTGGCTGCGTTGGACTTTATTGCATGTGCAACTGCTGATGTCTTTGCCATTACTGACTCTGGAAGCCAACTTTCATCCCTTGTATCTGGGTTTCGGACTTATTATGGTGGTGGCCACGCCCCTACCTTGCGGCCTAACAAGAAGAGGCTGGCAGCAATCTTGTCAGAGAAAAGCACCATTGGGTGGAACGGTTTTGAAGATAGAGTGAAAAAGATGATTGAGGAAGGTCAAAGGGTGCGTGCAAGGGGCTTTGGTCGAAGCATTTATCGTCAGCCTAGGTGCCCAGAATGCATGTGCAAAGAAGCTCGTTAGCACATCTCATGCTGATAACTGGTTTGAGGCTCTTTAAATCCTTCGTTATTTTTCTCATCTGTGTCCAACATAGTCGAGTATAGGCAATCTCCATTCGATTTGTTCAATTTGTAATTTATATAGGCAAATTCTTTTTTTTCACCCCCTCTTTTTCTTTGTTAAATCTTTGACCATGGTAAATCTTTGACCATGGGTGGCTTAGAATAGTCATTTAATTAAATGTTGTTGTATCTATACCACCTCCATGAACATTGAGCTGAATCGATCACTTCCACCTTACAATATACAGACTCGATTCTTGAAATCTCTCAAAAGTCAAAACTAAACCAAAAAATGAGGTGAATTTTATGTTGAATCAAACCGAATTCAGGGGCAAATATAATAGCTTTATTGTATTATACCAAAAGAATCCAGCTCAAATATATATATATATATATATATAATCAATGAAAAAGTGGATAGAGAAAAAGCAAAGATTTCATTCATTCATTCCTCTGCAATTCAGAACATATGGATCCTTGTTTCCCTACTCTTCTTCACTGTAATTGTGATCATCATACAATCCTTATATGGAAATGATGCTTTTCCTCTAACATCTTTCATTTTTTTTAATGGCATTTTACTTCAAGATGGAGGGAAGAAACGGTTGAGATTGAAAGGGAGGGTGTAGAACTCCTCATTACGGCTGTCCCCCTTAAATGTCCGAAATTTAACCCACCATGGCATTCCTCTATCTCTGGCACTTTCCTTGTAGTCAAGTGTGTTGTCCAAGAAAATTGCAACAATCAATGCAACAGTTGGGGATGAGAAGAAGATAGTATTAAGGAAATCATTGAACTGCACATCAAATAAACCCGAGTTAATGTGAATGATTATAGCACCTTCAGAATACAGCTTTAAGAATTAATGTAGAGAGTTCTTCCACCACGAAGGGAAGGAAGTTGCTCTTATAGGAAGTTTTTCTTATAGGGAGAATTTAATAATTGAAGGACCTAATTGAACTTTACCTTATAAATTAGTAGTTTAACCGAAAAAGGTATGTTCACAATCATACTAAGCAAATAAGGTCTCCAAACTTAATGCAAAAATATACAAACTATAATTGTGGGGAAGAAAGCAAATAGTGATAAGCATATATACGGCCTAAGCTCAAAGATTCTGAGTCAAGTCATTGCAAAAAGTTCATTTCCGCAATCATGTGTAAAAAGGTATTTTATCTACCACACAACAGGGTCCACATAAGTTGTCAGCATTTTCAAGACAGAGTCTTTCATTTTTCAGATAGACAGTTATTACTCATGGTAGTTTGCTTACAACTCCAAACAAATTATCGGGGGGTCCAATGAAGTTGCCAACAGAGGCTGTGTTATTTTTCTCTCTCCACGGAGGATACAAGCCTGAGTACTGATGAAAAGACAAACTTACCCATCCAGCTCTGGTATGAGCAGGACCATGCAGAGCCTTGGCTGTGTATTCTCTAAAATACTCTGGAACAGACAAACCCAAGAAGAAGGCAACACCGGTGATAAACAGGTTCCTCATCGAGTTCATATTTGTGAATTGCAAAAATGACAGCCCCACCGAAGCTGGAAACAAAAATGTATCAACAATCATATGCAGGGAGAAGAGACAAGAAACGCCATAAAATGGTATTAAAATGTGAAGTCAATGATACTCACCAACAAGACCAAACAAAACGCAATATACAGCAGCAAATATAGTGAAGGGTATTGACGCAAACAAAGCACCGAATTTTCCTGCAGGAATCAAGAAATCAAGTTAAAAATGACATTAAGAAGTGAGCTTATATAGGTAAATATATGTGATAATAAGTCACTTACCTAACATAGAGAAAAATATCATAAAACCAGCTGAGATTTGGATAACCCTGCGACTTCCAACGCGAGTGCTTCCAAGAAGCCCCACATTTTCTCTGTTGTTTTCCATTATTAATTAGTCTACTTGCAGCGAACAAATGAGAAAGTTAAGAGCAAGAAGCAGTAATGCTTACACAGAGACTGTTGAACCACTCAAAGTTCCAAAGAGTCCACTCAGCAGAATCCCGATTCCCTGCCAGCCAATACCACGGCTAAGAACATGAGCTGGAGGTGGGGTTGCACTTGCTAGACGTGATGCAGCCTTGTAAGCTCCCGTTGACTGTCAAGAAAACAATAGTTTTTACTTTCTCTGATCCACAATGATCTCCTCCTTCATCAACTCTAGTTTATTTCAAAGTATTACCTCAATCAATGAAACTAGAGTGGCAGCCATCATTCCAAAAGCATGACCGGCATCAAAGGTAGGAGCACCCCACTGAAGAGGGTATGGGATCTTGATCCTGACAAAAATCAATTTCATGGTAAAAAAGGCAGTTGCTAAAAATTTCATCTGCTTTTTTCACAATCTCTACTAAGTTTGGAAAAAAAAATGTGTTTGACTAATCAGAAACCAAAAGATTCTCCTAATAATATTACATTTCAGTGCACATGTGAGATGACGAAGGACGGCAGTCAAACTTTTCTAGCTTGGTGCCACTTTTTAGTGGTTTTCAATCAAAAATCACAAGAGCATTTGGATGCCACCCATTTTCTGCACCAGCAGTTTCCAACAAAGAGGACTGCATCTTTTCTTTTGGTGGAGTTTTCTTGTTCTTAAGAACAGTAACTTCCCTATAAGATGACTGCATCCTCCTCATAGCATGGCAATGCACAAGGAATTTGCTTGATTTGAGTCCTGAGGGTCATTCAGAAACTATCCTAAATTTTCAGCAGGAATTTGCGCATATTTTTAGTCATCATTCAGTAAGTGTTTAGTTTATTAGATTTTAATATTTAACTAGTAAGGAATACTTCAGCTACCAACCATGGAGCAGAAGAAATGAGATTCGCCTTGTCAGTTCGGCAGTTAATTTGTGTTAAATCTGGTCGATGTCTGTATGCGCCACTGGCTGTCAAGAGGTGTGCATATGCCCATATAACAGTGATTGATATGAGGAGAGCAAACCGCTCCAGTATTGGCAGTTTCTTTGCCTGAAAATTTTTTAAGTACTGCATACCAAAAAAAGAAAAGAAAAGAAAAATAATAATGATAATTAGATTGCCTTTATATAGCAAGTATCTATTTTATGCAACTAAGAAAGCAGACTTCGCATGATAAACTACATTTTGAAAATATACAAGAAGAATTTAGAGAAATTCCCCAGGATATACCATTTTCCAATTACCTGACTTCCCTTTTTAAATCATCCATTTGAATAACTAGTTGTAGAGAATGTGTTGTGTTCAATTATGGTATAATTAAGATAACTTGCCTAAGATCTTTCTAAACATAAGTGTGTTGGACTCTTAAAACCACAAAGAACTAAACTCATTTGGAAAAAATTAAGCTTCTGGAGCTGAATATAAAAATATGAATTGTGTTTACTTGGAAAGTATAGAAAAAATTTATTGATTACTTCCCAAAATTGCCGATTTAACATAGCTTTCTAACTTTATGTCATCATTAATAGACGTGAATCCAAGAGGCCACTGACTCCATTTTAGGTTCTAAATTCATTTCACAGAATAATCTCTAAAGAACTATAATTCTATGTAGAAGTTGCTCCTAAAAATCTCCATGAATAACTTGACATGGTAAGTTACTTTAATCTGGCTTCTCTAATTTTTTCGAACAAGATGTTATCAAATGTGTTAGCACAATTTTATACATGAATCAGATTAAAAAAGAACTAATAGACGCAGTACCTGGGAGAAGACTATAAATAGGATAAACATGGGAATGCCAATTTCCACGCAACGTCCAACCTAATACAAGTTCAATGAATCAATGAGAAGCAGTACAAGTAACATAATGGGTGATATATATTTTAAGTATGTTCAATATTGAGGATTGAAAAGAAAAATCGTGGTGATATTCTTTAAACTATACCACAGGGAAGCCTCTATCAAACAGACCAAAACCCACTAGTGCAATCACTGGAACCATTCCTAGAGGGCTGAAGAACCTGAAATGTAAAATTAATGTTAACATTTGATATTTGAAATAAATGATACTGAAATTAGTTGCTTTTGACTAATAGAGCAAAAATTCATTTGAGATCAAAGTTGTACCTGGAACAGATGGCCCACAGCTGACTAAATCCCAAAATAATTTGTATGCTTGATGCTACTATCAGAGCACCTTGGACTGCTCTCATGGTATTGAGAAATCTCTAGAAAAAAAAAAAAAAAATACTAGAGCATTAATTTTTGCTCTATGGAATAACAATCAAGTCGGTCCCATGTTTTTCCTCAAAAAAAAAAAAAAAAAAAAGTCACTCCCATAGTTTTTAATTAGCAAATTAGTTATCAGTTAGCATTTGTTATGACAAAATCTATTTTAAAACAGGACCACACAGGGAATGCAGCTAAGTAAATTGGAAGCTTGTTGCACCTTGTTGCCATGGAATTATATTATTTGACAAATTTAAAGGTAGTATTAATTAGGATTAATGCATACACACACACAGTTAGGCCCGCCAACTCAGTCATCCACACTAGTACACACACGCATAAGGTTAATGTGCACAATAATAAATTCATGTCATGTGGGAAAAAAAAATTTTGACTGGTCCATGCTTTATCAACCTTGGGTCTTTACACATTGACATGACTCGCATTTGATTAGTTTAAGGTCATTAACCAATATACTCTTATCTTGATATTGTTTGATATGATAAAGTCAATTGGGTTAAGTGGGTGGGACACACAATTATTCACCGAAAGAACTTGTCTTTTCAAGATAGTGAGTACAGCTTTAGCAGATATTATAGTACAGAAGTGGGGGCTGAAAAATGTTACAAAAATTGGACTAACCAGATGAGGATCATCTATTTTCGCCAAGGACGAGTCGTGAATTATAGAAATAATGGGGACCATGAATGCATAAGACCCTCCAATCACGGTTGGCAATCGAGTCCCAAACAGTGTTTGTATTAGTGTGTTAATCCCTTCAATAAAGAGTATAGTCTGCACCACCCTCACTTTGTCACCCTGAACAATCAATTGGACAAACATTAAAAAACAACCTTTGAGCATATTTTAGTTTATCATAAAATTAAGAAACATTAAAAATCATAATTTCCTTCAAAACAAGTGAATAAAAAAAAAATCATAGAACATACTTCGTTCTCAAATTTCCTATCATGGGAAATTTTTTTGAGATATCAACGTCAATGAAAATGATTATTCATTTGTAAATGGGTAGTTTTGATTTTTTTTTTTTTTTCAATTTTTTCTTAAAATACTTACTAGGTGGTAAAATCTAAATAACATACTTATTTAACAATGAATATTGAAGATTTTAGGAACTTCATGGTAGATTTACTTAAATGACATGCAATCCAATATAGAGAGATGAGATTAGCTCACATCAGTGCCACCCATGAGAGGAACAAGGAATGATGGGATCATAACAGCAGTTCCTAAGGCCAAAATGTAGTGCTGGAAACCCAAAGCTATTGCCTCCCCTGTTTTCACATGCAGAAACGAGAATGGTTCACAAACAAGGAACACACAAAAAAAAAAAAAAAAAAAAAAAGGGTCTAGAACTATGAAAAAGATTAATAAATCAATGATTGAAGAAATGGGATCGTGAAAAGGAATGAACTTTGGCCATACCCCAAGATGGGTTTGAGTCAATACAGTATTCCAAGCCTTGAAGTTGGTCCATTGCTGGGTGGCTTATCTCTTCTGGTTTTGGAGCTGGAGCTGCCATGGCTCACACCCACTTCAAAAGCTCTCTCTCCTTTTGCCTCCAAATCCAAATGGGTATTCACAAAATGAATGAAAAAAATAAAATTTTGCTTAATGAATCAATGAGAGAGAAAGAGAAGGAGGGAGAGAAAGTCAAAGAAAGTAAAAAAGCAGAAAGAGAAAAACCAATGGGATTGATGGAAGCAAAAGAAAGAGATTCAAGAAAAAGAATGTTTCGAGAGAGAGAGAGAAAGATTTCACGGTAGAAAAAATTGCACTTTGCCGCCCACTAAATTGAGGTCTCTCTGTGTGAGCCTGTGTAGAGTTAAAATTCTCTCTCTCTCTCTCGCTCTGCTTTTTGATTTATACAAAAGTTCCGTTGAGCCTTTTTTTCATAATTCCCAAAACTGCCCCTTAAGGAACTGCCAAACTGAATGTTACCGTTGCCTCACTGTTTCCCATTAATTTTTAACATTGGCAACTGCTTTAATATACTTTGGCTGGTAATTTTTTTGTTACCCTTAAAAGGAAGCATAATAAAAGGAAAATGTTATTTGTGTGGGAGATGCTTCTATCTTTACAAATATTTAATTTTTTACCTTAAAAGGAGAGAAAGAAAAAGAGAGACTAAGGATAGGCATTTTCATTAAAGTAATGAAATTTTATCCATTGTACCCCAAGAAAAAAAAGAAAGCAAAGGTAGTGGGTGGATGATGATATCATGTATGTAGACTAAAGTAGTGATTATTTTGCATAATCATCGCGACTCTCCATTTAATTTTATTGAGCCTGTTAAAAATATAAGTTTTTGAACAATTCATCGTCTTTTGTCTTGGTGATAAAATGTTATTAAAAAAATATTACTTTTATGTTAGTTCATCACTCACATTATTTTTATTATATATTAATTATAATGAGTTATGACATAAGTGGCATAATCAGAATTTTGCATAATCATCATGCATCTCTTATTAATTTTATTGAGCGTGTTAAGCATACAACTTTTTGAACAATTCATCATCTTTTTTCGAGGTTATAAAATGTTATTAGAGTGGTATCACTTTCATGTTAGCCCACTGCTCACATTATTTTTATTATTAATCACAACAAACTAAGACATTAGTGACGGACTCTAGAGGCACAATTTATGTAGACATTATACGCGTGCACTCTAACCTATATATACAAACATATAGTACCTGATATCAAATCAACTTATGTGTATATTAATTGATTTTAAAAAATCAACCAAAATAATAGATTCATTATATTTTTCTTTGATCTTTTTTTGTATGAATAAGTTGAATTTTTTTTTTTCAAAGTAAACTTTTAACTTATGAACAAAAAGATCTTTTAACAAATAGATAAAACACTAAGTACACTTTACATAAATTTGTGTTATTATGTAATTATCCCAAACTTTTATTGCTTATTACATAAATTTTATGAAGGAGAATAAATTATTATGTAAAGAATATATAGATAATAGGGTTTTAGTAAAAGCTTATAAATCTTGAGTAACTACATGCTCTACACATGGAGGTGTATTCTCCATCCAAATCATACAATTAGTTATACAGTTGGCATTTTGGCATACTTAACTAGCTCCAACTCAATTTTGTTCATCCGAGCTTACTGAGGTAAAACAGCCTTGGCTAAAAGAAGAGGCTGCCACCTGAATCTTGTCCAATATATGCCCAACACAAGAAAGTCGTGGTTATGGGGAGTTAACTTTTTCTCAATTTATTTCTAAAAAAAAAAAAAAAAAAAAAACTTTTTCTCAATTTTTTAAGGCAATAAATTGTGATTGGTACAAATTACTTCCACATAAATTTATTATTTTGACAATTCTTATTACACATCAATCATAATGTTACTCCAATATTAATTACAAAAAGTTTGCAAAATTTTTATGTTAGTTCCTAAATTGATTGAATTTCATTTGGGTTAAGAGAGTTTACTTTTTATGGGTTCCAATTAGCTTAATCAGTAAAGTCTCTAATGGTTGAATAAGGGATTATTCAATCCTCGTCTATACTAAAAATCAGTTGGTGTCTTAGTCTGATAATAAAAGCAGAATTATCAGAAGCGAACGCTATAGATTGAAACTCTATTAAAAAAATATAAAAAACTTTTCTTCTTTTTCCTTTCTTTTGTGGGTGTTTGGTTTGCTATAAATTTGGGATAATGGGATCATTAAAATGAAGTGATCATCACCTCTGGCCATCTCAATTTAATGCATAAATGAACATGGTACATGCTCTCTCCATTATAGTCAATTATTTTTATCATTACTTGAAACTAGAATATGAGCTATGACAGACTACTGGAAGCTATGAACTCCCAAAATAAAAGCAGGATAATTTTTTTTTCCTTTTTTTGTTTTGTTTTGTTTGGCTGATATATTGTTTGTCCTCTCTCTCTCCTCCCCTCTTCCTTTATTTCAATATTTTTATTGGTAGGATTAATCACAATTATAATCTAAATGATTTAATTTGACCAACTATAGTAATTTTTTTTAAAAAAATTTAAACCTGTTTATAATACTTATAAATAAATAAAAAAGTTCAAAAAAAGAAAAAAAAAATTAAAATCTCTGCTGCGTCAAACATGGTAATGAAATTATGAAATACTTCTAGTGTAAACAAAAAGAATAAATGCTCTAGTCCGTACCGTACGCATAGGCGAATTAATTTGTTTTTATTACTGTTAGGTAGCTATTGAGTATTGCCCACATTTAATATCCATGACATGCCACTCTGCTAAGGTAACTGCTATCTGGTGTCCCCGTTATCATTACACGAGTGTCATTACATGTGTGACTTCAAATCCTTTTTTCCGTTAATTAAGGAGGGTTAAATTAAGTTGATCAAGTAACTCAGTTTTATAAAAACGGCATAATTATAAATGAACTAAGTTATTTATATATAAATGGTTTATATTTAGTTTGAGAAAAAAGATTATTTACAAATAAGCTCAACTTGAGTCTAAATTAAGCTCGACAATTATACAAAACGAACTTTAACATAATAATGTGTTCTTGAATAAGCTTGTTAGGTATAAAAGTCGATTTAAGTATATATAATATTATATTTTTATATGAATAAAATATATTTATATAGACTTGAGATTTAATAGTAGGATTTTATAAGATAACAAATTATTATTTATAATTTATTAATCCTAAACTTTAATATTCAGCTTGATTTAAAGTTTGCACATTAAATTTATTTCCTCAGTTTAATAAAAATATTCAAAAAAATCATATGAATCTTAAGCTCATAAAACTATAGTTTTTTAGGTTAACTTCTAAAATTTGAACATCCACACATATAATGCGATCTCAAGGAAGATAATAGCAAAAGAAAGTGAGGAGTTTACAGTTCATTTTTGGCTAAAATGGGGCATTTAAAAGTGCAATTTATACAAGAATCTTATCACTCAATTGGTTGGTATATATTGGTGTGTCTAATGGAAACATCTAAACATACAAACTAAAAAAAAATAAAAATTCAATTTATGGCATCACAACTTGATTTTATTAAATTTCTTTGGCTTATTATTGATTAGACCAATATTTTTTTTTAAAAAACAACCTTTAAAAAAAAATAGAGGTCAAAACTCAAATTGAAGGTTAAAAAAAATTGTTGGTTTGTAAATTACCCCAAATTAATGGTTCAAGAAATATACAATTATGTTTAAAAAACGGTGAAAAAATTGAAAGATTCCTGGTCATTATCAGTTACTTAAATCCCATACCAAGGCAATAAATTTCTTTTTTATTTTATTTTTTTTAAGAAATGATTTGAGCTTTTCTCTTTTTTTAGGTGTTGGTGCTTTGTTTCTGCTCGTGGTTTCTGTTTAAATAAACAGAGAGTCTGACTAGACCCCAACGTGTGAAAGAACAGTGTACGAATCTCTAACGTCTCTATTTTGATGCCAAGACAGTATCGATCTCGGTGCCCCAATATATGTTGCTCTTTTTTCACTTTTTCACTTTTTACTTTTTACCTCCACTCACAGTCACAGTGGCTGCAAAATTCATGATATTTACCGCTCTGCCCACTTGCCCAGACTAAACTGACCAACCAACTTTTCAAAAAATATAAATCAAATTAAAAAAAATATATTACCCTTTTATTAATCTTTTATTATTTTTTTGAAAAGCTTTAATATTTTTGTACCAGTTTGTCTATGAAATAAAAATTTGTTTGTAGCATATCAGAACGTAGCATGTGCGTATCAGGGAACGTAGCTATGTTGTTACAAAGCTCCTACTGTGGATTCTGCCAGATATTTGACATATTGTTTTGTTATAGGCCAAAGATGCATAAACAAAAGTAAGTTGCAAATTGATATTTTGGGTTTTAAAATTTCTTTAAATTTATTTAATTAAGGTTTTTTCAAAACAATTGTTTGGACAAACTTCTGATTACTCTCAATGATAAACTTCTGTTTACTTTCAATAATGGAAAAAAAAAAAAAAAATCATGTGACCATCATATAACAAACACTCAACTAATTCGTAGCAACAAGTGAAACAAATATAACAATAAAATAGAAGAAATTTGTTTTATCAAATTTGAGAAAAAAAATGCTAATTTCTTCTATGTCATTGCTATCTATTTTTTATTTTATGCGAGTTACTTGTTGGGTGTAATTTGATGGTTGCGTGATTCTTTTCCATATAGAAGTTAATGCCAAAAGTCCATTTTATGAATATGAAAATCTTAAGCAGTTACCATGAAAAAATTGAAAGGAATCATGTGAATATGAAAATCTTAAGGAGTTACCATGAAAAAATTGAAAGGAATTATGTGTTTATGCATTTTGGCTTTTATTTTACACACCAAAAAAAGGATTACTCAAATGAATGAAAATGAAATAAGAACTTTGCCTACAGTGATCAAGAGCTTTCTATTTCCTTATGAATCTTGTAATTTAGTAATAATTTTGGTTTTCTTATACGGATACCCTTATCTATTCATTGTAACTACCAAAAAATAATTCCAATCAAATTTCCAATTTAATGACATTCTACAGAACATCTCTAATATAAGACATAATTATCTATATATATTAATTTTAATATATATATATATATATATATATATATTTTTTTTTTTATAATTTTTAAAATTTTAGATTTAGGATTATTATTTCTTTGATTTTAGGTGTATTTAATGTTTTTTTTTAAATCAAATTAGGATTAGGGTATCAATTAGGAAGTGTCTTAAGATTCAGTTTATGCACTTCAAGGTTCAAAGAGGCTAGATTCCTATCTTTTTCTAGCCAATAGAGGTGACTACCCCAAGAAAAAAATAGCAAGAAAGCCGCATGAAATCATGGCCAATACGAAAATTTGCATAAAATACCATTCTTGTGAGTTGTGACTCTCACTCAGTAGTTTAAGGAGAATTTTTCAAAAGGGAGGCTAGGATGTAAGATGCTTTGGGGATGGCTCTTCGGTAAAAATTCAAAAGATACCATCTTTATCATTTTTGGGTCTGCTAAAGATACCACCTTTTGGCTACCAAGAAAGTCTCTAATACCAATTGCAAAAGCACTTTGATGTCATGGAATAAACCCCACATGTGATAGAAAGCTCCAGCGATGAGAAAGTAAAATGTTGCTGTCTCTTATGTATTATTCAGGCTTACTATAAATTTTGAAATGATTCAGCTTTAAGGTCCTAGACCTAGAGAGTGAGCACTGTTGCTGTGCAGTGCTCGTACCATCTTTACCCCCGATAGATTAGGCCAAATATAAAGTTTTTTCCTCTTCTTTTCTCTCTCTCTCTCTCTCTCTCTCTCTCTCTCTCTCTTATAAACTTAGGAGATCTAACATGTATGTGTAAAATCTAATCTATAAGTGGGAGTAATTTCTGAAAGGATAATGCTGATGCTGTATGCTTTTTGAGAGATGGGAGCTAAACAAAAACTGTGTAGGTTAAGGTGGTCCTCCTGTTGGACTTTATTCCAAAAGTACTATGCTTTTTGTACAAGGACAAAGTTTCTCAGTTCTGTTACACCAAAGCTGCCTTCCCATCCGTTGAATGTATGATTGAAAATTGTTCCTATCGATAATTGTAGAATCCCTAAATTTCTTGATTCTTAACACATTTGCAGCAGAATTCTTTTCCATTTTTCAATAAGAAATCAACAGAATAATCACTCGGATAGCTAATCACCTTCAAGAGGAGTGTATCCACTTTAGTTGCTGGTGTCTCTACAGTTTATTTCAATGCAATATAATGAATTTTTCAAGGGGAAAAAAAGGTTTTAGTACTCGAGTTCAATTCTCAAAAAATAAAAGAAGGCATACATGTTCACTGCATTGGCTGCATGCAGCCGCTCTCTCTCTCTCGTAATATGTGAACCCTATATATAAATATGCAGAAATTGGAGTCTACATATTATGAGAGTTCTACTAAATGCAACAATAATAAGAGATAATGCTGCCAGCAACGATAACGATAGCTAGGAAGGAGACTTTTGCACTTAACTGAATTATTTATTCAATAACAAAACTCTAATATTATCTTTGCGGTGTATTGGAGACAAGACCACTCATATTCTTATACTGACACACAAATATCCTAATAGCATATGGATGAGGAAGAAAAGTTACAGTGATCAATGACAAAACACCAGATAACATTAGACTCGCTCCCTCCTAAATTAAAATATAACTAGAACAAGTAAACTAATTAATAATGCTTGATTTAATTATCTACGACCCAGAAAGCAAGATTAGATATTCAAAAAGCATCAAATTTGTTACGGCATATAGATGAGGAAGAACTTGTATACTTTCTGCAAAGATGCAAAAGATCAATTTAAAGCAATTTTTTTTCCAGGTCAAAACGGATAAGGGAAAGCTAATTATCACTTTAGAGGATACGTGTACTCCAAGAATGTCCCTCCCCAGTCATAGGTGAAACTACTTGGATACCAGTACCTGAAAGAAAAGACTGTGTGCTAACATGTACTCAAAATCCGTATGTGTAAAAAGCTACCAGTCTTTACTTTATACTCTATAGCATTATAATCCCACGAAAGCTGTGTGTTTCACTTTCACGTACACTATATTATATTGGCCTGTAAAAAAGAACACTTGGAAACCTATTTGATTTGAATCAAACTGACAATAAATGCAGCAACAGGCACAGCTTTTTTCGATTATAACTCATAAAATAGCAATTCCAAGAGTTTCAAAATCAATGATAATAATAATAAAAGTAATTACAACAAATGAGTATACTTTGATAAATTAGGGTCCAGAAATCTTGAAACAAACACCGAATATCACTTTTGATGGGCCAAAACAAAGACCGAAAGAATTAGTGTGGGCAAGGATATGAGTTTGTCGAGTGGCCACGGATGGCATTGATGCTGACCAAGGTACTCAGCCATGAAAAATTGGAATGAGACATGATTGACTATAAGATGCCTTTAAGAATTAAAGATGCATGTAAAAAGACTATGAGTGATGGGGATGACAAATAAAGTGGGGAAAATTTCGTTCCTTTTATATATATATAATTTTTACTTTTCTTAACAATTAGTAGGAGTTATCTCAAAAAAAAAAAAAAAAAAGTAGGAAAAGAGGAAGGAGGGAGGGAGGGAGGGAGGGAGAAGAGTGACGCAGCTTAATTTAATACATCAATCCTTATGTTTTCAATAAAGACGTTTAGAGTTCAGATTCTTCCTAACTCAATCATCGAATAAAACAAAAAATAGTAGGGAAGAGGGGTGCGAAGCCATGGTTTAACTTTTTAGAGTTGCACTGCAAATGTTTTTTGAAGATATATTTAACTTTATTTAATAACACCTCTCTAGAATTTATTTAATAAAATTGTATTAACAACCTTTTATTTTAATTATTCTAATTGGTATTATGTCCATGCCACTTATGGCTTAACATTAAGAATCATGTTATGAAAAAAAAAAAAAAAACATCATAATATGTAAAATGAAGATTTTTTTTTAATAATATTTATTAAAAAATATAGATAGTATAAATAAAAGAACAAAAATTACTTCAAATTATTTGATGAATGCATATCTTATAAGATCAAGTTTTTATAAAAAAAAAAAATGAAAGATTATAATTGATTATAAAATATTAATGAAAATAAATAATAAAACACCTTTTTATTTTTTTGAAACTTTTGATAATTGAGTTTTAATTGGAATAGTATTTTATTTATATTAAATCTTTGGTAATAGAGTTTTATTTAAAGTAAACTATGTTAATATTTTTAATGTACTTAAAATGAGTCACATCACTAAATTATGTTATATAATTTGTAATGCTTACATTAACCTACATATTGCAATTAGTACGAGACACACACACACATTTTATTATTAAAACTTAAAACAAAAATATTTTGGTAGACTATTGATCTATTATGAAATAAATTATGAAATTTATAGGAAAAAATTGGTATTATAATTTTAATCATATTAGTTTTTTTTTGTTGAAATTTTGGCTATAGATTTTCCCTTTTTTTTTTTAATGTATGATAACAAAAGGAGAGTGCATCCATTTGATGCAACCAAGACACACTTTTTTTATTATTACATATAGTAGATATAATATGATTTGAGCACGACATGAGTTTATATAATAATAATAATTTTATCGTAATATCTTGGTGATAATAACTAATTTAGTGATAATGTATCAAAATTTCTATACTTTTACTTGGAAGGATTTTTTGTCACAATTTATGTGAATTTATATTACTTTTAGTTAGTAGTAACTTATGGCATGAATTGAAATTATTTTAAAAATAATTTTTCTCAATAATTTTTTTTGAAATGGGCAAAAGTTAGGTACAATATTTAGATGCTGTTCTTTAGATTCCACTCCTAAGATTTTGTAATGTGACTTTTTTCTCATGAGATGAAAGTGTATTTTTTAGTTAAGTAATTACATGATAGAATTTTGTCCTTTTGAAACTTACTAAAGTCTATAATTAAGTTTACTAATCACTTGGTGCAATAAGAATGAACTATATTAATATAAGCCCTTTGAGTTATCCACAATTTTGATTATAAAAATTAAAAACCATCTTTATAGTTTTTTGTGTTTGAGATGTTCATGTTATAGAATATTCTTCAACCATCTTTATAGTTTTTCTACTTGCATATGTATACAGTTTTGAAGGCTTGTTCAAACTGGAGTGCTCATCGAATGACTACTTTATAAGAAGGGGAAGAGCCAACAATTGAAACCCTGGTGAATGATCCATATAAAAGGAAGATTGTTGCGATCACTTCTTTTGTATGAATCTCAAATTTTCATTCAATTTTTTTTTTCAAACATATTTATGCTTTGAGTATATATAGTAATAAACTATTTGTTGAAATTAAAAATTATTGATATATTTAACTTAATCCTCTAGAAAATTTTCAGGTTTTGCCATTGAACATATCAATGTAGAGGAGAATTTTAAGACTAATTGAGCTGCAATAATGACCGAAAATCATCGTTGGGAAAAAGAGAAATTGCACTGTGATTCAATGAGGCATACACACTCGGTTGCGTCACTTGTGACATGGATTTTCATTCCCTTAATGCCTGTACCCCAAGGCCCAAGCATATACGTTTCAAGGTACATGAGTACCATGTCCCTCATTTCCCGAAACTTGTCTCATACCTACCAAACTAATAGCCCCTCTTTACGTATGTGATTCGTGGGTTTAGGCCCCAAAAGATAATGATTGTTGTATGAGCTGATGGAAGTAGTTGTTTTGTGAGTTCCAAGAGGCTAAAGAGTACTATATATGAGCACATTCTTTGATGTGAATGATAAGGTTCCTTAAGAATCAGCAATCTTCAAGGATTTTCTCTGTGAGTCAAGCAAACCATTAAGGGTTTCTGTGTGTTGTCAGTGGATTTTGTTCCATGGTCCAACAACTTAGTAACGAAAATAATGTTGGATTGCTTTACGAAGTGATAAGATCTGCGGTGTTTGTGCTAGCTAGGAAAGTGCTTGTAAGTTGTCAAGTACTTTGTGGGAGCTAGTTGATTGTGTGCTTCTAAGAGCACTCCCTTTGATGGTGATCTCAGTTGCAAGCCTGGACCTTGAAACTCAATCCATGTAGCAAAGAAAATATGGGACATTGGCCCAATCCAAGTAACCTAGCCATAAGTTGAATGCTTATGAAGATTAATAGTGCTTGTTTGTGCCCAGTATTACATGCCCAATAATTGTTTATATATTATAGTCCAATATAAAGTTGTTGCATGATCAAAGACCGGGAAAAGATCAATGGGATTTGTAATTCATGAATAACAAAATCCTAATCATTTTTTTTGTTGTGTTATGGAGACAAGACCACCTAAATAACGCAAATGTATATATAATCTAGGTCGAAAACCAAGATTGGATTCGCTCCATAACAAAAACCAAACAATATCACATCAGTGTCTCCTAACTAGAAAGTAATTAGAACAAGTAGAATAACCATGTTTGGATTATAAAATAAGAAATAGCTATACAAAAGAATCAAATTTTGGTCACCGCATATAGATGCAGAGCAACTTGTATATTATTTTCCGAAAAGATGTTAAAAGCTATTTTTTTTCAAGATCACAAAGTAGGGAAAAGGAGAAGGTAAATTTCACTTTTGAAGATGCATCTACTCAAAGGATATCCCGGTCTTAAAGGGTCATGTCATCACATTACTTGGATACCCTTTTTTTTGGGGGGCCAGTCATATGATTTGGATCCCATAATTACAATGAAGAAAAAAGATTCAACGGTCAAACAGCTTACTCAACGTAAAACTAGTTATAAGAAACCTGCTCTCAGCACTTCACTTTTGTACCATGTGTTGAACCACATGCAAAAGGCCCCAGTAGTTTTTTATTTTTATTGGTAACAATGCTAGCTACATTTTACAACATATTTTACAACCACAAAGATAAATTTTTTTTACTTATCTTTTATCTGAACCTACCACTAATAAACGATTAAAAAAACAGAACATTATAATTTGTCTCATAACCACTAATAAATGATTAAAAAAACAGAACATTATAATTTGTCTCATAACCCTTTACAAAGGGTGTAACTAAAAATGGTAGTTAATTGATTCTAATGCCAAAGTTTGCATATTTTCTTTATCACCAAAAAAAAAAAAAAGTTTGCATATTTTCATTTAATTGTGAATTTTATAGGTTTCATAAAAATATAAATTTTATGCAACTATTAAGTTTTTGGCAGAGCATAAATCAACAACTAATTATTTCTAAAAATATTATTTTATACACTTGTAATTCAAATATGCAAAATATGCATGTTATTATCTCTTATTTGTAGAACTCTATTTTTTCGGTAAACTTTAAACTCACACGCCACAACCAAAATTACATGGGCAATTAGTTGGAACTCAATAATAAGTAACCTTGTTGAATTATTACAATGATTTCATTTATTTTCTATGTATAATCTGAATCAATGTAATGAGTTTTACGGCACTTAACAATTAACATCCAACAGATTTTTTTTTTTTTTTTTCATTGTTGCAGTTATTAATCTGCTTTTTCAACCAAAAAAAAAAATCTCTATAATATGTGCAGCACAATTTCCAATATCACTGTAGAGTTACTTTTAGAGCATATATTAGAAATTCATTCGCTTTGTGCATTGATTTTTTCTTTATGAAAATTATAGAGGTTGTTCCTAGTGGAATCAAGTCATCAGCATTCAACCATTGAGACTGTATGCCTGTACCATACCATGAACATTGCATAGTCTTTTATTTATTAATTAATATTTTAGAATAAACCAGCAATGACATTTGATACATGTGATTGCTTAAAAGATTTATTATATTTATTCTTTAAAAAAAAAAAAAAGAGATTTATTATATTTTAAAAAAAAAAAGAGTTAAATGCACTTACACTCCCTAAACTTTGAGATAGTCGTACTTATACCCACTACTATAGCAAATAGGCCTTTTAAGGGGTTTTATTTATTTATTTATTTTATATATTTTGGTTGCCAATTTAGTATATAAACTTTGGTATTATAACAAATAGACCTCTAAATTTTTATTTTGTTTAATAAGTGCATGACACCTTCATTTTAATTTTAATTTTAATAATTTGGTGCAAAAAGAGATTAAATTGGCACACACAAAATCAAAGTTTGTCCTCAATTGGGGAAAAAAGAGTTAAGGAAGTCTATTTGTTACACCGTCAAAGTTTAATTACCAAATTAACTAAAATAAAAGTACAAGAGTGTAAGACCATTCTTACTCTTAAAAACTTAATTGTAAAAATAATTAAAAATTGCTTCTTCTCTTTTTGGCATTTAACACCTATTTGGCGTTAGAATTTAATAATTTATTATTTAATATAAAACCTTTAAAAAAATTAATTTGATAATTGGAAGAGGAGGGATTTGAACCTAACGTCTCCATTGAAAACATTAAGAAATGCCGTTAAGTTATAAGACTCTTAGCATAAACCTTGTAATGATGCAGCACAAATTGGTCTTAGAATACCAAGGTTATACTTTCTCTAAAATGGAAACCTTATTGATTGTAATCGAGCTAACAGCAAGCGATCTGATCGCAAAACCCTAACTACTCAAGAAGTTAAAAAAAATGAGGTACTTTTTTCGATTTGAACCCATGAAACAGCGTTCCAAGAATATCATTTTGATGGCCCAGTAGTAATCATGAAACAAACACCGAATATCACTTCTGATGGGCCGAAGCAAAGAATGAGTAAGAGACAAAGGATGATTTAGTCGAGTGGCATGAATATCGAAACGAAGGCAGAAAGACTGCTCATGAATATGATTGTAAGATGGCATCCAAGAATGACGGTGTAATTGAGATAAGGTGGGGTTATTGCCTCATTTTAAAACACTTTGCAAAGAGATTTCTTTTGACTGGGATTTTAAACGTGCATCTACAGGATAATTTTGTCTAGGGGGAAAAAAATGACAATGCAAATTCATCACTCTCTCTCTACTTAAAAATAAAAAATAAAAATGATAAAAAAAAAAATCAAACTGCACTAGTAGGTTGTATAGGAACAGCTTCCTTCTTAAACTATTCTCCTTTTATGGGTTGTAAAAACCTTTCTCAAAAGATAGCATTCAACTGAGGCATATTATCTTAAAAGAATGACATTTTGGTTACCGACTTTCTTCATTAGCATGTGTATTTTTTTTGTTTTTTTTTGTTTGGCATTTTAGGCTTTGAGAGGACCAGGGTCAAGTGTCATAAAGCGAGTGAAAGCTGGAGAGCAAGAACTCTCTCCCACTTTTTACAACACGTTATTACTACAATTGGCCAATTGCTCGATCCTCAAGCTATATTCAACTAATCTAGATTGCATATTTTCAATAAAGTACTAGAAGCTATTGGCTAGCCGCTATAGGTCCTTGATAATGCTGAACAACACAAGGACAGCTTCATAATGTTGGCTGAACAAAAGAGAAATCTCGAACCCCACAAACACCAACTATAACAAATTCGGTAAAAGCTGCGTGTAGCTACTTAAATTGGCTTTAAAAGCAGCAGCACTGAAAATAGCTCAAAAACTTCCAGTGGCTATAGAAGTAGTACTAACTTGTCCCAAAAAGCATGACCATTTTAAAATTAAGGGGTTCCCCTTTCCCCCTCTCTAAGACGTGCAGCAACGAAGGACGCATGGGGAAAAAAACAAAAGCAAAATAATTAACCTATCAGGATAAAACACTGCTACTTCACTGAAGAAAAATTATTTCATTGCAGAAATGTTAAGAAAAGAAATGATTTACAAGCCTGCAGTTCGGATAATGATCAAAGTTGTATCGAACTTTTTTTGAAGTGCTATGCTGTTAAAACAAGTCAACTCAACTTTCCTTGAGCTTATCCCCCAATAGGGCTATCACATTCTTCAGACAGATCTTCCAAACTTTTCACAATTTCATTCACTTTTCCCTCTACAAATATAATCTAAAGTATAGGGAATGGGGCTTGCTGGTTTTTCAAAAGATAAAATGGTTCCTAGGGTCATGTTACAAGCTGAAAGGCACTAATGAGATAATCTATTTTCATTTTTTTGCCATATACAAGATGTATGATTTAAATTTGAAAAATAAAATAAAAAATACAAGCCCTTACCATTGCCTTGAATGAGGGCTAAGAGAATTCATTTATCCACCTCAAAATGTTGTATGATAATTCATTTGTGAGTAGTACAATGAATGGTTCAAGATCTTCTATCTACCTTCCTCTCACTGGATCTTTTTTCTTCTGCTTCTCGCCGTCTTTGCTGCCTGCAACATAATCAACAATGGATGATTTAGTGAAACACTCTCTGACTAAACACTCTCTATTACATTATCTAATCAGAAGTGTCAACAGGACCAAAGAATTCAGGCAGTTCACCATCAAATCAAGCTCAAGTGACAACAAAATTATTATCAGTTATCCCCCAAGAAAACAATTCATATCTACCCATCAAAAGCAACAAAACAAAATCAAACCACTTATTATCATATAACAATACTGCCTTACTATTATAAAGGCTGACCATAATAACCATTTGTAGAGAAGTTACATGTCTGTCTCAATACTGAACACAGTAGTAGATCAAAGTTGCAAGCTTCACAACCTACCGTTTAACTCAAATAATTGTGTACTAGCATTTACAAAAAATATAAATGATGAATTTATATTGTACATAGACCAAAATGATATATCATATGCAAACCTACCCAAACCCAACTCCACAAATAATGGGTAAATTATGGCACTTGAGAACCCTAACAAATCTTTACACATGACCGTCCAGTTTTTAAAACACAAACTACCCCTTTAACCGATATATTAGACGGACTAGCCATTGCTGCAAAAATGTATGGTAAAACGTATGAATTATGGAGCATAATATATTATCCAAACTCAAGTATGTAATCCTAAGTATCCTCAAATGAGTAAATTACAGTACAGTTAAGAAACCTAATACATCACTCACATTTAGGCTCCTTTATTTCAATGAAAAATGTTCGTAGAAAAATGTTTTTAAGCTGAAAACATTTTCAGGGAAAATTGCTTGTTTTCTGGTATTTGGTTGTGTACCTAAAAATGCTCAGAAAACATTTTCAAGCATTTGGCTTGTACAAAAAGTCACAAGTGAAAAAAAAAAAAAAAAAAAAAAAAAAAAACTTTAATTCACCACTTTAAATTATTAATACAAAACAACTAAATTCAAATAAGTACAATCATAATAAAACTATTTAAAAAGACGAACAAATTAACAAAAATTATCAACTAAACTTACACATTCACATGCATAATTTAAAACAGCTAAAACCTTTAAAAGACCTTTAGGACACTTGAAAGTTCTTTTGTGCAACTTGCAAAAGTTCAGGGCAAATCCCAAAATTGTGAGGCATATTGTGGTCATTTTACAGGTTTTGGGAGGTATTTTCATCTTTTAGATGGTTTCGGGGGTATATTTTTGTAATTTTGATGGTTTTAGGGGACATTTCATTTTTTTTTTTTTTTTTGGGAAAAGTAATAGAAGTTTATTAATTAAAAAGAGTACGGCTATGTTCATGATGATGAACATATAGTGCTAAATGTAATTACAAGCAAAATCAAATAGAAATTAGTGTTAAAAATTTCAAAATGGAAAAATTCAGTTATATTTAAGGTAGGAATTCACTTTGTAGGTTCTAGGAATATTTGTCATTTTAGAGGTTTTTAGAGTCATTTAAAAAGTTTTGAGGATATTTTGGTCATTTTAAATGCTTCAATGGCATTTTAAATGTTTAGGGTATTTGTTCAGTTTGGAGGTTTTTGTTATCTTGAGACTGATACATTTAAATTCAAAATAAAACTAGAAACGAGCCAAGCCGAAGCAAGTATTAAAGTCTAGGATTGTTCATTTGATTTTTTTTCAAAGACGAGCCGAACTTGAGCTCATCACCAAACTGGAATGCATGTTCAAACTTGGTTTTTCTTTTCTTTGATGATGTGGAACTTCACCAAGGCAAGGCCTTTTGGACTCACCCCTAGGGAGTAGACCACAGATCCATGACCCTACTCGTCAAACTATGTATCACCCACTCGTCAAAACTATGCATCAAGTAATCTACGGAAACTCCTAATGTGAATCAAACCCAAGGGAACTCCTAGAATGAATGATTTTCGTTTATGAATTTATAAAAATTAGATTCATCAACCTTGTATTGTTAAAACTATACATATAATTTTAACTAGAAAATGGACTAGTTATATTATCAATTTTTTTTTGATAGGTAACTCTTTATATTATCAATAAATTACATTTAATAATTTGATATCTTATGAACTTATTTACGAACTTACCCAATCTAATTTCAAGTCTAAGCAAGCATATGTTCATACTTGTATACATATAACCATATAATATTATATATAGTTAAATCAAATCTAAAACCCACAAGCTTGTTCACAAACACTTTATTATGTTTAAGCTTGACTTGTTTAATACTCGAGCCTAAACTTAGACTTGAGCTTGACTCATTTACTAAATAAACAAACACAAACAAGCATTTTCCTGGGTCAAGCTCGAGCTGTTTAATAGCTTGGTTCATTTACTGTTCTAATTTCATAGATGGTGTTTTTTATGATCAACATTAACTGATTTTGGACTGAAAGTTTTTCAACCATCCCAAACACCTGAAAATAAGGAATGCATTTTCCACAAAATGTTTTATGCCAAAACAAATAGGGCCTTTATTGGTAAGTTACACACATCTCACGGGTAAACCTCACCCTTCACCTAGCACTTGCAAGGGGATGAGATACCAACTGAGCTAGAGCTCACTGGCAGTTTTCATAATCTTCTAACAACTTGCAAGTTTTTTTTTTATTAGTACAACTTGCAAGGCAACACTTGAAAACAAGAGACATCAGAGAATTCTTTAAGAATCATCAAGGGAAACTTAGTCACCAATTGCTTTAACATATGAAAAAAGTTACCGAAAGAGTGCAAGGAAGGGATAGTCAATAGAAAAAAATTGTAAAAGTGATGAAAGAGTAGAATTAGAAAATGGCAACTATATTATAAGTGAAGTAGAAGAGCCAACCCATCACGTGCACTGCTTTATTAGCACACAAGTTAGAATCATGCACACATAAATACTGGGAGAAAGAGTTGATCATTAATATATATATATATTTTTAACAAGATTTTATTAAATATTACAAGAAATATTGTACAGGATGATTATGAGGCATCCTGTGTTAAGAACACTTACGCAAAAGCCATGTATCCTGCACCAGCATTAGCAGACAAGAGTGCTGCATGAGCCCCAACTGCAGAAATAGAATCCTGCCCCCCAGAGGGCAAAGGATTTCTTCGATCCCCATCAACCTGAAATGAAAACAAATTAATAACAAAATATGGCAAGTTTATTGATATGATAGAGAAATTGCAAACACCACATGCATATATGAGTACCTTATCCCACTTAGATTTCTTGTTCTGTCTACCGTCCCTAGTAGTGGTATCAGTTGCAGGTGGCACAGGTAGTAGACCAGTGGCAGCTGCAGATGAAACACCTGCAAAATGACTCAATATTAGAACACACCAGTACCCACATGAAAATGGGGTAAAAAAAGGAATATTTCCTGAAAGCCAACTCATCCCACTGAATTAACAATAAGATCGTTTCTGGACCTGGAATAGGTATGATAACTTTTGGTGCAGACACAACTGTTACAGGTTGTGTTCCTCCAGAAACAAAATCAACCTTTGGATTCTTCTTCTTTTCTAGTTCCTCACGTCTCATATCAGCTTCTGCTTTATAGAACATACCAGAAAATAAGTGGCAAGAAATTATGTTGAAGAAATCTATGATTGCAGTAATATGTAAACATTATCACATAATTTAAAAGACAAACAACCAGCAAACAAACACACACACACCCACCCACCCACCCAAAAAAAATAAAGGACCTCAACCTTGCAGATCTTCAACTTGGCAAGCCAAGACTAATGCTAGTAAGACAAGTTAAGTTGTTCACTTTCATGATTGTTAAAAGGACACCACCCCCCCCCCCCCCCCCCAAAAAACCCCCACCCAAAAAAAAAAAGGTTTTGGATTGTGCATCTACTATTCATACTAGCGACAAACCTATCCAGCCCACAACTACTTTAAAATTAACTCTCAACCACACCAAACACATCCTATAATGGTATATTCCCCCATGACTAAAAATAACATTCTGGGTAATTAGACATGAGGTCCAAAATTAATACTATAAAGCAAGTACAGAAACACACAAATAGAAACACCTATGCACACATAAGAATAAACAAATAAACTACTCAAACAGACCTACACAACACACGCACACAGACATGCAGACAAAGAGCTGCAAAGGAACTGTTTACTGACCTATTTCAAAATAGTAGTCGCTTTTGTCATATCCATGAGGGTCAAATACATCTTTACTAAAGCAAGACCCTATTTGATCAATATCTTGATACGTCACTGCATGCACCAGGAAGTCAGGGTTCCTGTAATCCTTCCTATGGCGTACCTCTGCATTGAAGCTTTTTCCACCTTTCTTGTAATCAAGAAACTTATTTATTTTCCTCTGCAATTACATGAGAGAAAAGAAAAGGATAATAAGAGTAAATAAAATGTCCTATATCTGAAAGCAATAGCAGCATACTTGTAATTTTAGTACTTTACTAATCCAAAATTAGCATAGAACAGAATTTTTTATGAAGTATTAAGCACAAATCAATAACTTAGATTCCCTCAGTAAGAAGGGAAGCTCACTTACGAAAGATGTGAATCTATCCTTTTCTAAAGAATATAATTACACAGACAAAAAATCGATAAAATCAACAAATGGCATCAAGGGGATGCTATCATGCTACCCAAGGCAGTCATCCAATCATACAAGGAAACTCTTTGGTATAATTTCGCTTGACACCATAAAAAAACAATCCTTCTTCATTTAGATAAGAAAATAATTTCATTAAAAAAAATAAAAATAAAACCTACTCAACTACACAGGTTGTATACAAAAGGAAGCACAAAAACAGGAAAAAAATCTCCAGGTTTATATTAAAGGGATTTTATTGCTATTCATATTTCTTTTCATAATGATGTAATCTCATTATGAGTTTATTTTCTTTCCATGTTTGATATAATTTATGTAATCTATTTAATGGGCCCAAGTTCACGATTGTAAATAGTTGATCATGGATTAATGAAAATTGTGTTGGAAGCTTTCATCCAATGCTTGGTAGATTCCAAGCAAGTTTAGGACCTTTAGGCTTTGTTTGGTTGGGGGATGGAAAGTTAGGGGGATAGAAAATGGTGGGGCAATGGAAAAAGAGGAGATAGAAAAGGTTTAGTTTTCCCTCGTGTGTTTGGGAGGATGTAAAAGTGGAGAGATGAAAAACTCTTTTTGTTTGGTTGAGAAGAAAAATAAGAGGATAGAAAATGTAGTTTATATAAATTTACTCTCATGCCCCTATTACATAAATAAATAATTGTTTGTAAGCAAATAAAAATGAACGTCACTTTGAAAAAGAAAAAAAGGAACCAACACCTAATAGGGGAGGATAGGGGCAGATGGGTAAATTCTCATCTAAGCCCCTCTCCCTTCCCATTTTCTCCCCAATTCATGGAGACTCCAAAATCACCCCAAATAGTGGGCCTAAGGAGAAAACACCCAGGTCCCACCAAAAGTCCCACCCCCCTTCCCAACCAAACACACAAATCACCTCTATTTTCTCCTCTCATTTTCCATCACCCCAACCAAACACACACTTAGGTATAGATTCCTCTGTTCCTATCATTGTTCCTATCATTATCACATGCTTGGTACTAATTCCAAGCAACTCAAGGTGCTAACTCCTAAGTTTTTTTTGTTTTTTTTAATAAGTAGGAAAATTTGATTGAAAAGAGACCACTTCACACAAACCGGCATAAAGATTCCCTCTAGAGTAGCTTTCTTTGTTTGGTCCGCTGCCTTAGGGAAATGCTTGACGATTGATAATTTGCATAAAAGGAAGGTGTGGATTTTGGATTGGTGCTACATGTGCAAGAGTAATGGTGAATCGGTTGACCATCTCTTCCTTCACTGTCCCGTTGCTATGGATCTATGGTCTATGGTTTTGGGTTTATTTGGATTATCTTGGGTTATGCCTCATTTTGTTTTGGGGTTGTTAGGGTGTTGGCAAGGCAGCTTTGGTCGTCATCGGAATGGTTATATATGGTCCATCGTCCCTCATGGCTTAATGTGGTGTCTTTGGAGGGAAAGAAATAGTCGTTGTTTTGAAGATATTGAGAGTTCTATTCTGGACCTCAAGCTTTTCTTTTTTAGAACTTTGTTGGATTGGTTGTTTGCTTTGCAAAACAAATCTTTCCCTTCTTTTTTTGATTTCCTAGATTCTTGCAATTTTCATTTTTGATTTGTTGTCCCTTTGTTCACTCCTTGTGTACTAGGGTGTTTCCCTTTTGATATCTATATATCTTACTTATCAAAAACAAAAAAAAAACAAAACGGCATAAAAGTAGCCTAACAAATTACAAATAAATACAAAAGATTGTATACAATGAGATAGAGACTCAATAAACATTGGAACAGAATCTCTATTCATGACTCTCCAAACTCAAGACCAATCAAACAAGGTCCCAAAAAAGTGAATTGGAAGCTGGTCCCTTGTACTCTCCATATCCTCAAACATTCTCATGTTCCGTTCTTGCCAAAGAATCCACATCAAACAAAGTGGAACCAAACTCCAAACATCCATCAAATGTTTTCCCAACCAAACAAAGGATCTTTCACACTCCCTAGCAAGGCCCAAGGGATACCAAAAGATCTAAATACAAAACACCTCAATTAATAAGCCACTGTACAATGAATCAAAAGGTGATCCACCCCCTCCCCACTACATTGACACATACAAAACCAATCCACTATAGTATGTCCTCTCCTCCTGAGATTGTCACAAGTATTCATCTTCCCCCATTTTTTTTGATAGATAATAAGAGTTTTATTGATGAAAAAGAACAATGTGTTTATGATTGTAAACTCACTGCCCTTGAAACAAATACAATCAAATCATAGGGAAAGACCCCATGCCATTGTCCAAACAAAAAAAAACTCTCTGAGGGGTCTTCACACCCTAAATACCCTTCCAAGGGAAAGTGACAAGAGAGTACCCCCCTCAAAGCAATATAAAAAGAATGAATATCAAACTTCCCATTTTGCTCAACCTCCAATGCACCCGATCTCCACCACTAGACCAAGGAAAATGAGAATCCAAAAGATGAAGAAAAGCAGCCACCAAATCAACTTAGTACTGTGATTCCAAGCAAACCATAAGTCCTAACTCCTAGATCCTACCCCTTCTTGTTATCTTTTTATATCCCAAAACACAAGTTCCCCCTTAGACTTCATTGTCCTGCATAACCCATTCTTTTTTTCCATACAAAAATCAGGCCACAGCATATCCCTACAATCTATCAACTAGATTTGCATACACAATTCAATTGGATATGTAAGGAGCTCAGGTTATATTAAGTGATACTGGCACAAACTGGCCCTAAATTTCAGCAAGGTTACACCAGTGTTGTAATCAACTAAAGTTGGTTTAACCACACATTCATATGTTGCTTTTACCTGATCCTTGTGATACCCTCAAAAACCTATATCTCATTCAACCAATATTATCCTTGAATGTTACAATTCCATTTGAAAGGAAAATTTGTCTTAAAATACAACATAGGTAATAGGTTACCATGAGCCACTCATGTAATAGCTTTCCATTCATATTCATAGCATTTATTTCAAAAGTGAAGTTTAGGGGCTACTTGTGCTCTACATCATATATATATATATATATAGATATATATATATGGATAGGTAATAAAGGTTTTGTCAAGAGCCTTGTAGCTCAAATGGTGGGCACCTCTTGGTATGTCCATGACATCCAGGGTTCAAACCCCACCTCTCCCATTGTAACTATTAAATTATCAAAAAACATATATATATTTGATAAGTAAGGTATGTTTTATTGCAAATATTGTGCTCTAAACTATATGTTTTAAAAGTGAACACTGTTGAGAGTGATTATTCAAGGGGCAGCGATAGCCCTCTCCCCTACCCAAAGAAGAACATATATGAAAAAGCACACTGGTAGAAAGAGGAAGAAACAAAACTCATCTTTATAAACTCATAGATTACCAGATGCATATAATGGCCAATGCCTCGAACTTATCATTTTAGAGAGAAATTGCATTACTTCAAACTAATTCAAAGAAGATATTAAAGGGAACAGTTTGGGATTGATAGTCCCGTACTTTTCAAAACTGTACCTGTAAGCTTGTCTTAGTCAGACGTGCCTGTGTGTGTGTGTTTTCACTTTCAAACATCATTGATCTTTTCACCCAAAAAAAAAAAAACACGTTTAAAAGGACCTTACTTGCAGCTCTTCCGAGCACTTTGCCTTGGGTGGTGGTGGGAGAAACTTATCCAACGGATCAACTTCTTTTCCCTCTTCCATAACAGCTTCCTCAACCTGTGCACCCTCCGATTCACGCACAACATAATTCATTGCATCAGATTGTGATTGATCAAATGATGGAGAAGTTACTTGATGGCTAGGTGCCTGAACAGTACCCGGAGGAGTATTATCTTGGAAATGACCTATAGCAAGAATTTTTAGATAATTAAAGATAGAAAAGAAGGGATAAAGGACATACAACTATACAAGGTACTAAAGAACAAAAACATCTGATTTCATACCATTTTAATTTCATTGTTTTTTCCATTCTCTTCTTTTTCAGTAAGATGTATACCTGACCTCTCCACCCTACCCCACTACCACTTCACAACCTGAACCAAGGCCCTAGATCTCAAATATACTTCTTTTTCTTTTCTTTTCTTTTTTTTTTTTTTCTTTTTTCTTTATTATTATTATTTTTTTTCATTTACACACAACAATTGAGCCTTGAACCCATGACCTCACCCTCCAACCCATTGTTATGAGAGAAGGGTAATGTGAGCATAAATAATGTTCAAATAAGGATCTAAATTAGAACAACTGTTGTGATATTTTTTTATCAGCACTTTGCGTTTTATACTTTCATTTTTGAATCTATATATATTTTTTACAAGTAGAGATTTTTTTTTTTTTTTGATAGGGAAGAAACATGTATATTCAAAAAACTGCTAAATGCAAAGTAGCACTGGCAAAACAACAGTACAAAAAAAGATGGAGAAGCAAAAACATAAAAAAAAAAACACTAAATACAAAGATGAAGAGAGCTAAGGAATAAAGGAAGAAAATCACTAGATGTGAGTCCCCAAGCCCTAGCCTAATCATAAAGGGAACCAGAAAAGAGAGCAAGCAGTTGGTCATTGGATCTATCCAAGTCCTCAAATGTCCGCCGATTCGTTCCCTCCAAATACACCACATCAAACACAATGGAACTAAATTCCAAATGTGAGATGAATGCTTCCCCAACCAAAACAAAGCCAAGTACACAGGGGTGTACAATGGGATCAGTACAATCAAACTCTCAAATTGCAATGCTCAAACATATCAAAAAGAGCAAAAGAGGATAAAGATTGTAAAGCTATACTCCAATCAACTGCAACATTGACTGGGTGATGACAAAACTCATACAGAATGCTCATTTTCACTCCAATAAAATTCTATAGTTCTGCATTTCCAACAATTTAACTTTGGCAATCAAAGGAAAACTAGCAGAGGATTTAGCTGAACACATAACTTAGGCCGTATTTGGCAATTCCAAGCATGCGTGCCCATTTCAATAAATGAATAAAAATCCTTTTTTTAAAGATAATTTCCAACATATAACGTTTGGTCCCTTCAAAAATAAAAAATATAACAAGCTTATTTTGATGATATAAACTCAGAGGGCAAATTTGACAAGCAAGAGTTCATAACCCATTCACCACTCTTACTTGTAAGGATGAGCGCATTATGAATATATAGAATGTCAAATGAAAAGGTGAATGTCACATTAAAAGAGTGATAAAGATGAGCTGAAACTGACAAAAGGAAAAAATATAAAGCTCATAAGCACATCATACATACCATTAGCAGTTTGAAGCTCTTCTCCAAACATGACCCGACCACTTCCATATATTTCTCCCTCCTGCCATAAAATGCACAAAAGCAAAATATAACATAAGGCCACACAGTTTATAGTAGGTTCACCATTCACCCTACTGTTCCCCACCCCACCCTAAGGCACACACCCCACGGTGATCGACTCAGACCTATCCTCTCAAATCATTATCAATTCATCTTCACAAGTGATTCAAGCAATTTCCATGAACTTTATAAAAGTAATTTCCAATAACTAAATGCAAAATTCAACTTTTTGATAGCTCGCTAGTTGGGAGATGGGGATTTGGACCTTGGACATCTCCATTGGAAACACCAGCAGGTGCCAATCAAGCCACAAGGCTATTGGCAATGCAAAATTCAACTTCACATAAAGACACCAATTACAATTCCTCTTTACTAATGCGAAATATTGAAAATTTCGTTCTTTGGAGTTAATCATAAACATACACACAACTTTTTTTTTTTTTGATAAACCCCACACACACACAACTTAGCCTAAAACAACATGAAACGAAAAATGCAAGAATTCAACTCTCTTCATTCCTTCAACTTTCTCAACAACCAAACAAAGTTTATAACATTAAAACTCAAAAAGGAAAAAGGAAAAAGGAATACCTCAGGCTCAGGAGACATAGCAACTTCATCGTGACCATAGTCCACAATAGTGAGCGTCCCTCTCCTACTCCTCCTCGAACTATCCGACGCCGCCGGCGCCACCGACTCTCGTAGCGGCGAAACTTGAGGCTGTTGCGGCGTTGAGTTCCCAAACCGCCCCTTATCCGGCACCGCATCGTCGTTAACAATCGGCGGCGTTCCATCGTTAGCAGATTCACCACCGCCAAAAACTCTCTCTCCAATGTCCATCGAATCGTCTCCCTCCGCCATTCTCGAATCTCTGTAATCGTCGTATTGCTCTTCCCCCTCTGCCTCTCTCCGCTCCGCTTTTTCATTTTCCTTTTCTTCTTCTTCTTCTTCTTCTTCTTCTTCTTCTTCTTCTTCCTCGAGGTCTTCCATGTCCTCATCTTCTTCGTCGTTGTACATTGACAACAGAGCAATGCCTTCGGGTTGTTTCTTCTTCGACGCCATGGGAGCTAGGGTTTTTGAATAAAGTCGAATTTGAGAATTGGTGAATTAGGGTTTAGAAAGTGAAATTTGAATGAATATTTTACTGGTTTTGATTAAGAGGAAGCTTAGAATTGAATTGAAGGTTTGGAAATTGAAGCAAAGATTTTAAGTAGGAATTGGAGTGTGAGAATTTGAGGGTTTTTAGAATAAGAAGAAGAAGAAGCAAGGGAACTAGATGGTAATGGAAAGCAAGAAATTCAAGTGAATGGTGGGCGGGTCGAGCTTTTGGTTTACCGTGTGGGAGTGTGGGTTCGGTTTTGGACTTTGCTTTTGGATCAAGTTCAACTTGGGCTTGTCTTTAATATGATGGGCTAAAAGCCTAAAAAACCTCCAAATAGTGATCTAATGGATGGCTTCACAATTGGATGTTCACACATGCATGGACCCATTTATGACCTCTTTCTCATAATAGGTCAATTACGAAAAAAATATCACATAAATTTCGGGTCAAAATCATCTTATGAAGTTAAAATTTCGTTTAAATATTTTTTTTCTTATGTTTTTTTGAAGGAGGGAAATGGAAATTTAGACAGAATGTCAAAATGATTAATCTAATTATGTGATTCATTTTAGGGGGCTTCAAATTTTCAATTAAAAACATAATTATGTGATTCATTTTATTTGAACCAAAGTTTAGGGGTGTTTTTTTCATTTTAAGCTAAATTTATTAATTGGGTTACCTAGTATCCAGATCTGATTAGGATTAGGTGTATTGCACCCAATGCAATTACTCCCTCTCCACTCATAAAAACTTTTTTAACACTTTCACTTTTTTTCACTTTTTGTAATTGGCCCGAGGTTTTGAGAAGAATTTAAATTTGGGGAGAGGCACAAACGCGAGACAGAGAAATATGGAAAAAAAAAAAAAAAGGATTTTGTTTTAATTGATTTTGAAGAAGGGTGTTTACTTAAGCAAGAAGCAAGTGCTTATCATATGAAGTAAAATTCAATCAAACATAACAGCAAAAGTAACACTTGAGTGCAAAGTGAGATAAGTGTGGTAGTTTAGGGTGCAAAGTGTGCATTTGGATAATTTATGGTGAAAAATGTAATCTAGTGCATAGTTTAAGGTGATAAAGTATAATTTCCCCAAAATATAATTTGAAATTGTTTTTGTAGAGAGAAAGAATAAAGGGTTTCCCTTCTTTCTCATTAACGGTCTGTTTAGTTGGAGGAGTGGAAAAGTGGGAGGATAGAAAATTGTGAGACGATGGAAAAGTGGGAGGATGGAAAATATTTAGTTTTTCCTTGTGTGTGTTTGGTTGGAGGGATGGAAAAGTGGGAGGGTGGAAAACTCTTTTGCTTGGTTGAAAAGAAAAGTAGGAGGATAGAAAATGTAGTTTATATAAATTGACTATTATACCCTTATTACATAATAAGTAAGAGATAGATTTATTTGTACTCGTTAAATGATATAAAATTTACCAACAATTATATTTTTCAATGAGAAATGTTACGTCCACAAAAATTTTCGCAATATTTTCACAATAAAATCTATGTGGAAAGTTGTTACTAGTTCTAATTTAAACTCACCACTGAAATTTTTTTTTTACTCACCAATATTAACTAATAACAAAATTGGTTACTTGAAATTTATTATGAAAATATTGTGGTAACATTTCTCAATTAAGATTTTTTATTCTTTATATTATTTCTTTTTTCTCTCATTTCATTTTATCCATACGTTTTTTTTTTTTTTTTTTTAACTCCTCCATACACGTTTGTCCTTATCTCATCTCCCCATTCTTTTTCTTTCTTTTTCTCCTACCTTCCCAGAAGTGCTACAGTTGTTGTGTTTGTGAAAAGGGTAGGTGGGAGAGGGCATTTGTGTAATTCCATGGTGAGAGCAATTTTCTCTCCACAATTTTCCTTCCGATTTGGGAGGATGCAAATTGTGGGTCTAGGAGAAAAAACTTTCTCCCGGGTTTTCCATCCTCAACATTTTCCTCAGCATGCCAAACAGTGGAAAACATTGTTTTCCACCCTATTTTCCTCCTTTTGTTTTCTATCCTCCCTATTATTCCCCCAACCAAACACAGTGTAAAGGTTTATTGGAGTTCATAGTTTGAAATTCTGAAAAAGCTGGTTGATATGTATGGTTTTGTTTCTATTCTTGTTTTGAAAAAGCTAGTTGATAGTTGAGGGGCAAATGTAAAAAACAGAAATTCAATAAAATATAACATAAACCCTAAGTATTCTTCACACAAATTGAATTAAAAGTTTGTTCCTTTAAGAATTGTAAAGTTTGAGCTTAAAATTTTTTAAAGGAACCCCATTTTGTGACACTACTTGATTTTCCTCTAATTCACACAAAAACTATATCCAACCCTCACAATACCAACCAAATATATATTTAAAAAAAAAACACACACACACACACACACCGCCAAAAATTAAAATCATGTGAGAAATATCCAAACATAAAAAACTCACATCCAAACACATTTTTTTGACTTAGAATCAACAAACATAAAGTACAATCCATAGCCAAAAATCCCAAAAGACTCTAGAAAAACCTCTTATACAAATTAATATTAGAGGAAATGACAACCAATAAACAAAATGACTCAAAATTTGCACATGGAGATGTAATTTCAAGAATCAAACAAGAATAGCTTTGAAAAATATCGATTAAAAGAAAATGTCAGGCAAAGTGAACCACCTGATCATCTATTCTTTTCAACAAGCACAATAATTTGTTGAACCCATTCATTGCATCTAGAGAACATAAATTTTCTACCCTAAGTATTTGTCAAACCAATTTAGAATAAGTAGCATGAAATGCTTTGTTGTGTAACTGAAACATTTTTTAAAAAATTGAGGATTTTATTTTCCTTATAGTTCATGCAATTTTATCAATATGACTTCATAGTTTAAAATACTCACACTTGTTACAAATTACACAAAAACACACAAATCGATTACTATTTACTACACAACACATAGATGTTGGGGATTTCACCAAATCAAGGAATAATAATGAAAGAATAAAATGAACACATTAAGTAAATAGAAATTAGTGATTGACTTGGAGGCATAATTGAATGTTATCTTTAGACAATATTTGTCTCCATACGCAAGTTGCTAAAGGGTTTTTACAGACTTGTCCCCAGGATATAACTAAGTTTATTGGGTTCTACAAATAATAATTTTAGAGAATACCCATAGGATTTCTTGTGTTTCTTTAAACTTACTATTTTGGAGAGATAGTCTTTTTTTTTTCAAGTGAATATAAACCTCTATTTATACCTATTGAGTTATAACCCTTCAAAAGGTACGTATGGAGAGTTAAGATGTTTCATAAAATCGTTCACAAGGCTTGAAACCTTTGCAAATGTTCAAAACAGTTATCAGAAAATTTTACAGAAATTCAGTTTTCACGAGTCTCGATCAATTGAGAGGAATTGAGTATCGATCGAAAGCTCTTTTCGATTGATCGAATAGAAATTGAGTACCAATCGAAACAGGCGGAGACTCCAGGATAATTTCCCTCACCACTTCGATTGATCGAACAAAAGTTTCAACCGATCGAACATACTAAATTTCAAATTTCACTTAGAAAATTCCAAAACTTGAATTTTCACTTTATTCATTTTACAAATGAATACTCTCCAACCTTATATCATTATTACAACCTATCCTTGTATATACCTATATATACAACAATAGATCCACATGAGTAAAAAACCTACCCTAACAAGATCAATAAAAAATCAATATCCAATTCCAAACTAACAAAACCACACTTTAAACTTCAAATGCCTTAATTTATCAAGATTAATCAATAATGAAGAATACATTGAAGCAAAGCAACCAAGAAAATGAGAATACAAGGAAAATAAAATCACACCTAATATTTGTAGGTAATATATCAGCTACTTTCAACCATAAACCCTATAATTATCATTACAGCTTTGAATTAAAAATCTAGAAAACTTATTCTAAACTATCAAATGAAACAAAAACAAAAAAGATTGAGAACTAGAGCTCAAAGAACGAAATCGAAAAGCAAATCCAAAAAAAATAACAAATTAACATGAATTCCAAATCTCTCTTTCTCTCTCTCCACACAAACATCCAAATGAATTTGAATCAAAAGCCAAAGGAGTTGCTGGTAAATAAATATATATATATATATATATATATATTCTCACCTATAATTTGATTGAAAATTTGAAAGAGAAGCTTTGAATCTGTAAACGCTTATGTTCTTAGAATCAAAGACTAAAAATTAGGGTTTTTTATTCTTGTATGGACGAGAATACCATTCAATAAAATTATTGTTAAGATATTTAGTGTTTGTTGAAAGAAAAAGAAAGAGAGAGGGCGGAGGAGACATGAATGTTAAAAATTAAAAAAAAAAAAAAATTTATTGTATTGGGCATGATCCTTCTTCCCAAAAAAGAAAACATTATTAACAAGAAAATAAGGTTATTACATGTAGAATAAAAATTAAAAAAAAAAAAAATTTCTTATAGTGATGGTACTTAGCAATAGCCCAAACTTTAATTTAGGCATTTTATCCAATAGTAATTAATGTTAAGCAATTTTAAATGACTTCCATATCAATCACTTATTGCTTATTCATACTAGCAAGGAAACTAATAAATAAGCATTAATTTGATTACTTTGAAGTCTTATAGGTTTTACATTTTGGTTATTGCCTACTTACTGCTTTGGACAAAACTTATATACACCTTAAGGCTTCGTTTGGGAGTTCATAAGGGAATGAAAATGAATAAAATGGAATGAAATGTATTTAAGTAAGGGAAATGAATGAAATGGAATGAAGTTAAGTAACCTTGATTAGATGTTTTAAAGTAAAGGAATAGAATATAAGTAATCTTGTTTGGAAGTAACATGAAGGGAATGGAATGAAATCATTTTATGACAATATTACTGTAGGGTCTCAGTTTGTGATCCAAACCTATAGTGCAATGGCCTAATGAGACTAAGACAATAAATTTGTAAAGAGTGGGTTGGAATACTGGGCCTTAATGAATTCGGGCTACAATTATCACAAGTTCAGAGATGATTTGAATGAAACTTCAGAGACAAATAGGAAAAGATTCTTAGTCCGAGAAGCTTTTCTTTTCTCGTGGATTGATCATTTTTACATACAATTCTCAATAAGCTTGTTATCCTCCTCCTTCTAGATTTTTTCCTCCCTCTTTCATAAAGAATTCTTTACATTATATAGCTCTCTTTGGATCATCTTAACCTTACACTTGTCGATCATTTGGGACTTCACTTGAGTACCTATCCCATTAGACACCTCTCTTGGTTTTCTATGAGTTGTAGTAACCAGAGTTTCACTGTTCAGATGTCTTCTCCACATAAATGCGGCCAGGAAAGTGCTTATAGTAAATTTAATGCGGTGATAGCAGTTTTCCTTAGATATTTTTCTTCTCTCTCCCTCTCTTTTATATTCACAAGACACGTCCTCATCTCTTGAGCCTCTTGGAAGATTCCTCCAGTTGCTGGGATACAAATTTGAGATATGCTAGCCATATTTGAGAGGGATTTCCTCCTCGGATATTCCTTCAAGTGTATCTTACCTACGAGACCTTACGCTGGGCTTTTACTAATTACTAGCAATCTCATCGAACATTTTAGTGTCCTTAGACAGGCCCACGACCCAACATATTATTTTGGGCCTTTGCCCCTACAATTACTATTAGACCCCTATTTTAAAATAAATGGTTGAATACATAAGGGTATTTTGAGAGTTTTAGTAAAAAAAATCGTTAAATCTAATTCCATTTCCTTCCATTCCTCCCAATTTCAGGGGGAATGAAAATTTCAGGTTTTAAAGAATAAAGAAGAATGAGTGTTCTTTTCTACCCATTCCATTCCCTCTCACTTAAACTCCGAAACAAGTTAATGAACTTTCCATTCTTTCCATTAAAATTCCCACACAGGGGAAGGAAAGAATATTCTAAAATTATTCTTTTCATTCCTTTCCATTCCCTCTTCCCAAACAAGAACTAAGTGCTGTTCTTTAGGTTTCCTTCTTAAGATTCTGTCACATGGCTACTTAACTAAATAATACACTTTTATCTCATAAGAAAAAGCTACATGGAAGAATTTTAAGAGGAAAACATAAGAAACAACATCTAAATACTGTATCTAAGTCTTATCCCATTACTTTTCACCCTGTCATGCAAAAGAAAATTTGTAGTTTTTTTTTTTTTTTTTTGAGAAGAAGAAGAAGAAAATTTGCAATTAGAAGAAGTAAACCATATCGTACAACTTATTAATAAGAATATTTTACTTTTTAATAATTGGTACTCAACATTTTATCATTTGAAGTGTTTGGAAACAAAGGGAAATATATGGTTCTTTTTCTTTTATTATTTTTTAGAAGAGTAAACATATGATTCTAATTTTGTATGTTATCACCACAAATCATAAAAGGCTAGATGTAGGAATTACCTTTCTTCATAAATTAATAATTCCTCTTTACAAAGTCTAAACAAGAAGATTGATGTTTAGACTAAATCTTAGTGTCCAATTATAATTATTTTAGTTTTGTGATTTGACTTCATTCTTCAAAGCTTATAGGTGCATTTTGCCTCAAGAGAGATGGCGTTTCTTTTATCAAGGGTGATTCTTTTGTATCAAAAGTAATTACAATAATTACACTACATTGATATAGAAACAAGCGACAAGTAACAACTAACTCGATGGAGATAATTATTAGTAATACTACATGCATAACATGTTTCACAACAATTAAGTTGGTAAGTTTTTATTAATTCTTATATGGGCCAATCATTGACACCGCATTTTATTTTATCTACCAATAACAATTTGCCACCCTGGTAGTTGAGAAATCTTTTGTGCCTCTAGAATTAGTAGATGATTATTTAATTAATTCATGATGTAAGAGAACATAACTACATATTCTACAAGACAATTGTGAGGGATAAGCCAAGGCCCATTCTTGAGCGGAGCCATTCCATGGGCCAATCCAAAAAAACTCAATTAAAACAATCGAGGAAGTATCTACCAAGGACCTAGTCCAAGAGCTCTCTTCAATTGAGGAACATTGTCTCGTGGAGCTTTACCTAAAGGAATTCCTTAGCTTAACCCTCAAATAGACATGAGAGGAAGGGATCAAAGATCGCACAAATAAAAGAGCTTGGTCATGCAAAAAGAGGGCAACACATGTAAAGGGGATAACTATCACCTTTGCATTAATTATCCTCACCTACCAACACTCTCTCAACATTCAATGTTGAGTGACTCGTTTGAACAATAGTGCAACTTATGAAATTCTATTCCCTCCCCTTAAAAGCTAGAGAAGGGACATGTGATGGACTCAAGCCCACTACCACATCTCCCATTTTCAGGGAGATGGACTCGAATGAGTATAAATACCCATTACATGGCCACAAGAAAGGGATGGTAACAATAGAGAGAGAAGAAATATAGGAAGAAGAAAAGAAAATCAAATACAAGGGAAACAAAGGAAAAGGGGGATGAGAGTGAATTAGGAAAACACTGAGGGACGGGTGATTCATCGTTGTAATCTTTAGGTTGATCTTTTCAATTTTTCATTATGGATCTTCTAATATATATTAAATAAATTGTACCTTTGAGTTCTCTCAATTTTATCCACTACAACAACCTATCAATGCCACCCTTCAAGCAAATAATAAAGATTACAGCAATGTGATGATTAAAAATGCAATTAAGAAACTACAAAGTTATTGCTTGAATTAATTAATGCCTTAACAAGACTCCACAAAATCCTAAATTAGTCAATTACAAGTGGGAAAAAAAAAAGGAGAAATTAGTCTAAATGTGTGTCTTTACTTAGGATGTCGGCCTCATTACATGGTTGAGATCACATCTCAACATTTATTGACGATTTTTTTGAAAGAGTTTCAACCTATGACACCCGTTCCCGATAATAACTCCTTATCATTAGATTAAGACACCAATCAATTTCTGATGTAGAAGGAGATTGAACTCGATCCAAATCTCTTATTCAACCATCAGAGAAGTTGAGCTACCTGGAACTCACTTATTGACGATTATTACTTGTAACACATTGAGCTATATCCTTAATAACCTTCTGGGATACTTGTCCACATAGTTATCATAAGACGTTCAACTTCTCTTTCCGAATTCTAGTAACTGCACTTTCAACATCCTGTATTTAAATTAGGCGATGTCACCTCCTTATCATGTTTTAATTATCTCGCGTACGAAGTTGTCATTACGGTTTCGTAATGTCAACAACTTGATCATGACAATATTGATGAAAAAAAGGTTCACGTAATTAAGTGATTATGTTATTTGTTGGATGTAATTTTCATGAAGTCTTTGTCCGATATTAACTAGATGGCAAAACCAATTTCTTTCGCAGGAAAGTTAAAAAACAATTTTAATGTACTAGATGAACCCATGTAAACGTAGCTAAAAGTATGACCTCAAATTAAATGCCAAGAGAGTCCCAAATCTATGGTCCAAAAGAGATTGGTAAAGCAGATGGTCCTAACATAGACTAGAAGCTACGCATTTAGTTTAACATACACCCACCTTTCCTTTTATTTATTTTTTTCTAATTTTTAATGCTTAGAAAGAAGTATACAAAAGCATTAGATGTTTGATACGTCAAAGATAGTTAAAATTCAATTCAATAGCTAAAGATTTTGTCTTCTTTTCCTTGTTACTTATATATAAGATGCGAATGAAATACCAATCTTAGATACAGTTATCAGAAAACAGCCACGTCGAGAATTCAATCACTAGTTTTATATTATGTTAGTTCTATTCTAAGAGCTTGAGTCTCCACAATACATGTCATTTTCTTCCATTATTCTCTTGACTCTTCCATCGCTAGCTGTCTTCTTTACAATACATTCATTCAACATTCCTTTGTTTTTTTTCTCCATGTTGCATGTCCAACTGAGACTTGAAATGTCAGCTTCAAAGGATGATGAGGGACTTAATAATTTAAACGTTGAGTGAAACTTAGCCTTCGAGACCAACTACTTGGAAATTATAAGAATGATCCAAATAAAGTGTCGACGAGTTACAGTGTATGAGAATTTCTCATTCCTCACACGACTTTTACTTTATACCATATAGTGTACGAAAAAAATAATACAATAAGTTGATAAATACATAGATTGCATTCAGTAGCTCAATCGGAAAATACTTGGCTTCTACCTTTATGTTCACTTAACCAATAATAATATCTTAGAAATGCAAATAAAGTAATCCTCTTTTCATACCCAAGATAATAAGAGTCAGTTTAGATATAATAATATATTTATTGCCCATTTACACTTTAAAATTAATTTTGTCCAAAAACAACCCAACAAAAATAAATTTAGTGCCCGTTGGATCGGGCTGAAACAGCTGAAACACGCGTTTGCGTTTCAGTTTTTTTTTTTTTTTTTTCACGCGTTTCAGGCCCTTCTTTACTGTTCATTCACTGTTGCAGCTAATGTTCATAAACAGTAGATGCAAAGTTTGACTTTTTCTACTTTTCAGCACAATTTTTACTGTTTATGGACCCGCAAATTTCACTTTTAAGTAATTTTTTCATTAAAAATGGGTCCCACGGTACTATTTATACATTTAAAAATTATTTAGCTACAGTGTTTTTCAGTTTCAGTTTTCAGTTTTCAACTGTATCCAAACGGACCCTAGTATAAGCTTATAGACATAACAAAATTTCACAATATTTTTACAATAATTTTGTTTTGAGTTTTGGTAGACTGATATCTTAAATTGTTATGAAAATATAACAAAAATCTCATAATATTTTTACAATAATTTTGTTTTAAGTTTTGGTAAACTAACGCTACAAATTATTATCAAAATTTGTAAGGTTTTTTGGTGGTTTAGACAAATTCATAAGTTTATATCCAACCACGCTGATAGCTTTTTTTTTTTTTCCTCTTAAACCTTCTTCCACAAGAAAGCAACCGTATCATTTATCTAGGTATCAGCTTGCATATATTATGATTATTAGACTTTACTTCTTGACTTAGAGAAAGACTTATCTTTAAGCTGAGAAAGACTTATCCTGAGTCTCCTCCTGACACCTCTTGATTGCGATTTCAAGAAAAGAAAAATGCGTTCTTGGCTGCAATTTGAGGCATCTCACAATGCACAAAACACTCTATACACTAAAATTCTATCATCGTTTGCCGATTCAAACAATTGGAAGTGTATCCTTCAATAATAGTTGTAAAGTGGGAAAAACATCCCCACTAGATGAATGTAGACTTTAGTATAACATGGACAAATTAGCAAACAAAATAGACGGCTAGACCAATAAAACGTGTCAAATTTTTTTTGGAAGATCACCATGCACTATACCACAATTATATGACTTTGATTAAATCAACAAAAAAGCTATTCCACAAAGTTAACATCATCTCCCCTGAGGCCCTGAGGGGTCCCCTAATGAAAAATACCCTCACTATGCAGAATCTAATTACGTAACTATGAAAAAATAGAAATGCATGGGTGATGGGTATCAAATTATCAATCTCTTTTTCTTTATAGACCATAAAAAAACAAAACAAACAAAAACAGAATAAAGCACAAAAAGAAAAAAAAGAAGAAGATTGAAAAATAAAAGAACACAAAAGGCAAAAGAAAGAAAAAGAAAAGAATAGCTATGAATCTGAAAAGAAAAATAGTAGTAGTAGTATAGGAAAAAGAAAAGATAAAGGAAAAATGATAACAACTCTCATATAAGAGACAAGCAATAAGTGGGATTCTCTGTCTTCTCTGCTCAACCAAATCAAACAAACCCATGAGGTTATGACTAGTTCAACATCCTCTACCCCACTTTGTGGGGTCCAACCTTTTCTTTTTCTCTCTCTTTTTTTTTCAATTTTTAGATATACACAAACAAATCACAAATCAAAAAAATTAAAGGAAAAAAAACATACACATGTCGGTCCAATAATTTTTTAAAAAAAAGGAAGAAAAAAAACCCAATTGCCAAGGTCGATTCTGGTCTTTACTCTTTACCAAAAGCACCATGATTTACATTTGCACGCAATTCTAAAATATCGGACCCGATACGAGACAAAACGAGTTAACTCAGCTCAGCACCGAAACAGTGTGTGTGGGATGTATATCTTTGAGCAGACCCAGTACTTGTTGCATGGTGGGCCTTTTCCCGGGTGACTCGTTCGTACACAGATACCCGACTCGGAGAGTCTCCACCATTTCGGTCACCGATTCCGATTCCGAATCGTCATCTCCGATTCTTAATATCGGGTCCAACGAGTTCACACCCAACCCTTCTCTCACCAACCTCCTCACCCAAACCACTGTCTCCGCGGTCCCCGCTCTCCCAGTCAATAGCTCCATCAACAACACGCCGAAACAGTACACGTCCGTTTCGGTGCTGCTACTTTCTCCGATATCTCGGTCGCCGATATTTCGGAACCCGAAATCCGCGATACGCGGCTCGAAATCCTCGGACAACAGGACATTCGAAGCTACTAGGTGGCCGTGGGCCACCGGCTTGGACCCAGCGTGGTGGAGATAAGCTAGACCACGCGCTATTCCGACGGCGATACGGTGGCGCGTGAGCCATACCAATTTTTCCGGTGAGGATATGTGGGACCCAGTGGCGTTTTGGACCTCCCACGTGTCACCGCTCCAGTCTTCCACGTTGGGCTCCCCCGTTGGAAGCTCGTGTAGCCATTGGTGCAAGTCACCGTTTGCCATGAACTCGTACAACACCAGCTTCTCTTTCCCTATAACCCACCAAAAACAAAAAAACAATTAATTGGTTTGTCTAAGGAATAAGTTTAGAGTAAGTCCAAAAACACACACGACATACCCACCTAATCCGTCACATGTTATGTTGTTAACAATGTTGTGGTTGGTTTATTTTTTATTTTTTTCATTTTTTTAACAGATGGTTTTTGTTCAAACTCAATCACAAGTTTACGTTATGTAGTGAAATTCCGTGGGTGGATAAGCTGACTGAAAAGTTTACGGTTGCTTAATTAAAATTACAAAGTTTAGCGGTTGCTTAATCAAATTCGTTAAGAAAAAAAGAGCAAGTTTCAAGGGGAAATACCAGGTGGTTTAGATGTATACATCTTCTTACAAAGATGGGTCCCATACTTGTGAGGTCCAATCTCATGTGAATGTGATGATACATGCACCTAATAACACCTCCAGTTTTAGTTTCAGTTTCAGTGCATGAAGTAGTGAAAGCAAATGAACAAAGGCACGCTTTAAATTGTGCGACTCTCTAAAAACAATTTTCGTGCAAGTAAAAAACTTAACCTTAATTCATATCATTAGTTAACTCAACCATAATCAACGTAATTTTTTGCCAAGAGTTTTTGTAAATTATTTATATAAAAAAAAATTAATGCAAGTTGACACTGAATATGACAAATCTGCACACCACCAAAAAAAAAAGGGTGATCATAGCCCGGCTGTGTGTGCTAGATTTACGTGACAAAATTGTCATCCATTAACACAGCAGTCTACCAAGTACGACACTGAAAACTGAAAAGCAACGAAACCTCGTGAGGCTGATTAATACACGGCAGGTAAAGACCAAAGTCTAATAAAGACTCTGAACAGTGAACAGAATAAAAAAATTTTTTAATTGATAATAGAAAATTAAAATTTTGAAATAGTATCTACCTGCAATGCAATAACCGGAGAGAGGCAAGAGATTTGGGTGTTTGAGGCGGGAAAGTTGGTCGAACAACGAAACGGCGTCGTGGTGGTGAACGTCTCTGGCGTTTTCGAGGACTTTGATTGCCACGTGGATGTCACCGGGGAGTATGGCTCTGTAAACAGGGCCACACCTACCTTCAGCTAGCTGTGAGTCTTTGCCGAAGTGTGACGTGGCAGCTATCAGGTCCTTGAAGGTTAGGTTCATCAATGGCTTCTCAAACATGACCACCGGTGCCGAGGTTGGTTCTTTAATATCTGCTACCCATGATGTCCCAGACTCGGTCTCGAATGAGAACGGCCCTGATTTCTCGAACTTGAAGGGTATTTGGACCGGTTTAGAGATTGCCCATTTGTTCTTTTGCCTCTGTCTTTTCCTTTTGCAGAAGAGAACTGTGCAAATTGACACAAAAACAAAGACCAAAAAGGCAGAGGCACATGATAGGATGAGAACCAAAGGTTTGGGTTTGTGTTTGTTTGTGTGAAGTGGTGGAATACGGATGTTTGATTTTGGGGTTTTGTTTGAATTGTTGAAAATGGAAGTCCCAGAATGCAAGAACGCGGTTTTACCAAATTTCTTGTACTTTTCTGGGACTTTTCCGGTGAAGTTGTTGAAAGAAATGTTGAGAAATTTGAGGTTATCGAGTGGAGGGAAATCAGAAGGGAAGGTACCATTCATTGAGTTTTTTGACAAGTCTAAATGGTTCAATGAGTGAAGAAAAGAAACAGGTTTCACATTCCCGGAAATTTCGTTTCTTGAAATGTCGAGGTAGTTTAGTTTTGTGAGGTTGGTGAAGCCAAAGGGCAAACTTGCGAGGTTGTTATGTGATAGGTCAAGAATTGTGAGGTTTGGAAAATTAGAGAGCTGAACAACATTGGTGAACCTGTTGGAAGAAAGATTGAGCACCTGAATCGATGAAAACAAGCCATTTCCGGATGCATTAATGCTACCTCCAAACTGGTTTTTCGACAAATTGACTCGCACCAAGCTTGGACTGGACCAAAACGAACCTTGCACAACACCTTCCAGCGAGTTCCCAGAGAGATCAAGAGTATGCAACTGTGACATGTTCCTGAGAAATTTCCATGAGATGGATCCGCTTAGATTTCTAGAAGAAAGGTTTATGTTTGTAATAGGAGAATTTGAGCAATTCCCATCTGCAACTTGGAACCAAGAGAGATTGAATCCAGAGACTGATTTGAAAGCCTTTAAAACCAGCTCTCGGTCTGTGCTATTGCATGAAGATTCCACCAGTGCAATCAGTGAAAAAGCAATCAAGAATCCACAAAAGAGCTTCATTTTCTTTGCTTCACAGTTTTTCCAATTCTCTCACTTATGACTGCTTGGTTCCCATAGCACGAAAGAAAGAAAGTGTGAAATGACAAGAGGAAGGTGCTTATTTTGGTTTTATGGGACAGGTTGCTATTATAGTTGTACTGTACTGAGTCCTATAGTGGAGTGGGGGGCTTAACGGTGTTAATTTTAACAGAAAAAGTTTCACAAAGTAGTGTTGACTGGTGCACGTCAACAGTGATGACTGATGACTGACTTCAAACTTTCTTAAATTTCTGCGGTTAGTGATGCGGTGATTGCGAATGTTTCTTGATTTCTTTCCCTGTTTATTACCCAATTCTAAACCCAAACATTTAGGTCGTTTGGTAGTATTGTTTTAGGAAGTATGTATTATTTTGTTTAAACAACGAAAATAATTGTTTACCAACCAAAGAGTCCCTTACATTTTTCTTTTTTTGAAGCCCAAACATTCACAATTTGGTTATTTTTTACATATGAGTCATGAAGCCCAAAGTAGAAATGAGGGAACATCAGAAAAAAAAAGTAGAAATGAGGGTGAGTTCACGCCTTCATATTCATTGTACTTAAACCATCGTCCCACTCCCACATCTTCAGACATTAAAGATTTATGTCTGGGAAAATTGTTTGTCTGCTCCATGTCAAAGCTTCAACCATTTGTGTTTAAGATGGTGGTCAACTATGGCAGAGAAAAATAGATTCTTCTAGACTGGCTCAGCTGCCTGTAGTTTCTTTTTTCAGGGAACATATCTGATTTTCCCCCAAATGAATTCCAAAGAATTTGTGTCAAGATTTAGTAGTTGGCACAAAAGGCTTGCACTTGTTCTACATAATTTGAAGTCTTCAACTAAAGTTTAAAAAATTAAACAACTTTTTTTGTCAGAAAAACACTGGGATTTACTTAGCTGGAGGTGTAATTTAAGCATTTTTCTCTGTATTTATGTTCCTTGTATGCATTCTCCCATGTAGTAGATTCCCTTTTCATATGTACCAGCACAAAAATCCTAAAGTTCGAGTTTCTTTTATTATTAATTATATTTTTGAAAGGGTGGTGTTGGTAACAGATATGAAGTATACATAACAATCTTAAACTGAAGAACTTCACTTCTAATCATTATCTGTTGCTGCCGGGTAATAAAAGTTTATTTTTTGTCCCTTTTCTTTCTTTTTGCTAAAATAGTTCGATTGCACGGGAAAAAAAAAACCACATACAAAAAAAAAACATAAACGAAGAGGCGTGCAGAAACTAAAAGTTCCACCTTTAATAATAAGAGCATTTGCATTAGAGCAATTCTATCATGTGTGCTATGCCACATATCATTTTACTACATCAAAACCTACTTTATCAATTTTAACACATTATTTTACAATTTACCATTTATCATATCTTCTATTTTTCAATTCTATATATTAAAATAATATATACAAATATTAAAATAACATTAAAAAAAAACCAATCATAAATGTATTCCCACTATCACTCCCACCAACACACTACCACCCTCACCACAGCCCACCGCTGATACAAACCCACCACCACATCCCACCATCGTTACAAACCCATCACCACCAACCAAAATCAACCAACATCAACCAACCAAAATCAACCAACCACTATTATAAACATTGCCACAAGCACCAAGAGAAAGAGAGATCGGCGAGACAGCTTAGGAGGGAGACGTTGGCAACAAGATCAACTTTTAAGGATGAGAGAGGAAGAGAATGAGAGTGAAGAGAGAGTTGTGGAGGATGACTATGGCTCTGGCAAGATTGGCGGCTTTGACGAGGTCAAAGGCGAGATTGGCGACTTCGGCGAGATCGACTAGAGAGAAGAAAGGGCAGGCAGAGAGAAAAGAACTCAGATGAGAGAAAAGATGAGATAAAAAAGAGAGAGATTCTAAGTGAATATATGAGAGAGAAAGGTCGGTTAATAAACAAATAGTAAAAAATTTTGAAACATGCTACAGTGCGATTTCATTTATGATGTTGCAAAAAAATTTTGAGATTTGAAACATCTCATGAAGCTTGAATATTGGTGTTTGGTGTGTCAAATGCCAAATATTTGACATTTGACACGCCTAATGGTAATGCTCTTACGCCATTACCTCATGCAAATCTTTTAATCTCTTTTAACATATAATCATATTTTTTCTATTTTATATAAACACTTTTAAATAATAATCATATAAAATTATCTATTTTACACTACATTTTATTAAAATATTATTTCTATATCAATTTTTATTACTTTCTCACATTTTCTCTCTCTATATGAAAAATAGATTTGCAAGTAAATAGTAATAGTGCATATTTACACAGTTATTATAACAACAATTTAAATTTACACAAATTTACATGATGTGAATAATTTTTAGAGTTGAATATGTAAAAGTTACCCTTTATGTTATTATTCATTGACTGATATAAGTACTCTAAGTTTATGCTCATTTTCCCTAGTAACAAATATAAATTAGAGATACTGGCACAAAGTTGAAGAAATCAATGGAACTAAATGGTGAAGAACTGATTGGTGGGACACTAGGAATAAGGAAAAAGAAAAGAAAGAACATGACCAGTGTTAAGTATCACTATCTAAAATCTACCTGGAATCTTAAGCTTCATTGATTAAGGGAATTTAGAATCATCACCAAGCTTGAAGAGACATTCTCCAATTAGGAAATTCTTAATCAAACTCCGTTACTTCAAAATTTTTATTAGAGCCTCCATTTGATTGGCTGCAGGTAGTATATTAAGGCCCAATTAGACTTATAACATCCTTAACAACATTAATTTTAAATTCGAAATTCAAAAATGAATTCTAGAAAAATCTGAATCTCAAAATTCAAAAATGACATCTAAGGTTTCAACTAAGAAAAAAAACTGAAATAATCTTAATTGTGCTTCTTGCATCAAGTACTTTCAGAATAAAATTTGTTTTCATCAAAGCAATTTCAAGCATGTGTAGGGATGGAACCAAAATTTTGAATTAGGGGATGGTTTTATTGTTGGCTGAGTGTGGCGGTTTCAACTTCTAATTCTGCTACTTAGCTACTGAGGTTTTTTTTTTTTTTTTAGGGTAAGAACAAAATTATTTTTTTTCAGAATTTTTTAAAGGCAGGGTAATTTATTTAGGATAAACTTAGTTAATTGAGCTTAATTTTATTTTTAGTTTTATTGGTAATTTTTGTTGTTGAGTTTTTTTTTTTTTTTTTTTTTGGCTTGTATATTTTGTTTTAGATTTTAGATCTATAAATTTTGTTATGATCACTAAAATGAGAAAAATGCTAGAGTTACAAGTTTTTTTTTTTTTTTTTTTTTAATTACTGATGTGATAAATGGTTACTGGTAAATAAAAAAATTGTGTGAGTAGTGTGGCCATATTCGAACCAATAAGAATTTACTACCAAAACAGTTTTTAAAAATGTTATAAAAAAGTTTGTGAGTATAGCATTACTCTTAAAAGAATTAATGATATTGTTAAAGAGAAAGAAAATGTAATTTTTTAGAAAAAAATATTAAAATTAGTACACATATATATAATAATATTTTTTTTAAAAAAAATAGGGAGGGCGATTACCCCTAGTCCAAGGGTGCTTCTGTCCCTGAGCATGTGAAACTTCTAATTACATAAATCACATGAATCTCCTCTCCAAATTACAAATATACAGTTTGGGAGGACTTTGTTGCTATTTTATTGATACAAGTTAGTTACAAATATTTTTGGCTGGATTAGATTTATCAATTCTTTCGCTATAAATAATCATGAGATTCAACAACCATATCTTGTTTTTCTAACAAAAGAATTTGAAGATTAGTGGTTTGAGAAAAAAAGGGTTGAAATTTCATTAATAAAACTTACTAGGTGTTAAATAATTAGCAATAATAATTCCATAATTGTTTATTATTATTTTGAAACTTAGGATTGACAAAAATGATTAAAGAAAAAAAAATGATTTTAAATTTGTACCTCTAAAAGCGAGGAGTCTTTCCAATCCATTTATCCCACCACAAAATTCGTGATAGTCATTATTGTGGTGTGTGTAATAAACAAAGACCTAGCCAATTCATGAGTTAGTTAATAGTGTAATCATTAGGGAATATAATAAATAGCGGCAGCGTCTCCATTCGATTTCCTTCTCCAGGCCTTTTTTTTGTCAAAGCAAGTAAACTTTATGGATGGTATGCTGCACTGACATGAGGTGTGAAGTGTGAAACAACATAAATATAAAATATATTTGTTGGAATAATGAACCATATGATTGACATTTTACATTGTTTTATAAAACTTCTGCAGATGCAACGACCTTGACCTAAAAAACTCTGGGTCATCCACTACTATCAGTCCATTGCATTTTAGTCAAGGAACCCTGCTTGTGGGGTGAAAACTTTATCAGGGATTCACATGTGTGAGAGTGAGACAGTAGGGGCTTGAAAACACTAAAAGTGCAGAGAGCACCACAAGTTTTTAACTGCCCCATAAATAAGAGGTGGAAGGAATATTAACAAAACGTCAAAACCTAGGCCTATTGTATGTGAAGTGTGAACTGAGACAAAGAATTAATTACATGTCGGTGATAGATCTACTCGGTGATATTCGTATCATGATGATTGATTTTTTATGGTTAAAATTTAACTATAAAATTGATTTTAGTTTAAAGTTATAATTTTAAAAAAAAATATAAATATTACTATATATTTTAAAATTTAACTATTAAATTATATGTTATTTACATTTTTAATATATATGTCAAATTTTGTGTTAATTGGATATTATTTATTACATTATATGATTTATAAGCTTATATTTTATGTATAATTTTAAATTACAAAAATTTACAATTTAAAAAATTTATTGTTGACATAACTATTGATTTTTAATTTTTTTAAAATTTTGTAAGTATGGAGGATATAAGAAAAAATGTAATTCAATGGTAGATTTATCAGAATTCATCTCAATAAAAAAATATTGAGCAAAGTTGTAATGTTAAGTTACAATCAATTTTGTAACTAAATTTTATCATTTTATTATTAGGCCAAAACACCGATTTATTTATTACAAAAGCAAATCTCTTATTTGACGAGGGCAAATTGTAAATACATTTTATTTGAGAAACTAAGGACTCGTTTGGTAATGTTGTTCTAATAATGTTGTTTGTATTTTTTGAAAATACGTGTGGATGAAAAAGTGTGTGAAAATATGTGTAATATTGTTTAAAAACTGAAAAATATTGTTTAAATTTCCGTACCAAATACCCCTAAAACTAATAAGTATTTGGGATAAAATAATCATTATGGATTTGGAGGCCGGCAAGTCAGAAGTGGGAAGCAACTTGTTCCAAATCTGCATTCGCACGTGGCCACCTGACCTGCCTTAGCACGTGATTTTTGGCTTAATCCATTTTGTATTATATTCTTTTGTGTTAATTAAATGTATGTTTGTATTGTTTGGGAGGGTAAGTTAAGTGGGATTGCATCACCTAACCCACATATATTCAAACCAACATTCCGATAGAATGACAACTCATATTGACAATAATAAGAAAAGGTAAATACTAGAAACAACTAAGATTTTGAATTATTATTCTCATTATACCAACTTTAAACTTTCATCAGGAAGTTCAGCAATCAATAATGTGAGTGCAGTTGTTTGATGAATCTCCTCATTATGCTCTAGTGCAGTTGTTTGATGAATCTCCTCTATAATTTGTGAATAAATTAATCTTTTGTGCCCAATCATATGTGTCGGAAAAAGTCCATATCTCTCTCTACATGTGTGTGGGTATATATATATATAGCCCAAAGAACAATGGTTAATTAAACTATTTTAGAAAAATTTTTACATTACTTTTATGGAGGAAGTATAAAAAGTGTTAAAATAATTAATTGTTTTATTATTTTTCCATAAAATGTTTATAAAAGTAACTTCTAAAGTAATGCCGACCCTTAGGGAATTTTATAACTTTTTTCATATATTTAAATTCACTATTTGCTTTGTATATTACACTAGCCAAAGCACGCGAGAGTGTTGACGTGACTATATTCAGACCTTACATGTGAAACAACTATGAGCAAAGGAAAGGAAACGTTGGCTAAAGAGGGGGATCTTTGGCCCTTGCCAATGGTATGACCATCTTGGGGAAAAGTAAGATTTGCACTTGACATAGACACTCAACACTTGCACAAAAAGGAGATAGCGACCCCCTATGGTCAAATGCTATGAAACACCCCTTATTAGCTGAGCTTGTGTTGGACCACTGTTGAAAACACTCCTAGTGTGTGTTTGGGTTAGGATTAAAAATTAAAATTATTTTACTATTCAACTTATTTTTGCTACTATTCATGGGCCCCACTGCACTTTTTGACACTATTTATGGACACCATTATACTATTTCAACTAACTTTTACTTTTATCTATAGTACTTTCAGGAATAATTTTTCAGTTTCAGTAAAATAAGTGATATTCAAACACATCTCTAGTATCCCTGATGTCCCTTTTCTTGTCCAAGGATTGCTCCCTGCGTAGTAGCAGAGCCACCCTTCGTCCCACTACCTTGACATTGTGTGCCCTCTCTCTCTCCTCCAAACGTTACATAGTACAATAGCTATATTAGGATTCAAATGGAGGAATCATGGTTTGACACCTATCCTTATGTACCTAGCAACATTCCTTGTACTAGAAGAGGAACATGTTGCTGAACCATTAGGGCAAGAACCTAGAGAATACTAGAGAAAGAGCAGAAAGTTTGTGTAGGAAAGTGAAGTAAAGAAGATAATTTTCTTTTGGGAAGAACATCACGGCTATACAAGAGAGGCTTTCATTTTCACATAATAGAGAGTTCAAAAGAGTAAGGGACTCATAAAACCTAATGTTCACAAACTATTACAATCTCCATCGTAGCATATAGGTCAGTCCCAACACAACACCATCATGGTGGGCTAGAGGGCCGGGTTGTAAGCCATGCTGCACTAGAATAGTTCATCGGAATGGACAAGAGGACGTGGCTTCCACTTATGTAGTTCAATTGCAATACCAAAACTCAGGTCCCAACTCCCAACAAAGTGATGCAATGAAGAATATATATAATAGTCCGTATTAAACCCAATATCTTCCATGTATAATCCAATAATGCCTTAAGCACACTCAATGTCAACACCTTATATTGTTGCATCCTTGCCTCACAAGCACTTGGGGGATCCAACATCCAATGCATCCTACAGAAAATGTATCTTAAATTTGGGGAAAAATGCTCACAATGTAAATTTAAAACTAATATAATACATCCTTTGCATTGCAACCAGAGAAGAACCATGAACCAACATCTAATGGACCCTATAGAAAATCTATCTTAATAGTGAATTCCCACAACTAGATTTCACATAGGGACACCTCTCAAAGTAAAGAATCACCTGTCTAAAATGGGTCCAGCTCCACAACCCCCAGCCCCAAATCTATAAGCATACATAATGTTGTAAAACTAGAATATTGTGTTGGAGATCCTATTAATGATCTGATTTAAGGCATTCCCAACGCAACAATGAACAACAAATCCCTACCATGAGGGAAATTAAAAGGAACTCATGGTCAATAAAAAAAAATGTACAAAGTGACTGTACAACCTAGTCCAATTATAATGATAAGCAAAAGATAATACCATGGTAGGGCTCTGCCACAATGCTAGTGACAGCATATCAAATCTTTTCTGCATCATTATACATGGTAAATCTAAAAAGTGAAGAAAGAAGTGTTCAAAGCTACAGAGAAATTTTAAATCATTAATGCCCTGTTCCAATCCCATTTGATCATTTCCGTACATGCAAATCAATCACCCAAAAGAATCCCAACAGATGAAAATGAATCAGACTTGACAAACAAACAGATTTTAGTTCAGTTCTTGGCCTTAAGGGAGTTGTTTTCCTCGATCCTTGATCAGTTGTCCAACTAAACAAAACGTTTGAGATCTTCATAAGGGAGGGTTTCAGTGTTCTTCCTCCTTAATTCACTCAATGCTGGGTGTTTATCGATCAAATGCCATAGCCAATCAGGGTATTCAGAATCAGGAAGGATCTTGGGATTTGCCCCATCCTTGAGGATATTTGCACCAACCACTGTAGTAGACTTGATTTCTTTGCTAATAATTTATTCTTTTGGTGCATCACTAGCTGCACTCCCTTTAGAGCCCTTCTTTGCTTTACCACTAGAAAATGTTCGTCGGCTTACCACCCCCATTGCCTCCCTGGTAATGGCAATGCCTCTAATTGATCTGACATGGTTCATTGCCATAAATTTAACCTGTGACATCAATGTTAATGAACATAGGAAGGAATTTTTTCTCTACAGGAAAACTGGGATTTATACCCGAACACTGTCAATTTTACATGAATTTACTAGTTTCCAAGTTCCTCCATCTCCTACATGACAAACAAACCAGGAATGTTTACATTTTAGAGCACTTCATTCAACCATATGACAGACAGAGAATATTTAACCAATAATTGTTTGAATGGTCCCATGTTTGGGCATACTGAGATTCATACTATTATTTTTTTGATAAGTAAGATATGTTCTAATGTAGAATTAACTATTTCTCTTTCTTTTAGACTTTAACTTTCATTTATTAACTACTTTGTGTATTTGCTTTGTACATGAGATAGTTCCTTTTCCATAACAAAATTCCATTACATATACCCCCAAAAAGAAAGAAAAAAAAATCCACCTTTCTCTTATAGGGTTATAGCTAAAAATTAAAATGCTAGTGCCAGTCAACAAAACTAAGCTTGTAGACTTACAAATGAAGCAAAAGCAAGTGAATCCCAACATCCAGAGTCAGAAATTTTTTTTTGGTAGTTAACAACCAATGCTTTGTTAAAACAAGAACATGAACAGATTGTCAGTAATTCTTAATTCTCACATATCTAGAATACTACCTCAAATCAATAATCGCAATCATAAAATGGAACTGTCCGTCACAAAGCTTCTCTTCTACTTATCTTTTGCAACGCCTAACTTTCGAAGTACTCAATCTTGTTCAGCATTAAAACTCAATACAACATTCCCAAACACATTCAAAATCAACTTTACCTTGCTAAAGGATCATGAGCCAAACTAAAACCTCCTGGTAGTTCCTTGTATTTAAATCACCAAATAGCTTGAGTGTAATATAGCCAATTCAAGAAAACGTGGAATAAAAATAGCACCAATTCAGTTTCCTCATTCAACAACTTACCCAAAAAAAAAAAAAAAGGATTACATAAAACCTAGAATGCTTATCTATCTCCTCCTCGTACCAAATAACGACAATAACAAAGTTTTAGTCCCAAAACATTACGGGTTGGCTACGGATTCTCAATAGATAAATCAGGTCAACCACTAGCGTTTTTTCTTTGCCATTCTATCCTATTGTATCCAAAATCATATACTCTTTGTCACCTTGAAACATCCTTAATTAACATGTCCTTCTTTAATGTTATTCATAGCAAACGTCAATAGCAAATTCTTCCTAATTGGTGTACATTGATAGTAAATGTCATTCATAGCAAATGTCAATAGCAAAGTAAACAAAAACAAAAAAATTTAGACTAACACGTTAGATAACTAGGAATTAAGCATGAGTTTAGTAAAATGAAATTATGAAACTTCTAGTAGCCAATGAATATCATCAGTACGTGTGATTGTGAAGTCCTCAAGAATCCTAAACTACGAAAATAAGACTAAACGTTACCACAGGTTAAACGCACCGTTTTGGTTTGCTAAGGAAAAAATAAGAATTTATAGGGAAAAAAAAAGGGCAAATACCTGGTTCGAGACTTTGAAGATTCGAACTCAAAATAGTGGCTCCGCTTTTGATAAGAAGCTTCTGAGACCAAAATCCCCTTTTTCAACCTAAAAGCAAATCAAAACCCATTTTCGGCCAAGAGAACCTGCAGCCGTCGGAGTCCTCGTTGCCGGAGTCGCCGTCTGCAACTTAATCTTGACGCACCGTGAGTGAGAGCGAAGAGAGAAAAAAAAAAAAAAAAGAGTTATAAAGCAAACCCAAAAAACGACGCAGTTTTGTTATTATAATAAGGAATAGTAAAAATAAAAATGCATATACTAGGGGTCAAAGTTAAACGCGTGAACATGGGTGCCCTTACCACTCTGCTAAACCGAAACTGAAAAAATAGACTCGGTTCGGTCGGTCCATTTGGTTTAATTGTTGTTCTTTTTTTGCCCCCAAGAATGGATAAAGGGACAAGAAGTTCTGCTCTTACTATTTTTGGGCCAAAATATTTTTAAACCATTGCTAAGCCCAACTCTAAATCTAAATCTTTGGGTGTTAAGTACTTTGGGTCATCTTCATCATTATTACAATTTGGGCCGAAATTCACTAGGGGCCCTCTTCCAAGTAAGAGGATTCATTAAAAATCCTAAAAGGTTAAACTCTAAATAATAGCCTAAGGGCCCTAAATTTGTTATCTCTTTATTTTTATTGACTAAAGAAAAAGAGTGAAGGACTTAATTTACAGTAACCTTTGATTTAGTCAATCTAGTGAGTTCAATTTGATAGGCAAAAACTCACTACTTCACTTGTTTTATTTGGGCTTAAAAGAAAAAGAGAATCCACACCTGTTATGGTTCCCCAAAAGTCCAAAACTCAACATTTTTGTGGGAAAGAAAAGCAAATCAGACATGTAGGGAAAGAGCAAGAAATTTCTTGTTTCCAGCTCCCATGCTTGGTGGTGAGCCCCTGATGGATGATGCATTAATCAGGGACTTCAATGGGGGCATAGGTTGTCATGTTGCCTCGGCGCTGGAGCAAACCCTTCTGCTTCCCAAAGATATGGTGGAGCTGCGAGGTTTTAGGAGGAGTAAATCTTCCTTCATACCAAAAGGTTTCTGGGCATGGTATGTACTTATTCTCCCTGGCTTTTTTTCTCTTTTTTTTCGCTTGACATAATAGTCATTCCTTCCTTTTAGTTTTAAGGCTGTTCAAAATACATTCAAGTTGGAGGAGATGACCAACTCCCTCTATCAGCAACTGGATGAGGAGAGGAAAAGGAGGGTTGCTGCTGTGCAAACCCTCGCCATTGCTGAAAACAACAAGACTAATCTGAAAAAGAAGCTGACTGCTGAGGAGCAAGCTCGGAAGAGCACAAACGCAGCCCTAGAGGGTGCTGAGAGGCAAGCCAAGAGCCAGAGGAAGTTGGCACATGAGGCTAATGACCAACTGGCTGCTTCCAAGGAGCAGTTAGCAACTCTGAAGAAGCAATTGGAGGAGGCTCAAAGGCTTAGAAATCAGGCTTAATAAGCTAGGGTTGAAGTTGAAGAAGCCAAGGCCAAAAATGAGAAGGAAAGAGATGAAGCCGAGCAGCACAGTTATGATGTCGGCATGGTTAAGACCGAGGATGCCTTAAGGCAGAGGTCGCTGCCGTATGTTGTGTCTACTACACTCAGACTTGGGAAGAAGCCCTTAATAGAGCTGGGATTGATGCTTCTTCTGAGCTGAGGAAGTCAGAGAACATCATCTTTCCTCCTGCCCTTCAAATTACAAACCAGAAAGAGGCAGCTCCTCCAGTCTCCCAGCCAGCCGAAGAGGCCTAACCTCAGCATCCTCCCTCATCCAGTCAGCAGGAGCAGGACAGAAAGCCTGAAACTTTGAAGGACTCCTCCTCGGACAAAGTAGTTGAGGCTCTTCAGCCTAGGGCAGCTTCTCAAGGCTTTGAGAAGGAACTAGCTTCAATTACTTTGCCTGTAAAATGAGCTCCTAAGGAGAAAGAGAAAGAAGAGAAAGAAATCCCTCCTAAAGCAGCTGATAAGGCTCCCAAGTCCAGAATCCAAATAAAGCTGAAGCCTTAGTTCTCATTTTTAGGATAATGAAAGTTATTGTAACTTCATCTTTTGTACTTGAAGATTAATTTTGCTAATGTATGAACTTTCTTTTTTATTCCAAGTAATATATGTTAGTATTATTGTTTTCTTTATTTGCATGATATTTACTTTATCTTATTTTCTGTCCACATTCAAGCATACTCTATAAAGTGGCAAAACGTTTAAATAAAATATAACCATTAATTCTCCTTTTCTTCAAAATATGCTTTCCATTTATTAACTTTTGATAAGTTTCCTAATTTCAAGGCAATATCCCAACGTTTAAGTAACAAGCAGGACATGAACATATTGAAACACCCTTAGTTGATATCATTGAGGCTTACCATGACTTATAAATTGGGTCATAACTTAGTCCAAAGCAATAACAGTTTGTATTTAAGATTGTGGCCTAAAGGTTTTATCACAACTTAGATTCTAATGAATACTTTCCTGGATATTGTAAGGATACTTATTTTCACTAAGTTTGTGGTCCGAAGACTTGCCACAACTTAGTTTCTGTTGAATATTTTAAAAGAGATCATAGGATATTAATTTCCACTAAGTTTGTGATCTGAGGACCCAACATAACTTAGTTTTTATTTAATATTTCCAGAGATGTTATAGGATATTAATTTCCACTAAGTTTGTGATCCGAGGACCTGACATAACTTAGTTTCTATTTAATATTTCCAAAGATGTCATAGGATATTAATTTCCACTCAGTTTGTGATCCGAGGACCTGACATAACTTAGTTTCTGTTTAATATTTCTAGACATGTCATAGGATATTAATTTCCACTAAGTTTATGATCCAAGGACCTGACATAACTTAGTTTTTGTTTAATATTTTAAGAGATGTCATAGGATATTAATTTCCACTAAGTTTGTGATCTGAGAACCTAACATAACTTAGTTTCTATTTAATATTTCAACAGATGTTATAGGATTCATGATATACACTTAGGATAAACTAGAAGGGAATCATAAAACGACTGTTCTTATTAATAGTAGTACCTTTTCAGGTTGTTTACATTCCAAGGATGGAGTACAGTTTTTTCATCTAAATCTTCCAAGTAGTACGCACCTATTCCTGCCACTGATGTAATGCGATATAGTCCCTCCTAGTTAGGCCCCAATTTTCCCCAAGCGGGGTTTTTAGTATTTCCCAAAACTTTTCTTAATACCAAGTCTCCTGGGGCCAATGGCCTTAACTTTACATTCATATCATAGTCTTGCTTAAGCTTGTGTTGGTAATAGGCCAGTTGCACCATTGCATTTTCTTTTCGCTCTTCAACCAGATCCAAATTCGTCTTCAGCAGTTCATCATTTCCTTCCAAGGTGAATGTGCTAGTTCTCATCGTTGGGAAACTATTCTTCAATGGGATTACAGCCTCAGCCCCATATTTCATTGAGAAAAGGGTCTTTCCTGTGGATTTTCGAGGCGTTGTTCGATATGTCCAAAGGACATGTGGTAACTCTTCCACCCACTTTCCTTGGCGTCGTCTAATCTCTTTTTAAGTCTGTTCCTTATAACCTTATTAACAGCCTCAGCTTGTCCATTTCCTTGCGGATAGGCCGGAGTGGAATATCTATTCTTTATGCTTAGATCAGAATAATATCTCCTGAAAACTTTGCTGTCAAATTGAAGGCCATTGTCCGAGATGAGCACATAAGGAACCCTGAATCGTGTAACAATGTTCTTCCAAATGAATTTTTTGACATCTACATCCCTTATATTAGCAAGAGGCTCAGCTTCTACCCACTTGGTAAAGTAGACTGTACAGACTAGTAGATATTTTTTATTTCCTACGCTTTGGGGAAAAGTCCCACAATGTCCAAACCCCGTTGAGCAAATGACCAAGGGCTAGAAAGAGCATTGAGAACTCCTCCAGGCTGGTGAATATTTGGTCCAAACCTTTGACATTGATCGCATTTTTTAACGTATTCCTGCTCCTCTTTTTGCATGCCTGGCCACCAGTATCCCTAGGTAAGAGCCCTATGAGACAGGGATCTTCCTCTAGTATGACTCCCACAAACCCCTTCGTGGAGCTCCTCTAGAAGTGATTCTGATGCCTTGGGGTGCACACAAAGTAAATAGGGGCCAGAGAAAGAGCGCTTGTATAACTTTCTATCCTCGGATAGCCAAAACCAAGGAGCTTTTCTTCGTACTTTCTCAGCTTCAGAATTCTCTTTAGGCAGTATATCTTTTTCCAGGAATAGTGATATGGAATCCATTCAGCTCGGACCTAGCTTGATCTAGTGGATCCGAGGCATACCCTGGTGTATTGAAGTAGGTGTACACAACGAGTACTTCTCGAGGCAAATCTTGTGTATTTCCACCTCTAGGGATATGAGATAAGTCAAAAACTTCAAATTTTGATTGTATATTCCTGATCTGGCATAAGTACTCCTGCATTCTTGGATCACGTGCTTCCAGATCACCCCTTACTTGACCCACCACCAGTTTTGAGTCTGAAAAAACTTTCACTGCCTTTCCCCCCATTTTCTAGACCATCATCATTCCCATCAGCAAAACCTTATACTCTGCTTTGTTATTCGTAGCCGAGAAACTCAACCTTAAGGATTTTTCAATAGTAATATTTTCTGGTGACACTAGAACTAGCCCCACCCCTGATCCTCGCTGGTTAGCTGCCCCGTCCACATACAATTCCCAAGGCGTGGGACATTGGACAAAGACTACGTCGATTGATCTTTCACCCATGTTATGATTTTCCCCCTCCATTTCCTCAGGGCATTCAGCAAATTCAACCACCAGATCGGCGATCACTTGTCCCTTTATAGAAGTACGAGGCATGTACTTTATATCGAAAGCCCCTAGGATCGTGCCCCACTTGGCAATCCTTCCAGTATAATCTGCACTTTTGAGTACTGATTTGAGTGGAGTGGAAGCTGAGTGAGCACGACCACAATGTGTGTTTGGAAGTAATGGGGAAGCTTTCTTATAGCATGGACCACTGCCAATATTGCCTTTTCCAATGGCAAGTAGCGTACCTCGGCTTCATTAAATGACTTGCTCACATAATAGACTGGTCATTGTATACCACTGTCCACCTATATGAGCATAAAACTTATGGCATAGAAGGCTTTTGCAATATAAGCAAAAAGAACTTCATCCACCACGGGGCTAGACATAATGGGCGGATGAGATAGATACTGTTTAAGTTTCTGGAATACCACAACACACTCCTCGGACCACTCAAATTCTTTCCATTTGTGCAGCAGAAGGAAGAAAGGCCTGCACCTGTCTGCCAACCTGGATATAAACCGATTCAAAGCGGCTATCATTTCGAGGTGGTTGCAAATTATTAATGGCTTTAATTTGGTCTAGGTTTACCTCAATTCCCCTGTGGGTCACCATGTACCCCAAAAACTTTCCTGAACCCACTCCAAAAGAACATTTAGACGCATTCAAATGCAGCTTGTGCTCTCTCAGGATTTCGAAAATGCTTGTAAGATCTGTTAAGTGTTTGGACACCAACTTGCTTTTCACAACCATGTCATCAATATAAACCTCAACATTTTTACCTAACTATGGTTCAAACATTTTAGTCATCATCTGTTGAGAAGTTGACCTTGCATTTTTCAGACCAAAAGGCATCACCTTGTAGTGATAGTTTCCTACAGGAGTAACGAAAGCTATCTTCTCCTAATCATCTAATGCCAGGGGTATCTGGTGATATCCTTGAAAGGCATCCAAAAAGCTCATCCGAGGATGGCCTACCATCGCATCTACCAATTGATCTATCCGAGGCATAAGGAAGGAGTCTTTAGGATAAGCCCTATTAAGATCTGTAAAGTCCACGCACACTCGCCACTTTCCTGTTTTCTTTTTTACCACTACGGTGTTAGCCAATCACTGAGGGTTAAACACCTTTTTAATAGCTCCTGCTTGTTTAAGTTTGGTCACTTCACACTTGACAGCCTCTACATGTTCCTTGGACGGGCGCCGAGGTGATTGCCTTTTTGGAGTGATGGATGGATTCACATTCAAATGATGACAAATAAACTTTGGATCTAACCCTGGGGCTTCGTAGGCATCCCATGCGAACACATCTACATTTCTTCTCAGAAGATCAACCAACTGCTATTTCTCCAGTAGGGGAATCTGAGCTCCAATCTGAAAGAACCTCTTCAGATCATCTCCAATGACCACCCTTTCTAAGTCTTCGCATTTCACCTCGTCGGCTGGCCCACTGAACAGAGATACCGGAGTTTCTAGCTGCTATAAATCGTTTTCATTAAGGGTCGAGGTGTCAACCTTAGGCTTATGTTGAATAGCTGCTATTAAACATTGTCTAGCTATAGACTGGCTTCTTACTATCTCCAACACTTGGCCCTCAGAGGAATATTTTATCTTCTAATGAAGGGTGGATGAAACAGCTCCTAAGAAGTGTAGTTAATGTTTGCCCATGATGGCTGTATAAGGAGAAAATGCATCTACCACAATAAAATCCACTTTAACCACATCTGTACCAGCTTGCACGGGTAATCTTATTTGCCCCTTAGGAACAACCATTTTACCCTCGAAACTTACCAAAAGGGAGCTGTAGGTCGTTAAATCTTCAGGTTTTAAACCCAGCCCCTTGTAGAGGTCAGGATACATAATCTCAGCTGCACTGCCTTGGTCAACCATAACCCTCTTCACATCGTACCCACCAATTCTAAGCGTACCTACCAATTCTAAGCGTAACCACCAAAGCATCATTGTGTGGCTATATGGTTCCTTGTTTGTCCGCATTCGAAAAGCTTAATACCAGTGGGACATTCGTCTTGACTCTTTTCGGCATTGAATTAGAGTCCTCATCTGAGTAACAAGATACTGACATTATCTTGGAAGGACAAGATATGGTCCTCCCTGGAGCAGCAAATATAACGTTTATTGCCGAGAGGAGGTCTCGGTGCAGCATTTCCCTGAAACGCCGAGCTCGCTTGGCCTCCTCGGCCACTGGAGTGATGCAAGAGATGCTTTAACTTCCCTTCTCAGACCAATTATTCCAAATGATCCCATAAATTTCTGCAATCTTTAGTAGTATGTCCATGATCCTGATGATAATGGCAGTACAGGTTTTGGTTCGATTCACAGGATCTCCTGCCATCTTATTCGGCCATTTGAAGAATGACTCATTCCTAACCTTCTCTAAGACTTTTTGCACTGGCTCTCAAAATACAACATTGACAGCCTGCGCGTTGGCAGATCCAGACTGCCCTGTAAAGTCTTTCCGAGGTCGATTGTTCTGGATCCGATCCGACTTGGAATCCCTCCTCCCCTAAGGGATCACTTTCGCTTTCCCCTTTCCTTGTAACTGATCCTCTTCAATCCTCCTATACTTATCAATCCTATCCATTAACAGGCGTACACTGGTAACAGGTTTACCAGTGAGGGACTTTCTCAAATCATGCTCGGCTGGTAGTCCAGCCTTAAAGGTACTGATGGCCATATCATCGTAGCTCTCGTCTATCTCATTGAATGTCTCCCAGTATCTATCTAAATAAGCTTTCAAAGTTTCCCCCTCTCGCATGGACATAGAGAGCAAAGATTATAGAGGCAATGGAACCCTGCTACACGTGATAAAGCGAGCGCCAAAAGACTAGGTAAGCTTCTTGAATGAATCAATAGAATTCTCCTTCAAGCTATTAAACTATCTCATCGCCATCGGACCTAGGCTAGATGGAAAGATCTTACACATTAAGGCTTCGTCTTTAGAATGAATGGGCATCTTTTGATTAAAATGATTGACATGCTCCACTGGATCCGTCCGACCGTTATAAAGGGAGAAGGTCGGTTGATGAAATTGCCGAGGGAGGCTCGCATTCTCTATCCTTCATGTGAAAGGGGACTTAGCAACCTGATTTAACGCTTCGTTCATGGCATTGTTCCCAATGCCCTTATGAGTTGGGCTCTTATTCTTATGCTTATGGCTATATTCCTTACCGCCAGAGAAAGTTTCACTGGGCAGAGTTTTGGATCTTCGCCTGTACGTGGCATCATCTGTCTCCTTGGAAGAAAGCTCGGAATCAGGTGATGAGTGCCTTCGCCGTGCGCAATGCAACTTCTTCTTCAACTCATCAATCTCACGTTGTATGTCTCTTTCATTCTTTGCATGGGAGACATGGCTCTTCCCTTGTGACTGGCTCTTGCTAGTAGGTGTTGTTTGCACACTTCCTTCATGATCTCCCCTTTGTTGAGGGTTTGCGATTGAATGATTACGTTGAGGACCCCCTGATTTCGCCTGGTGCGGATTACCGTTATCCTAATGTGGCCTGATCGTCAGTTGGTGCGAACCTGACTCTTCCATTTCCAACACTAAACCGAAATCTCCTTTTGATCAGATCAAGCTTTCCCTATAGACAGCGCCAATTGTAAGGACCAATTTTGGCTTGGATCCTAAAACAGGATTGGATTTAGGCCCAACAAGCCCGAACAATAAATTTGTAGAATGTGGGAGAAAGTACTAGCCTGGATTTAGAAAGGAGGTAATGATCGTGGATGGTTTGGAAGAATAATTGTACGTATAAGATACAAAAATCGTCCTCGGCCTAGCCAGAATAATATAATCAAGAATCTAGGGTTCTTCCTTTTTGTGTCGTATTTCTTAATCTTTTTTCTATCTCCTCATTTTTCTTTGGACACCTTTTCATGTTATATACCATGATGTTCGTACCATTCTCACCATACACATGTAAATTAGGTTATGGGAGTTTCTCCCTATCCCATCTCACACCTCCCTAAACCTTCTACCATTAGCTGTAAGACTGCTTGTTTACTGTTCAGGTATTACCTCCACATTAATGCGGGCCAGAGAGTTAGCTGGGAAGCATTTAATGTGGAGGTAACAGCTTTTACAGATATTTGTTATCTTCCGCCCTCATCCCTCATCCTATATTTGACCCCCCCTGTCATAAGGTTCCCTTAAAACAGTATATCAATGGGATAGGGATGTTTCAAGCCACCTCGGACAAATGTTCCGAGGTGACTTTTCACCTCAGATAGGTTTAGGTCTATTATAAATACCTTTCAACTCTTCCTGCAATGCAATTTCCATTTCTACCTTAGTTGATCGTCCTCGGATATGTCTGCGTTCTCAGACTGGGTCATTGGGCCACAGGCCCAGCCTATTCAGGCTAAACAGTACATCTAGAGGCAACTGGTCCCCACAATTACAATAAAATAACGGTAATTGCAAAATAGGCAATTTGTGTACATTAAAGTTTATAAAGATAATAAGTTTTCTTCAAAAATACATACATACATACAAATATACACACACACACATGTGTGTGTGTGTGTGTGTGTGTGTGTGTGTGTAAATTTCTCCATTAATCACACTTTAAAAAATCCAAGGGGAGTTTTGGGATTGTTCTAGCATTTTTGGCCCTTGTCGCAAAACATCCCCGACATAGATTTAATGTTAGAGAGTGATATTGCTTAAAAAAAAAAAAAAAGAGATATGAAAAAATTATAATAAAATGATGGTGATTATTTTTGGTAAATATCAATTGCAAAGTAGGCGATTTGTGTACATTAGAGTTTATAAAGATAATAAGTTCCGTTAAAAAAATTCATATACATATATATGCATGTGTATAAATATAATTGTATGTATGTATGTGTTTTGAATTTCTGTATTAATATATCAAATTTGCCCCCCAAACCAAAATTTCTGGTCCCACCCTTGATAGCAAATATACGGTATCAAATAGCTTGAGAACTAGAAGTGCTCATGAAATAGCTACTTGAATATAGCCATTTTTGGGTAAGATTTTATTTATTTTTGGTCAAAATACATTGATGGTCCCCAAAATTTAGTGCATGAGAGATACTAGTCTTTGAAGTTTAAATGATAGATTTATAAAAAACATAAAGTTGTCATTTTTAATTATTGTGCCAGGTGCCTTGTAGCTTAATTAGTTGGCATCTCCTGTTTTGTCCATGACATCTAGGGTTCAAATACCCCCTCTCCTGTTGTAACTATCGAATTATAAGAAATAAAAATAAAAATTAAGTGATTGATTTTACTCCTTAACAAACAAAAGTAGTCACTTTTATACATATGGACTTATAATATGTCAATTTTTAGTTTGGCCACATCATCTAAGGGACTAAAATTGCTAGATTTTTGTTCCCTGGCATCCATAAATGAGCCCAATGTATTTCCAAAATCTTACTTCATATGTTTGCTAAAGTCTCTTAAACATGTTTTAAGCTGGGATAATTAATGCTATCATGTAAAGAAAGTGGGATTCTATATATATATATATATATATATATATACACACACACACACACATATGTTTATAGATAGAACATTCAATCCAAATTATATGGTCAAATTGTGTAGATTTGAAATTACTTTTTTAAAGTTGTTTATGTTCCATTGTTTTTTTTAGAAAAAATGTGAATAAAATTTTATTACTATAAAACCCTTTAAATAAATTATGGTAATTTCTAGAATATAGAGTGTGTATTTTACTTGATTCATTTTACTTTTATTCTAGGTATTCATAAATAAACATAATATATTTGTTATTTCTATTATATATGTTCACTAAAGTGTCCTAAACATGTGGTATATATGTAACTTATGATCACATCATGCACCATGGCTGGGTGTATTTTTAGTGCATTGTATAGGACCTATCTAATTGACTAATTTAAATATTTGAAAATGATATTCTTAATTTTATGCTCGATTATCATAGCTTTCTCAAAAAAAGAAAAAAAAAAGAAAAGAAAAGAAAAAAAAGCACAATTATCATAGGGGTATTACTATTTATATGGACTGTAATTCTAGGCCAATCCTTGATTGGAATCGGCATATGGATATCTTACCTTTAATCAGTTATTTTTGGGGTTGAATAGTCTCCAATTAGAGTGAAAGGAAACTTAATATATGTCTTCAGAGTCTTTCACAACCTCTTGTCTTATTTGAAAAAGTTTCTACTTTTGATGTAGTCAGATTTTAACAAAAGTAAGTACTTTAATTTATGTATAAATAATAATATTATGTGATATAAATTGTATAACCTTATAATAGATTAGTTTTTTCTTTTTTTAGATAACAAATTGTTGACAAATTCTGTTGGGCTTAGCGATGATGCTAGCTACCCATGTTGTAGCTACAGCGTATTACGTCAATTTTTTCGTATTCTTTTAAATGACTCGCATGTCAAGTAAGTTTATATCCGTCGCTCCACCCCTCTACACTATCGAAATATTTAATATATTAAGAGGATCGCACGTTGCAGTCTACTTTGAGTAACTCAAGTTTAAACACCTTCTATCAGAGACTGTAAACTCATTACTTCCGCCCCCTAACAAGGTATAAACACTAATTCTCCATTATTACTCATTTTTCTTACTAGTACCAACTCTGACTCGATCAAATTCACCTTCAAAATAAGTCAGATTATCATTTTTATTCTATTAAAAACTTAAAGTTGTCACTTTTAATTATTGCGCCAAGAGCCTTGTAGCTTAATTAGTTGGCACCTTTTGGTGTGTCCATGACATCTAGGATTCAAATCTCCCCTCTCCCTTTGTAACTGTCTAATTATAAAAAAAAATTAAGTGATTTATCTTACCCCTTAACAACCTAAAGTAGTCACTTTTTAAACATATGGAGTTATAACATGTTAATTTTTAGTTTGGCCACACCATCTAAGGGACTAAAATTGCTAGATTTGTGTTCCCTAGCATACATAAATAAGCCCAATGTATTTCTAATATCTATTACATATGTTTGCTAAAGTTTTCTAAACATGTGATAAGTTGGAATAGTTAATGTTGTCATGTAAAGAAAGTAGGATACTAATTTTTTTTTTAATATATATATACATATGTTTATACATAGAATATCAATCCAATTCTTATTAATCTTGAAAAGTTTGGATACTATTTGAAAGAATTAGTATACATGTCATATGCGAACCAAATTATATGGTCAAAATTTGGATATTATGTAATTACTATTTTTTAAGTTGTTTATGTTCCATTGTTTTTAGAAAAATTGTGAATAAAATTTTATTGCTATAAAACCCTTTAAATAAATCATGGTAATTTTTAGAATATATTAAAAGAATATATATTATTTGGTTTTTAAATAAAGAGTGGGTATTTTACTTGATTTATTTTACTTTTATGTTAGGTATACATAAATAAACAATATATTTGTTATTTCTATTATATATGTTTGTTAAAATGTCATAAACATGTGGTCTATATATAACTTATAATCACATCATGCCCCATGGCTGAGTGTAATTTCAGTGCATTGTGTGGGACCTATCTAATTGACCAATTTGAATGTAGGAAAATGATATTAATTGGGGATATATTCTTAATTTTTGCTCAATTATCTAATATTTGTATATAAAAAAAGCCAAATTATCATAGGGTAGTATTGTTAATATGGATTGTAAATTAACTTGAGTCAAAGCCTTAGATAAATTTTCCTTGGATATCTTTCATAAATTATATTCGCGATTGAATAGTCTCCAACTTGGGGGAGAGTATAATTAATAAGTGTCTTTTGAGGTTTTCACAACTCCCACATCTTATTTGGGAATGTTTCTTTACTTTTTATGTAGTTAGATTTTAACAAAAGTTAGTAATTTAATTTATTTATCAAATAATAATATTATGTAATATAAACTGTATAACCTTATAATAGATTAGTTTTTTTCTTTTTTAGATTACAATTTGTAGACGAACTCTGTTGAGCTTAGCAATGATGCTAGTTATCCACATTGTTGATACGGTGCATTACATCAAAATTTTCATAATCTCCTAAATGGCTCGCTCATCAAGTAACTTTATAAGTCTTATGTTTACCCTAATATTGAAAATGATTACATGATATTGTATGTGTTTTCTTGAAACAAATGGAGAGCTAATTTTAAAATGCCTTAAGAAAAAAATGCATAAACATATGTTTATTAATATGTTAAGAGGACCAATATTAATCTTGTTATGTTGTGATCATTATTGATTTAAAATGTAATAGAACTTGATTATTCCCAAAACCATTATTTGATGGTTAAGAAACTCAAAATAAATTCTAATATATTAGTACACCTACATTATCACTTAAAATCAATTGAAATTATATTAGTACTTTTGTAATTTACTCTTTGGTAAATCTTTTCTTGGATAATAGGTTAGGTAGAACACACCTAATCCTAATATCATTTTTCATTCTAATATATGTTTTGCTTTTTGGAATCTGGCAGTAATGTGCTCATTGGGGTGCATAAATGAACATAATGTATCTGTTCTTTCTATTACACATGTTCACTAAAGTTTCCTAAACATATGGTATGATAGAAGAGTTAACATTGTTTATTGAAGTTCAATTAGTGATTTATTTGACACACATGCTAGGAAAGTAGGAGTCTTTTATTTTTTTTGGTATGGGGTGGGATTCTAATTTATATATATAATAATAATAATAATAATAATAATAATAATAATAATAGTAGGTGAAACTAAGAGAAACTCAAATTAGAATTCCAAATTAGAGTTCTAATTTTGTGCCATGTGTCCTAAATTATTTATTTTGAAAGAGTTTTATTTCTTAATTTTAGAATAAAATATGAGACCACATCATAAATATTCATCTAAGTGAGTTATTAAGTACAAAAACCAAAGAGTATAGAATAAATGAATCGTAAAAAAAAAAAAATAGTGCTTCACAATAATTAAAAAAAAAAAAATATATATATATATATATATATATATATATATATATGAACAATTTACATTTTATAACTAATAATATCCTTACAAATTTTTTTAAAGATTTAACAAAATATAAAAATGACTATTAATAGTATTTAAATTATATATAAAAATTATATTATTCATCTTATTGTATATCTTTAAATGTATCAATGCATATGCATAGGGTTACAAGCTAGTTTTTATAATATATAAATATATTTTCCATATGACATTTAGCTGAGGTGTCAATAATGAATTGTCGAACATTTCACAACAACTGAGTTGTCAGTAACTCATAGGTTAAAATAAAATAATAAAATATTAGAATGGAACCTACCACAACTAAAAAAATATTGTAAAAATGTTGTGAGATTTTGTTGACCATTTTCACTTGCATGGGCCATGGCATGCCTATGGGCACACTAATAAGGTCTAATAACCTCCTTTGGGTTACCAAGACCATAGCATGCCTATAGGCATGCTGCCAAGACCAAATAAACTTTTTTGGCACTTTTTTTATTCAAACTATATAATAAGTGCATAATTAGACAGACCCGATAGGAGGGCAAGTGCCACAAGTCAAGTGATTAAGACCCATTCCCTGTTCAAATTGTAAAGGTCGATAAACTCTAATTCCCCACCATTGGTAAGAGTGGACAAGTAGAGGATTTGGCTTCCACCTATGAAGTTCAATTGCAATGCCAAAACTCAGGTCCCAACTCCCAACAGAGTAATGTAATGAAGAATATATATAATAGTCTGTATTAAACCCAATATCTTCCATGTATAATCCAATAATGCCTTAAGCACACTCAATGTCCGCACCTTATATTGTTGCATCCTTGCCTCACAAGCTGTTGGGAATCCAACATCCAATGGACCCTATAGAAAATGCATCTTAACTTTGGGGAAAAATGCCCACAAGATGCAGTGTAAATTGAAAACTAGTATAATACATCATTTTCATTGCAACCAGATTTCACATGGTGACAGCTCTAAAAGTAAAGAATCACCTGTCTAAAATGGGTCCAGCTCCATAGCCTCCAAACCCAAGTCTATAAGCATGAATAATGTTGTAAAGCCAAAATATCATGTTGGAGGTCCTATTAATGATTTGATTAGGGCATTCCCCCCTATATTGCACCTCTGGAAGATTGTTACCAAAATAACATCATTCCGTCAAACATTCAAAGCAGCAATGAACAACAAATCCCTACCATGAGGGAAATTAAAAGAAACTCAAGGTCAATAAAAAAAATGTAAAAAGTGAATGTACAACCTAGTCCAATTATAATGTTAAGCAAAAGATAATACCATGGTAGGGCTCTGCCACAATGCTAGTGACAACATATCAAATCTTTTTTGCATCATTAACATGGCAAATCTAAAAAGTGAAAAAAAAAAAAAAAAGGTGTTCAAAGCTAAAGAGAAATTTTAAATCATTTATGCTCTGTTCCAAGCCCATTTGATCATTTCCACAAATACAAATCAATCACCCAAAAGAATCCCAGAAGATGAAACTGAATCAGACTTAACAAACAAACAGATTTTAGTTTAGTTCTTGGCCTTAAGGGAGTTGTTTTCCTTGATCCTTGATCGGTTGTCCAGCTTAACAAAGCGTTTGAGATCTTTATAAGGAAGGGTTTCAATGTTCTTCCTCCTCAATTCACTCAATGCTGGGTGTTTATCGATCAAATGAGATACATACTATTGGTTTTTTGATAAGAAAGATATGTTCTAATGTAGAATTAACTATTTCTCTTTCTTTTAGACTTTAACTTTCATTTATTTATCTCTCTAGGACTACTTTGTGCATTTCCTTTCTACATGAGGTGGTTCCTTTTCCTCAAATAAAATTCCATTGCTTATACCCCCATAAAAAAGAAAAAAAGTTTACCTTTCTCTTGCATGGTTATATCTAAAAATTAAAATGCCAGTGCTCATTCAACAAAAACTAAGCTTGTAGACTACCGAACGAAGCAAAAGCATGTGAGTCCCGACATCTAGAATTAGAAATTGTTTTTGGTAGGTAACATCAAATGCTTTGTTAAAACAAGAACATGAACAGATTGTCAGTAATTTTTAATTCTCACATATCTATAATACTCCCTCAAATCAATAATTGCAATCATAGAATGGAACTATACATCACAATCAGGGACAGAAACATGATTCGAAATGGAGGGTCAAAGTATAAATAAAAAAAAGGTGATATAGACCAAACTTAACATAAGCTTGTTCAATTTCTCAAAAAAAAAAAAAAAACAAAAAAACTAACATCATAATTATATTTGTGGTAATTCTAGATTATTCTATAATGAACTATTACCAATTATCAATTGTGATTTTTCAAAAATTTATTTGATGGATTTTAGAAATTGGGACATCAAACTAGATGTTGACAGTACTACATTTTTAATATGGAGCTTCTAAATTATTTTGAATTTTTCTTAATAAAAAAATAAAAATTGAACATTATTTTTCCATAGATCTTAAAAAAAAAGCAACAATAATTAATTATAAGGATTTTATCCTACATCTACCTAACCATTTAAATAATATTTTGACATAAGATGACAAATTTCTCTCATTTCTTAAAAGTAACACTACCATACAATTTATTACTACAAACTCATTATAAATTTTTTTATTATTAAAAGTAACATTATTATTCTAGCAAATACAATTTTAAAAGTTTTAAAATGTAACTTAAAAAAAAAAGTAACATTAAACACTTTACAGTTTACACCGTGCAAATTGAAAAACTGTGGATAATTCATGTTATTTTTGGGACAAATGGGTTTCTTTAGACTAGATTTGTGCTTTATTTTCTTGTTATTATATCCAGAGGTTATTGTAGTTATTCTTTAGGCAACTAGTTAAAAGGGATAGAGCATTTATATTTTGGATTTCATGGGCCAACTTATAAATTTGGGGGGGGGGGGGGGGGTTCAAAATTACATATTTTGGGGCAAATTGTAAATTTTCTTTTTGTACATGCATACTAAGCATTTTTTTTTTCCAAATTGGGGTGGGTGGGGGGGGGGGGGGGGGTGTGGGGGGAGGGGAAGGGGGGAAGCTTCTCTTCCACTAATCTTTTGCAACTCCTAACTTTTGAAGTAGTCAATCTTGTTCAGCATTAATCCTCAATTCAACATTCCCAAACACATTCAAAATCAACTTTACCCTTTATATTGCTAAAGGATCAAGAGCCAAACTAAAACCTCCTGGTAGTTCCTCGTAGTAAAATCACCAAATTGCTAGAGTATGATATTACTGATTCAAGAAAATGTGGAATAAGAATAGCACCAATTTGGTTTCCTCATTCAATGACTTACCAAAAAAAAAAGAAGGATTATATAAAACCAAGAATGCTTATCTATCTCTTGCTTATAACAGATAATGACAATAGCAAAACTTTAGTCCCAAAACATTTTGGGTTGGCTATGGATTCTCAATAGATTAATCAAGTCAACCACTAGAGTTTTTTCTTTGCCATTCTATCCTATTGTATCCAAAAACATATTCCCTGTGTCACCTTGAAACATCCTTAATTAACATGTCCTTTTTATGTTATTTAAGCTCTTTCTTTTTTACCTCTTTTCATTTGCTTGACTTCAGTCAAATTTTTCCTCATTAGTGTATTAATAGTAAATGTCATTCATAGCAAAATGTTTATAAAGGTGATTGTTGATACCTATTTTTGTGAAACATTTTCTATATGCCCGTTTTGGCTGAACCCTACTTTTTTGTTGGCCTAATTAATGTATTATTATTTATTTCATTCTTTTAAGTATGACCCAAGCCCATGTGACATAAGAAGAATTTGAGGGAGTATGGTTTGGAGGGTATGAGTTGACTTTTTTTGGACCTTTTGCATAAGTCTAAGCCATGTGTGTTGCAAAGTAGTGGCTTCTAGCTCTTGCTGTATGAGACTGAAACCTTGAGACAAACCTTTTTTAGCCCCTAAGAACAAGCTGACTTCTTAGGCCAACTTTGGTTGCATGCTACCACTTAAGGTAGTTTCCCAATGGGTTGAATTGGCTAGGAAAGAGCACCCAATCCCATTTGGCAAAACCATTCCCCTTTTGATATAAAAAACAAGTCAACCCTTTGCCTAAACAAAAGCAAACCGAGCACAAACATCAAATTAGCACCAAAGAGGACCATGGCCTCATCCATTATCCATAGATCAGTCCTTAAGGATGTCCAAAGCTTGCTATAAAGCCTTACAATCACATGATTCAGATCAAAACTAACTATTCACATTTTGCCTCTAAAACCACAACTTCAGAGCAAAAACCATCTCAACCCCTTAAAATTTACAACATTCTGAAGTTTAGAGGTGAAAATAGTGGTACCAAGGAGTCTTCTCACTTTTCCTCACTGCTTCTCTCAAATTCCTTCTCTTGCTGTATGTGAAAAACAGTTTCAAACTTAACGTATTATGCATATTTTCCATATCTTTGTTGTTTTGCACTTTGATTTCATTCTTGTGATGCACCACTTGAATAGAGGAATTTTGGGCATAAATTTCTCCATTAATCACACTTTGAAGAACCTAATGAGAGTTTGGCTTGTTCTAGCATTTTCAACCCTTGACGCAAAACGTCATCAATAGAGATTAAATGTTAGAGAGTGATTTTGCTAGAAAAAGTGAGATGTGAAAAAATTACAATAAAATAATGGTGATTATGTTTGGTACATACTGATTGCAAAGTAGGCCATTTGTGTACATTAAAGTTTATAACGATAATAAGTTCTCTTCAAAAATTCATATATATATGTGTGTGTGTGTGTGTGTGTGTGTGTGTGTAAATGTAATTTTATGTATATATGTGCTTTGAATTTCTTTATATTGCTATATCAATATGTAATTTGACACCCCAAATTAAAATTTCTGGATCCACCATTGATAGTAAATATATGGTATCAAATAGCATATTTTTTTTTCCTCTTTTTTTTTTTTGGGGGGGATGGGGGGGCAAAGCTTCTCTTCTACTGATCTTTTGCAACACCTAACTTTTGAAGTACTTAATCTTGTTCAGCATTAAACCATCAATTCAACATTCCCAAACACACTCAAACTCAACTTTACATTTATATTGCTAAAGGATCATGAGCCAAACTAAAACCTCTTGGCAGTTCTTTGTATTTAAATCACCAATTACCTTGAGTGTAATATAACTGATTCAAGAAAATGTGAAATAAGAATAGCACCAATTCAGTTTCCTCATTCAACAACTTACCCCCCCCCCCCCCCCCCCCCCCCCAAAAAAAAGAAGAATTACCTAGAATGCTTATCTATCTCCTCCTCGTACCAGATAACGACAATAACAAATTAGTCCCAAAACATTTAGGGTTGGCTATGGATTCTCAATAAATTAATCAAGTCAGCCACTAGCTTTTTTTCTTTGCCATTCTATCCTAATGTATTTGTATCCAAAATCATATACCCTTTGTCACCTTGAAACATCCTTAATTAACATGTCCTTTTTTTATATATTATTTAAGCTCTTTCTTTTACCTCTTTAATCAAATTCTTCCTCATTGGTGCATTAATAGTAAATGTCATTCATAGCAAATGTCAATAGCAAAAATAAACAAAAAAAAAAAAAAATATAGATTAAAACGTTAGATAACTAGGAATTAAGCATGAGTTTAGTATGTTAGGTTCTAAGACTTTCGGAACTAATGTATTAGAACTTCAATGTGTATTGTGTTGGCAAACCATGATAAAAACATAGAGTCTAGGTTTAGACTTGCTCAAAGTGTGATTTAATGTAAAATTGGAATCAAGTGATTGCAGGATTTATTGGTTGAAAATTAGACTCGATTGATCGAAACTTGTGCAGATTTAATTTTCTATAGAAATTCCAATTCAGCCCAAGCCCATATGAAGTGTAGGGTTAAGTGTTTTGCTTCAAGTATAAAAGGAAAAACCCTAGCTATGTTTTTGAAGTCTTTGGAGAGTTGTGTGTTGAATCTTCTGTGAAATCTAGAGGTGTTTAATTTCATACACACACATAGAGTTGTCAAGATCAAGATTTGCATCAAGAACTTGATGATCTCTTTAATTGTTGCATAAAGAACTTTAAAGAAGATCTGAAACCTTTGAGTGGAGTCTCAAAGTCACAAGTAGGAGAACTTGTGATTACTGTAGATCAAAGAAAGAAGCAGTCCGTGGAATCGGAGTTGTCATGTGGTCGTGGTAGTAAGTTTTCTACTCGAGGTAGCAATAGGATGTTAGTGGTCTAAGTTCTATTATAAAAACTTCAATTCTTTCATAGTGGATCTGTTTTTACCTTGAGGATAGCCAGGTGAAATCCTCCCCAGATTTTTTACCGGTTAGGTTTTCTTGGATCATCATATCGTGGTGTACTTTATATTTTCGCTTTATTTGCATGATATGATATTATTGTGTTAACCTAAAACTGAATAATTTATCTAAGTAATCACTTGGCTAAATAACTAGGTTAAACAACTTGTGTTAAGGGGTCTAAAAACGTACATAGTAAAATGAAATCTACAACTTCTAGTAGCCAATGAATAGCATTAGAACTTCCTAAAATAGGAAAATAACACTCTAACGTTTCCACAACTAAAGCGCACCGTTTTTGGTTTGCTAAACTAGGAAAATTTATAGGGCCTGGTTGGAGATTTTAAAATTTTGAATTTAAGATGGTGGCCCTGCTTTTTGTAAGAAGCTCTTGAAAGCAAATAAAAACCTATTTCAGCCAAGAGAGAGCGAGAGAGAGAGAGAGAGAGAGAGAGATCGCATTAGAGAGAGAGATAGAGAGAACAAACTTGCGGCCATCAGAATCCTTGCCGCCAGAGTCACCATCTGCAACTTGATCTTGTCTCATGTGAGTGTGAGAGTGAAGAGATAAAAGATAATTTGAGTTAGAAAACAAACCCAAAACGATGTAGTTTTGTAATAATAAGGATAGAAAAAAAATAAAAATGCACATACTAGGGGTCAAGCCTAGGTCAAACTTGTGCCCTTACAACTATGCTGAATTGAAATTGAAAATTTTGGTTTTAAGAAAATCAAACCAAAAAAATGGACTAGTCGGTCCATTCAGTTTAACAGTGTTTTTTTTTTTTTTTGCCCCTAGTTTTGTTGAAGGAGCATGGATAAAGGGACATGATGTTCTGCTCTTACTATTTTTGGGCCAAAATATTTTTAAATCATTACTAAAAGCCCAACCATAAATCCAAGTACTTTGTCTTAACTTTGGGTTCATTATTATAATTGGGGCCGAAATCCACCAGGGGTCCCCTCTTCCAAGTAAGAGAATTCAATAAAAATCCAAGATCCTAGGGTTAAACTCTAAATAATAGCCTAAAGGCCCTAAATTTGTACTCTCTTTATTTCTATTGACCTCAATCTATAGTAACCTGTGATTTAGTCAATTTGGTGAGTTAAATTTGGTGGGCAAAAACTCACCGTTTAACTTGTCTTATTTGGACTTAAAAGAAAAATAGAACCTTGAAAGTCCAAAACTCAACGTTTTTGTGGGAAAGAAAAGTAAGTTGAACACATAGGCAAAGAGCAAGAAATTTCTTGTCCTTATGATAGACTCGACAGAGAGATAGACATGAGGAGTAATTAAGTTGAGTACATGTGCGATGCCGGTGCAATTCTACGGATTTGGTGAGATAAGGCTTGGAGATAGAGGGCTATAGGTTTGTAGGGGAAAAGGATTGTGTGGTTCAAAGGATAGGAAGAGACTTTGGTGGAGATTGTGGGTGTGTGGGTTTCTTGGAAGTTGAGAAAGAGAGAGAGAGAGAGAGAGAGATAATAAATTGTGCTGGTTTGCGATTTGATATTCTCAACTCACCACCAATGACGACTCCAAGAATTTTGTTCAAGGTGTTCTTTAGGAAGTTTAAATTACACAATCTTATTTCTTTTTAACCTTTAGGTAATTAGGTTTGATTCAATGTTATTAATTCCATTCCATTCCGGCTATAACGGCTGGAAAATACCGTGCCGGTAAACAAACCAAAACAGTAACCCACTCTATTCCACTTCGAAAAAAATTTCGGGTCATTCCGGTCTATTTTGAGTGTTTTGGGGCGTTTTGGTAAATACCATCCGAAATTCAAGATTCGGTCGGTATGAAGTTTGTGTTTAAAAAAAAAATGTTCTTAAAACCAAAACAAATTTGCATTCTGTAAACCAAAAAACCTCAAAAGGGAAAAAAAAAAAAAATGAAAAGAAAAGAAATGAACAAGGTACCTATACAGCTAAAAAAAAAAATCGTATTGAGAAATTTGAGACTCAAAACTTGAGAAGAGGCACTGCTGCATTGGTACTAGTAGAAGACACAGAAGTTACGAACAAGGAGGAAGGCAAAACGTAGATATAAAAGTGTAAATGAAGATGTGATAAAATTTAAAAGTATGAAGTGTAAAAATCGAGGAGACAGAAGACGTGTGTGGTTAAGAATAAACAAGAAAAAATAATTAAAAATGAGAAGTAAGTAAATAATACTGTAATAAAAAATAATAAAAAGTTGAAATTTGTGTTGTATTTGGCAGTGGCTTGGCAGTGTGCTTAGTCAAAGGAATCAAGCCACTGCCCAGCTCGTAGTAGTTATTATTATTATTATTATTATTTTAGATTTTAGTTCAATTTTTTTTTTTGAGTTTTTCCTTTTTGCTTCAAAGACTCCAATATATTGTTAAATTACTCAAATTATAGACCAAAATTTAATTTTATTGGCATAAAAAAATTTAGGGTAGTCCCAAAATTTTTTTAAAAGGTAAATAAATATAAAATTTTAAATTATTGTAAAAAAATTATTTTTAGGTCAGGACCACCCTGACGATAAGGTGGCGCGGCCACTGCTCACCACAATACAAGTATTTCCCTCTCTTCTCTTCTCTATGGGTTGATTGACCCCTTTTTTTTTTTTTTTTTTTAAGACTATCCCACCAGACATTTCTCCTTTTGTAATTTCTTATTTTCCAATTGCTTGAATAATACTGTTCTATCTTTTTTTTCTTAAAAAAAAAGCTTCCTGAAAAGCAGGGTAAGTGGGCTTAGAACATGGTAGGCCCAATACACTAAGGACTGGCGAGCAGAAATTTTTTTTTTTGGTGAGACAAATAGGGCCCTCAGCAGAAACAATAGTCTAGGTAGTGGCTGATTGATGGGCCTCCTGATTGAGCTTAGTTAATGGGTGACCGTATTCTATATGGGAATTGCATCATGAAAACGAGATAATTTGGGTTGGGTTTAATCTACAAGATTACATATGGAGGCACTTGAAGGCTGACTAGTTTCCAATATGAGCAGAACATATTGCATGATAGGCCCAAAAATAAATAAAGAAAGATGAAACGAGAAGTGATTTTTTCTTTTTGACAATCCATAGAAAGATCTTTATCCTACTAGTCTCATATCTTTTTTTTTTTTTTTTTAATGGTACATCCCATAGATTGAATCTTTTAATTCTTTTTATTTTCTTATCTCTTTTTAAAATCAAACAGCAGTAATAATAGAACGCACAAATTACAAGGATACAAGTTATATTAGTTTTTTAGATTACAAAAAAAACAATAAGAATAAACACTTATTTATATATATAAAAGAATAAACAAAAAAGAAATGTGGCATTTGAAAACTTCGGCTACCTTAAAAGAGTTAAATGAGCAACATGTGAATTTATCTCATACAAAAGCAAAACAGAAGCTAAATTTTCTAAATTTAGTATAAAGAGGAGCCAAATTTCTTGAAAAAGGGTTAAAAAAAAAACCTTGGTGGATATATTTTCCAGAAATAATCTACTAATATATAGTATGCATTTGGGTAGAAATGATTCTACCCTGGGTCTGCGTTTCTGGCGTTTCAAGCTTCAAATTTTTTTTTTTTTGTGGCACGTGTTTCAGTTTTAGGGGACAAAGTGCACTGTTCACGCATTGTTCATGTACTGTTTACATACTGTTCATGCATTATTCATGGGATCCACAACCACTTTATTCATAAAAAAAAAATTAAAAATGGGTCCCACGGCACTATTCAAATATTTAAAAATGATTTTGCTACAATGTTTTTAGTTTTTAACAAAATAAGTTGTATCTAAACGGATCCATGATAATAGTATTAAATAGTAGTATTTGGTCAAAAAAAAAATTAATAGTAAAATGAAAATTTTTAAAATTTAAATTTAAATAATAAAACGAAAGTATAATTTTCATATGATTTTTTTTACAGAAGTGTTATATCCACGACATTTTCACAACAAATTATAGGTGATAAGTTGTTATTGATTCTAATTTAAATTCAAAACTTAAATTACTTTTTTGCACACTTGTTGTAATAACCAATAACAACCAACCACTTAGAATTTGTTTCAAAAGTGTTGTAAAAATGTTATGGACGTAACATTTTTTTCTTTAATGTGTTGCATTTGCACATGACATGACTTTATAAAGAGTAATGCTATAGATACAAAATATTTTGTGTAAAAATGTTAATATTTAAAATTTTTACTAGTTCTCAATTGAACCTGCTATTAATATCACATTTTTACTTACCAATAACTACTCACCACATTAGTTTTTTGTAAAAAAAATCTATAAAATAATCTGTGTTGGTAACATTACTCCTTTTATGAAAGCACTGACTCTTCAAAGGCATTATTAACATTTTCTTAGCTTTTACAGAGTGCTAGTTTGTTCTGCGTAAATTAAACGCAATTAGAACTTACATTTTACGGGTTTTATGGGACTATAATAACGTTATAATCTATTCTTTTTTTCTTTTTTAAAACCCAGAATAACCTATTCTGAATAAATTATGTTAAGTAGTTTCTAACTAAATCCTAATTAATTTAAGTTAATTCTTCGTTACAAATTTTTCTAGTCTGCATCTTTATTTATTAATAATTAATAATTTTAATATTTATAAGGAGTTATTGGACTAAGGCACCTGACATTAAAAAAAAAAAGATTTTAATTTAATTTATTTTCCCTAATGAAATGTTTTTTTTTTTTTAGAAACCAGACTATTAGTAGCCTGGGCTTTTATTCCACAAGAAAAACAACTCAATGAATGTCAAAGATTACAAGAGAAGCAATGTCCTCATGCATGAAGTCAGTCCACACCCGAGTCTCCCTACAATTCTTGGCTTTTTTGGCTAGTGCATCTGCTACAACGTTGCAGTGCCTAGTATTAAAAATAAACTCAAAAGAAGAAAGAGCAGCAACTTGAGTTCGGATATCCTCGAGAATGTGGCCATAAGTCAAGTGATCTGTGCTATCCAGACTAAGAGCTTGGATCACCTGGAGGGAGTCACACTCAAAGACAACATCTTGAAGGCCTAGCTCCACTGCAAACAGCATCGCTCGGCGACAAGCAAGGGCTACTAACTCCACAACTGTTTGAGTTGCAGGAACTGACGTGGATAATGCTCCAATAGCCTTACCACGCCAGTCCCGAACGATCACACCTAGCCCTGCTTGGTTACAAGACTTGAAGACCGCAACATCAAAATTAACTTTGAACTTATTTTCATCAGGTGGCTGCCATTGCTGAGGCAAAGAAGGGCCCGTAGCAGCTGGTGTCTGATCTTGGACGTCCAGAAATTCTTGAAGGTAACTTCCGGCCAAAGAGCTAATCCGGTTGAGAGGCTGGACTTGAAGGTTGAGTCTCAGAGCATTGCGTCGGTTCCACAGCATCCAGGCAATGATGACAAAGATCTCGGCTCTGTAATCTTCCTTAATCTGCATGTATCGGTGAAGAAGATCTTGAAAGCTTAAAACATGGGCATTAGCTGAGGGTAGGGACCAAGAAAATGAGCTCCAGACTGGTTCAAGTTTCGTGCAAGACCATAGAGCATGGAGGGTGTCCTCAGGCTGAGCTTGACAGGCGCTGCAAACCTCTGTGGTGGCAATATGTCTCCGAACCAGGATGGTCATTGTGGGCAAGGCATCGTTGCACGCATGCCAGGAAAAGTGCTTGAGCTTGTTTGGCACTCTAAGCTGCCATAAACTTCTCCAGAACAACTTCTGGTTCTCAGCTGATGATGTACCTGCAAGGTTAGTAGAATTACGAGAAACAAGAAGCTTGTATGCACTCTTTGTTGTGAACATACCAGAAGGAGTGAGGCCCCATATAATTTTGTCAGGAGGAAGTCTTATGCTCAGGGGCATGCCGCAAATAACAGTGGCTTCATGGGGTAGGAAAAGCTGATTCACGAAGGACGAATTCCACCCTTTCAACTCCGGATTGATAAGGGAGCTCACCTTAGTTTCTGGTGCAACTGAGGGAAGAGATGAGATGACTGACCTGTTGGATTGAACTGGCAACCACTTATCCTCCCTAATTCTTACGGATTGCCCATTCCCAATCCTCCAAACCATCCCTTCCCGAATCACATCCCTAGCACTTATAATGCTCTTCCATGCATAGGACCCCAAAGTAGAATCCTTAGCTTCAAGGATTGAACAATCCGGAAAAAATTGAGCTTTGAACACTCTATTAGGATTAGTTTTCCCTAATCAAATGTTGATTAAACTAGTTTTTTTTTTTTTTTTTTTTTTTTTTTTTTAAATTCTCTTGTTCTACTTTTAAATTATTACTACTTATTATTTATTAATTAAATATTTATTATATATAAATGGTTTTTGCAGACACAAATTAACAACGTAATAATATAACTAAAACATAAAGACAACTTAGTGAACTAGGTTCGTATGAGATTGTTTCTCAAAAAAAAAAAAAAAAAAAAAAAAAAAAAAAGAAGGTTCGCATGAGATACATTTTACCAACAATGGTTGATCTCTGCCGATTATCTATAAACAAAATATAACTTGTAAGAATGAATCTTAGCAAAATTTGAAAAATTCCATTCTTTTAACATTCTAATTTTATTAGATTACATTCACATTAATATCATTGATGGGATTGGATTCACTTTTCATCTTATGCTTCATTTGTTTCGTTATAAATGTTTTATAGAAAACATTTTCAGCATTTTACTATGTTTTGTTTCATTGTAAAATTTGGTCAAATTTGAATATATTTTTCATTAACCACAAAATCTTTTATAAAATGTTGTAAAATATTTTACTTTTAAAAACTTGGTAAAATATACACACAATGACTCTCCCTCCCATATGGTGACCGAAGCTGACAATCTGGTGGCCAAACTGCTAGCATTGGTTGTTGGATTGCCACCTCTAGTGGCTTAGCTGCTGGTTTTTGTGTGGTTTATGTTTGAAATTTTTTACATATCACACCAAACACTTGAAACGAAACATGCAAGCAGGGGCGTAGCCAGGAATACATACTTGGGGGGGCCGGGTTGTAACAGAGATATACCAAATATAATTTTTAAGTCTATTAGATACAAAATTATCAACTTTCATATATTATTATATACTTGAACATGTTGGGAATTCAATCGAAATTTCAAACCTGTGAGAAACAAAAAATAGAGAAAACAAAACGCCAAAAGTAAAACAATCACACGCACAAGACAATATTTACGTGGTTCAACAATTTGCCTACGTCCACAGAGTTGCAGGGATTTCACTATTATCAAAGAAAATTACAATGTGCGGCTACAGTGTTTTTCTTTCTCAAAAACAACAACAAGACAAAACCCTAATCACAAAAAAAAACAGCTTTTATATCCTGCGCACAGGATTCACAATGGGTTACAAAACGGGCCAAAAATTTTTTGTCGGCCCAAACCTCCACTCCATGGACTAAGCCTCAGTAAATCTCCCATTATTCGGGTCAGGTCAGGTCATCAACCGAATCAAATCATGCCTGACGACGATTTTTCATGGAATAAAATTAATCCATTATCATCTCTATAGTGAAATTCCCTGCAATTTCCTTCTCTATATAAACTATCATATTATCTGCCAAAAGCTCATCCTTCATTCTATTGCGAAGTCTTGTTTTTAACAACTTCATAGCTGAGAAAGCTCGTTCTGTAGTTGCTGTAGAAACTGGAAGGGTCAACACAAGACGAATAAGTCTATCAATCAAAAAATATATTTTAGACTTTCCTGAAATTTTTAATCCCCTACATAGCTCGGAAATTGTACTCATATTCTAAAAATCTGGATGTTTTATCACATCAAGCTCATAATGTCGCAATTGAGACTCCAAAAGTTCTTGTTCATGTTCATGTTCAGTGAAATCTTGAGGATAATATTTCTTAACCAAATTGCATATATCAACAATCTTGAATAATCTAAAAGCATCCTTGGGGATTTAAAGTTGAACTAAGAATGACAAGTTCCGTTGTTAGCTCACAAAATCTACTTTTCAATTCTTGCAATTGAAAGTCTATTGCAACTGTAAATATGCCAATTCTAAAATGATGTTCCATTGTTAAATCGTCATCTTGACGACGATATCTACCTCGACCTTTAGTGTAACGAGCATTCATATCAGGAATATCAATTTCATGTTGCTCACAAAATGATATAACACTAGCAAGTAAAGGCTCCCATCCATCATCTCTCAACTTTTGAATAAGCGATTTTGTAGTTGAAACTAAATGCATGACATTTAAAAGGTCTTGAGATTGTTGTTGCAAAGCTTGACAAAGAACATTAGTAATTCCCATTATCTCTTTCATCAAATGCAAGATTAAAATAAATTTAAATGATGTTAATACCTGATAAGCTCCCTCGGCATCACCGTGTTGTTTATAATTAGCCCATTCCTCAGAAATAGTGTTGATAACTTTGTAAGTAGCATCAAACATTTTAATCAAACTACAAATAGATTGAAAATGAGATCCCCACCTAGTATCTCTAGCTCGTTGCAAAGTACCAATCTGGTTTGCACCTCTTCCAGTCTCAATTTCATTAGAAGCAATCATATTCTCAACTTGTTCTGCTTGAGCATGTTGCAATTCATCACTACGCTTACTAGAACCAACAACAATATTGATAATATTGACCAAATGATCAAAGAATTGATGAACATCTTTTACTTCTCTAGATGCTGTAACTAGAGCTAATTGCAACCTATGAGCCATACAATGTACATAATAAGCATATGGGCAATCTTTAAGAAAAAGAGCTTGTAATCCATTCCATTCACCATGCATGTTACTAGCCCCATCATATCCTTGACCTCGAATATTTTCAATGTGGAGGTTATAACGAGAAAGGACAGCACATATCTCATTCTTTAAAGTCAATGCAGTAGTGTCTCTAACATGCACAACATGAAAAAAACGCTCTTTAATAAAACCTTCTTTATCAAAAAATCTCAAAATGATGGCCATTTGCTATCTCTTCGACTCATCCCGAGCTTCATCAACAAGAATGCAAAATTTTGCATTTCCAATTTCTTCACGAATAGCATTTCGCACATTATTAGCAAGAATATGCAAAATCTTCTTTTGAATTGTGGGTGATGTATATTTGGAATTTCCAGGAGCATTTTCCAAGACAACACTAGCTACTTTGTCATTGAAAGTTGATGTGAATTTTATCAATTCAATAAAATTGCCACTATTTTTTGAATCAAGGCTTTCATCATGACCTCTAAAAGCACAAGCTTGGAATGCTAGCCATCGAGCACACTTTATTGAGGTTTTGAGTCGCAACCGATTATTCTCTAATTCTTTTGACGTTTGTTTCTCAATTAGCTTGTCAATATGTCGTGAATAATTTTGTAAATCCTCGCAACATTTCACAGCAATTTTATGTGGAGAGTTTGGTTCTTTCCCTTCATGATGAATTAAAGGACAATTCATTCCATCTTTCACATTTTTCCAATTATTAAAACTTGTTGAAATGAATACATCTGATCCGGGACGACCTATTGGTTTCTTACTAAAAAGGTAGCAAGGTAGACAATATAATGCATCCGTTGAAGGCGAGTATTCCAACCAATCCTTATATGAAACAAACCATAAAGGTTGAAATCGACGATGATGAGTATCACTATTGTATGGACAGACTATATCTTCAGGTTGGTTTGGACCATTTATGAGATAAGCTCATCGGATTTCATCTTGTTTGTTGATAGGAAATTCACATTTTTGTTTATGTGTTCCTGGATCACGATCTATCTCTTCAGATTGAAGTTTTGGACATTTGGAGGGGTGTTCATCAGGCATCGAAGTATTAACATTTGTTTCTACAGCCACAGGTGTCTTAATTTCTGAATTGCTAACATCTTTTTTCTTAAAGAATGCATCAATTGTTTTTCGTTTGCTCATAATTCTTTTAGCTTTAAGAATATGACTCAATTAACCTGAAAAGAATTTTAAAAAATAAAATATTTATTAGAAATTTTTGCTTAGTCATATGAATGTTATTCATACTCAAGGAAAAAACAAAATTTTCACTATAATTTAAACAGTCAACCCATTTTTAATACAACTTTAATTAATAATAACCCCTCAAATAATTTAATTAATTTATCTTTTATAATGTATTGGTTAATTTAATTATATAGCCTTAATTATTGTTGTTTAGCATAACAATAAACTATATTGCTTTAATTTATTTGTCATTAATTATAATGCTTTAATCCTAGTTGGTAATTACGAGTATGTTACACGTAAAATACGCGTACATACATAACAATTAATAAAACTCTCGTTTGCCGATTTGTTTCCAATTGTACAGTAAATTATGCATTATTTTGGAATGAGAGTTTCATTCCCGTTTATAACACACAAAAGTTATAAACTGCGGAAACATACGGGCTATAAAATACTAAAGAGATAAAGTTGAAGTCAACTACAGTAATAAATTATTAAACAATTCCTAAGAAATAGCCTTAAAAGAGTAAACACATATCCTTTGTTACAATTCCTAAAATATAACAATAAACAATTAAACAATTCTTAAAAAATTGCAATAAATGATAGCTAATAATTTAATTATTAGCTTTTGAATAAATATTAATTATTATTTAATAATGTTGGTTTACACTAAAAACCAACACACTGACCATGGACCAACAAAAAGGAATAACCGGATAAGATAAAGACAAATTTATAAAGACAAACAGAAAAAAAAGGTAAAAATCAACCAATGAACGAGTGAGATGCTATTAAAGTTAAAAGAATAAAAAGACTCAGGCAGATTTCATTTCCATTAAACCATTCGGTCATTCAGTGAGAGAGAGAGAGAGAGAGAGAGAGAGAGAGAGAGAGAGTCAGAGAGAAAAACCTTGAGGGAGGGCCGGACTGCCGGAGCCGGAGCGGAGGAAGCAACGAGTCAACGGCAGATCTCCGATGAGTGATGACCGATCTACCGTCTGGCGTCTACGATCTACAAAAATTTCGTTTCATTTTTCATTTTAGTGACAGTGAGATAAAGAGAGAGAGAAAAAGAGAGAAATACCTTGAGGGAGGGCCGGAGGGAGCACCGGAGCAGAGGCCGATCTCCGATCTGTGATGAGGGGCGAGCGACGACGAGCGAGCTGCGGCGTCGCGGCGACGTGACCGTGGGTTTGCTGGGGTTTGGTTTTTATTTGTGTATTGGGAATTTTTTTTTTTTTTTTTATAGATAAAAACCTCTGTCTCTCTGTGTTCACTGTGTTTCTCTCTGTGTGCTCTGTGTTTGGTTTGCTGTTGAGTTTGGTTTGCTCTATAGGCAGTATCGGGCATTGGGGTATGCTTTCTCTGCCACTGATTTGATTTCTCTACCAGCGATGTGATGGTTGGATTTTCTGATTCTCTGTAATTTTTTTTTTTTTCGGTTGAGAATGCATGGGTTTAGTTCAATTTTTTTTTGGGCTTTTTTTTTTTTTTTGCTTGAAAGTAGAACAGATAATTTTTTTGATTGAGGCCTGGGAGAATGGGTGAGAAATTGGTAGGGGGGGCCGGCTGTCTAAGGTTGGGGGGGCCTAATTATTTTTTCTTCATAGTCTAATGGGAAAATTTTTTTTTTTTGCAGGGGCCACGGCCCCCCCAAGCCACTATGTGGCTCTGCCCCTGCAAGCAAGTGTTAATCACACATGATAAATCATGTTATTACCTATTTTGTCTAAGACCTCATTTTACTCGTGCTTAGCTACTAGTTTTGGTGTGGTTTATGTTTGAAATTTTTTACATATCACACCAAACACTAAAAATGAAATAAACAAGTGTTAATCACATATGATAAATCATGTTATTACCTATTTTGTCTAAGACCTCATTTTACTTTATCTTTGCAAGCAATGTTTATATTAAAGCTAATGTAAAACTTGTATACTCAAGATCATTCATTGCCATACATTTTGAATTTGTGAAAAATGATTCTTCTCTCTTTCCCTCACCAGCTCTCTCAAAATCCTCCTCCTGCTATATGTGAAAAACAATTTCAGACTTAGCATATTACACAAAATTTTCATATCTTTGTTGTTTTGCAGTTATATTTCGTTCTTGTGTGTGCCACTAGCCTATATTCATTGAATATTGGAATTTTGGGCATAAAATTCTCCATTAATCACACTTTAAAGAACCCAATGAGAGTTTTGTGCATGTTCTAGCATTTTTAGACCTTGTCACAAAACGTCATTGACAGAGATTTAATGTTAGATTTAGAGAGTGATATTGCTAAAAAAAAGAGAGTTGTGAAAAAATTACAATAAAATAATGGTAATTGCAAAGTAGGCAATTTATGTACATTAAAGTTTATAAAGATAATAAGTTCTCTTAGAAAATTCATATATATATATATATATATATATAATGCATGTGTGTAAATGTAATTGTATGTATGTATGTATGTGTTTTGAATTTCTCTATATTGATATATCAATATATAATTCGACCCCCCAAACTAAAATTTTTGACTCCATCCTTGATATATATATGCATGTGTGTAAATGTAATTGTATGTATGTATGTGTTTTGAATTTCTCTATATTGATATATCAATATGTAATTCGACCCACCAAACTAAAATTTCTGGCTCCACCCTTGATAGTAAATATATGGTATAAAATAGCTTGAGAACTAAAAGTGCTCACAGAAGAGCTACCTGAATATAGTCATTTTTAGTTAAGATTTTATTTATTTTTAGTTTATAAGAAATTTTATTCTTTGAAGTTTAAAATTATTGTTTTTATTTTATAAAAAACTTAAATTTGTCACTTTTAATTATTGTGCCAAGAACCTTGTAGATCAATTAGTTGGCATCTCCTGGTATGTTCATGACATCTAGGGTTCAAATTCCCTCTCTCCCATTGTAACTATTGAATTATCAAAAAAAAAGAAAAAAGAAGTGATCTATTTTACTCCTTAACAAACTAAAGTAGTTACTTTGTATATATATGAAGTTATTATTAGGATTAGTACCCTTAAATCCTATCGTATGACATTATGTATGACTTAATGTTGTGATTAATAAAGTTGTTTTATTATTATCTAAAATAATGGTAATATGAATATTTGGAGATTATCATATAGTCTATGAGATGTATAATATATGATTTATGTGATTTAGTCACAAAAGAAGTTCTTTGTAAACTTATAATTTTAGTTCATAGTCGGTGATGAAATTGGGCATTTCATCTGCGAAGACTATAACATATCAACTAAGATGATTTGTCTTGATCATGGAAGTGGAGACTTCTAGTTGATATGTTTTAAGAGTTAAGACATATTGAATTGGATCGCTGTGAGATTTATTATTCTCCTAACGACTGTTAAATGAATAATAAATCTTACGATTTCTATTTACATGAACTCTTAATCTTGAAAGAATAATGGACCTGATCATAAAGTGTAGATTGCTTTGATATATCAGGAGTGAGATCTAAAGTCACGATAAAAACCTCAGTATGTTGGGTAGCCACATTTAGTGTTGATGGAACATATATTCTCAAGATGGAATTCATAATCTCTTAATGGAGATATAAAATATTCCCCTGAGATAAGTTTAATTAGTTTAGTTATTCAAAATATTAGGCCTAACTACTTTAGTAAGGAGTTACTAAAGTATGTATTTATGAAGTTGGATTTCATAAATATATGATGAATAACTTAAAGGATTAAATCGGGTACTTAAGGATTAAGATGTAGTAATCTTCAAAGTGGCAGTTTACATTCATAACTTTATATTACTATGAATATTTTATGAAAAGGTTGCATGTACAATAAAGTCTTGGGATATAATTTATTAATAAGGCCTAGAGTGCAATTATATTTATATAGTGGTATTAAATATAATTAATGGTAATTTTGAACTTGTCAAGAGTTGACAGAAAAGCCCAGGACCCATTGGAGCTAGAGTTTTATTTGTTCCCTTTTGGTCTCACTTCAAGCCACATACTAAAGCTCAATTGGAATGGCTCAAAAGTCTAGTCTTATTAGATAATCAGTTACAAGGATAGAAACATATAGAATTTTGAAAAAGAATGATATAGTTTGTATGTGAGTGTTAGACACTCTATTATTCTCCCTTGAACACGCACATAAAAACTGATTGAGAGACCACACTTTTTGGGCACAAGTGGAATTGGAATGAAGATTAAAAGTGTTCTCAAGTACTTCTAATATTTGGTTTTGAATTGCACCGCACCAAGGTACACTCTCTCGTTCTTATATTCTAAAATTTACATAGTACATGTTATCATTTGTGAATGAAGTAGATCCGTTAATTTTCCATTGCGTATATCTTGTATGCGATACAAACAAGTATTTTTCCAACACTTATAATATTTTAGTTTTTAGTTTGGTCACATCATCTAAGGGACTAAAATTGCTAGATTTATTTTCCCTAGCATACATAAGTAAGCCCTATGTATTTCTACAATTTGTTATATATGTTTGCTGAAGTGTTCTAAACATGTGGTAAGTTGGAATAGTTAATACTAGTTATTAAAGTTCCATTATTTGTTTGTTTGACACTATCATGTAAAGAAAGTTGGATACTAATTTTTTTTAAAATATATATACATATTTTTATACATAGAATATTCAATCCAATTTTTATTGATCTCAAAAGGCTTGGATGCTATTTGAAAGAATTAGTATATATGTCATATCCTAACCAAATTATCTGGTCAAATTGTGGAGATGATGTAATTACTCTTTTTTTAAGTTGTTTATGTTTTCATTGTTTTTAGAAAAAAAGTGAATAAAATTTTATTGCTATAAAACCCTTTAATCATGGTAAATTTTAGAATATATTAAAAGAAAAAGGAATATATAATGACGTTTTTAAATATAGAGTGGGTATTTTACGTGAATAAACATAATATATTGTTAATTCTAATATATATGTTTGCTAAAATGTCATAAACATGTGGTCTATATGTAACTTATGATCACATCATGCACCATGGTTGGCTGTATTTTCAGTGTATTGTGTGGGACCTATCTAATTGACCAATTTGAATGCAAGAAAATGATATTAATTGGAGATACATTTTTAATTTTATGCTCAATTATCATAGGTTTCTATAATAAAAAAGACGAAGCACAAGTACCATAGTTGTTAACCCATTTAGCAATTATATGGATTGTAATCCTGAGCCAAACCTTAATAGGAATGGGCCTAGGATTAGCGTATCTTTCATAATTTATATTCCTAGCTAAATTTTAGGGGTGGCAAAATCAACCCAAACCCACCTAATTATTAATTGGGTTAAGTGGGTAGCAACTCAATTAAACCCAATTTAAAGTAAGGGAAATTACATTTTGTCTACTTGTGATTTTCTCCAAAAACACTTTACCTACATGTGGTTTAAAAATTGGCACTTTTCCCATTTGAGATTAGTTTTGTTTGTTTCCTCTTACCCACTTCTCTTAAAAATAGGGGTATATTTTTATTTTTGTTACCCTTTTATGTCTCTCTCCTCTCAAAACATATAAAACTAAAAAATTAATGGAAAAGAAGATCCAAAAGTTAGGTTTTGTAAAAATTAAAACCTAACTTTTGCGCACATCTGCTCATCTGAAGTTATTGATTTGAATTGTGAAAAGCTTTAACTAAGCAGTTTAGAATGTACTGAATGAAGTTCATGTAGTATTAGCTTGTCTAATTACTGGTTTCACAGCAAGTTATGATGTATTGAAGAGAAATTTTTAGCAAAATAACATGCAGTACCGTCTAAAACATTCAATTGGTTTATTGATTGTTGTACCACATACCCGTTGTCCTTCCTATTCTTTTTTCTTCAAGTTTCAAAAATGATTGTTGTGTGTGTGTGTTCTTATGCTATTGTGCGCAAACGAGTAATTTGTGATATAATCTTATTTTTGTTTGCCAGGATTGGGGAAAAACAATTGAATTAGGAGTGGACAAGCTAGGGTCAAAATTGACCCTTAGCTCTTCTTGAGGTCCTTCAAAGAGGGAAAAGTCTCATGGGATCCTTATTTGGAGGACTCAAAGTTAAATCTGATATTCCCATCCTCCTTAAAAAATACTTAGACAAGGTAATTTAACAATTACTATGATTTTCTTTAGTTGCCCATCTTTGATAATTGTAATTAGCTCGTAAATCAATCTTCAATTCAATCTTGTGGTGTGTTCCCCCTTGCTTCATTAGTATCTTTGTAGTGCATGATAAAAAAACTTTTGTCTATATGATAACAAGGTTTGGCCACCTGCTAGTATCTGAGGTGGTGTTAGCAAAAATAATCAGTAGATGATTATAAAAGTTGATATATGAAAAGAAGATGTGCTCAAAGTTAGGTTTTAATTTTTACAAAACCTAGCTTTTAGATCTTCTTTTCCCTTGATTTTTTAGTTTTTTATGTTTTGAGAGGAGAGAGACATAAAAGGATAACAAAAATATAAATTTATCCTTGTTTTTAACAGAGGTGGGTAATAAGTGACAAACGAAGCTAACATCAGGTGGACAAAGTGCCAATTTTTAAACAATAGGTAGGTAAAGTGTTTTTCGTGGGCAAAGTGTAATTTCTCCTAAAAGTAATGTTAATTGGGTTTTAATTGGATACCCAATAAGACCCAAGTATGACTCAAGTATCATTTCTATAAATCAATCAACTCTAAAATACCCCAAAACCACTAAAGAGACCAATGAAACTTCTAGAATTATCAAAATACCCCTTAAACCTAAAAAATGACCGTAATACCCCCCAAAACATTAAAAATGACCAAAATATCCCCTAAACCTATAAAATGACCGAAATAAATCTGAAATCTAAAAAATGACCAAAATACCCCCTAAACCTAAAAACTAACTAAAATACCCTTGAAACCTAAAAATGACCAAAATACCCCTCGAAACCTAAAAAATGATCAGAATACCCTCGAAACCTCAAAATGACCAAAATACCCTCCTAAACCAAAAAGTAAGTTTATAGGTTTATAAACTTACTTTTTGTCAATCAATTTTTTTGTAATCTCCTAAACGGCTTGCACGTCAAGTAAGTTTATAAGTTGTATGTTTGTTAATATGTTAAGGGGACTAATATTAATCTTGTTATGTTGTGATCATTATTGATTTAAATTATAATGATCATTATTAATTTTGCAATCAACTCCTTGGCAAGTCTTTTCCTTTTCAGTAGTTTAGGCAAAAGACACCTAATTTTGATATCATTTTTCATTCTTGTATGTGTCTTGCTCTTTGGAATTCAGCAATAATGTGTCCGTTGTTTACATAAATGAACATAATTTATTTGTTCTTTCTGTTACATATGTTCGCTACAGTGTCCTAAACAAATGGTAAGTTAGAAGAGTTAACACTAGTTATTGAAGTTCAATTAGTGGTTTATTTGACACTCATGTGTCAGGAAAGTGGGATTCTATTTTGTTTTTTGTTTTTTTGTATGGGGTAAGATTCTAATTTTTATAATATATATACATATGTTTATCCATGGGACATTCACCTAAGATGTCAATAACAAATTGTCATAACATTTTCACAAAAACTGAGGTGTCAATAACTTATAGGTCAAAATAAAATAAAATAAAATAATAAAATATTAGAATGAACCTACTACAACTAAAAAAGTATTATGAAAATGTTGTGATATTTTTTAATGTCCACTTTCTCTTGCCTAGGCCATGGCATGCCTGTGGGCACGCTATCAAGGCCTAATAACCTCGGGAGTTTGGGCTACCAAGACCATGGCATGCCTCTGGGCATGCTGCTCAGACCAAATAACCTCTTTTGGACACTTTTTTATTTTTAATCAAACTTTAAAAAAATTTCATAATTAGGCGGACCCGATAAGAGGGCAAGTGTCGCAAGTCAAGCGATTGAGACTCATTCCCTGTGCAAATTGTAATGGTATAGTTAATGGGATGTCCCCTGACATAGGGGAAAAGATTGATAGGCCTTTGCCATTCTCTTCTTTTAAAAGCATAAGGGATTTAAAAAGTTGCAATGTTTTCTAGGTTGGAGAGCAGGATAAGATTGAAATCCTTCAAACTTGTTCAATATATTTTTATTGAATAAAAATTTTAAGAATCTAACTGTTAGATTGTATTTTCTTTATAATTTTAACACACATGTCAAATTTCGACCAAATTGGATATTATTTAATATTTAATCAATAAACTTATTTTTAATGTATAATTTTATATTACAAAAACTTGAATTTAAACATTTGATTGATGAATTAGCTATTGATCTTTGATCTACTTGAAAATTTACAAATATGAAGGATCTAATTCAAACATGCAATCTAACGGTTGGATTTTCAAAATCCACATCCAATAAAAAGATATTGAATAAGTTTAGAAGGTTTCTCACCAAACTAGCTTGGAAAGAAACCTTTTCCGAGAAAGCCTTCCTCCCATCCGAATTTTCTGATCCAATTCAGTTGTTAAGTACGTGGTGTTTTAAAAAAAAATTAGTAGTCTTTTTTTAAAGAAAACTCATTTAAACCACACAAAATTAAGTAAATATCACATGTCATATTTGACTTTAAAAAAATGAAAATTTAAGCTTTTCCCAGTCTTTTCTCTTCAATGGACACCTGACGTATATGAAGGAGTGCAGTTTGTTCCTTGAGCTATAGTGTTGTTACAGACAGAATTCGAAAAGGTCAAATGAGAGTGGATCTTTTCCCTTCTAAATTTTATGAATTGGATAAATTCCCTCCAATGTGTTAGTATCTCATGACTTGATAGCTCATACCATTATAACTATTTGCACGTATTTTTTATTTTATTTTATTTTATCATATGACTATTTAGTAGCCAGCCATCTAAATTGATCAATTGATTATAAAATATTTCATGATAAAAAAATAAATGTAGGAAAAACTTGATCATTTTTTTTTTTTTTAAGAATCTAGATGCTCAAATATTAGTTCTACAATAATATTACCAAACGGAACCAGATATATTAGGGAAAACGATAAGGTTTAGAGTTTAAACATAAAATCAACGAGATTGGGCCAAATGTATTTTGACGGCAAGTTCATACTTCAATTTGGTGTCTACAGTTGTGAAATGAATTGGAACTATTTTTTATTTTGTTAGAAGAAAATGAATTTGAACTAGGATAGGGAGAACAATTTTAAAAGAAAAAAGAAATTGCAAAATTTGACCCAATGGAGTTGCCTAGGAAAACAAAAAATGAAAACAATCAGTTTAAAAATGAAACTCAAAAACAAAAGCACCCCAAGTTTGCTTTTTTGGCCACCTGTTTCCTCGTGATCTACTGGTTCACATGTACAAATTTTATTTTTTACTTCCCATGTGTTAGTTCAACAGCCTTTGATCCCTTTTAATTAATTGAAACGTGTTAATGATCGTATAACATTATTGTTTCATGCCATTTCAAGTATTATTATTATTATTATTATATTTTATATATATGTTTTTTAAGTTGTTAGCTTCTTTTTTTCATTAGCTTATTTAGATTGTTAAATAAATTGGATAAAAACACAAGTACATCAGCTTATAAGCTTAAACAAATACGCTTATGGTTTTATTAATTCAAAACTACGAAATTGATGGCCAGCAACAATGATAAGATCTTACATTCTTACTTGCTAGTTGTGCATTCTAATTTACATTCTCTTGTATAATAAATTTTTGGGCAAATTACAACTTACCAACTTATAGTTTGGTTGAAATTTAAGTTACCTACCTGTCATTTAAAAGTTGGCACTACAAAAAAAGGTCCTATAGCTGTGTTTTTAAAATGTGGCTATAACTCTTGAAAACGTGTCTATAGGTCAATTCAGCCTATAGTCGCGTTTTTAGCCATGACCTAAAACTTGTAACTATAGGTCTAAGGGGTCTATAGCCGTATTTTTACAAATGCGGTTATAGGCCAGGACCAATGGCCGCATTTCTAAAAACGCGGCTATAGTCTTTTTTTAATTTTTAATTTTCCTAGCCAGATGGCAAATGCATTGGATATATATATGTATTTATGTATGTAATACAATCAGAGCTCAATGGTGAAAGTTATAATTTCAACATAACTGCAACCAATAATAGGGATTCTGAGCAAAACAAGCATTCCCCCAAAAAATATTGGATATATAAACACAGAAAAAAAACAAAAAAAAACACATAAATACATACAAATATATATTTTATTTTATTTTTTAATTATTTGAAAGTCGAAACATACAAATATATCTTAAGGACACATATTCTCGAACAAGTTAAAAGATGTATTGCATTTCAAAATTTGCCATCTTAATAGCAACCACACTCATTGTTTTGATAATTCGCACAAGAGCAACAGTAAAGCTACAACAACAAAACACATTGTTTGCAATTGTCTACCATTACAACAAAAGTTTAAAGTGCCTAACTTGATAAAATAAAACAAAAAATACCATACAATAACTTGCAGATCACTTATAACAAAATTACAAAAAACCATACAATTGTAATTTTCTTTTGGTCTTCATATAATAACTTTGGAATATTGTTTGTCATACATTACAACAGAAAAAGGCATTGAATGAGGTAAGTAACATATTAAAATAGATAAATGGTACCTAAAAGATGCACCAAAGAAGAATAAATTATTTTATAATTGTGCGCTATTTGATCTCTTCAGTAGTTCCATCTCCTCCTCATTGGAAACTTTAGGATCAATATAGCATTACTGGAAGTATGAAACAAAAACAGAATATCATGCCCACCATCAATTTGTAGTAACACCAAGTACCAAAGTTTACTATAGACATATAACCCCTCCATTTATGATAATTTTCAATACATAAGAATATTAGAGGTGGATTATAATATTCAACATAGTACCTATAGCCATCCAAAATTCATATTTTTAAGAAACGGCTATATGTATTTTTACAATGATCATCTATTCTTCATGGTTAGGATTAATTGTATCTGGTTTTAACTTTTCAATTTCAGAAATTTCCAAGAGTAGATCAAAAACGTTTTGAAAATCTATGTTACCATCAGTAGGAATATAAAAAGAAGTCATCTTATATTTAAAGTGATTTTGAAGTGAAGCTTGATTAAAATAACTTAAGCTAACTATCATAATACAAAAACATGCAATAGAGATTCCATATTAATTTGAAGAAGGGAATAAGACTTACAACAATGAATTTTCTATCATTGAGCCTTCTTTTACCACCTTTATTGCAGCAGCAACTGCTACACTAGTGAAATCCCCACCTGAAATAAACATGCTCTCACATTCACCATAGATTTTGAAAACTAAAAGAACCAACAAGTAGTAACAAAGTAATAAATATCCTTTCCCCCCTAACCTGATTCTTGAAATTAGCTTTTAATTTATTTGGACATTGTATTGTGAATGAGAAATCATTGAATATTTAAGAAATATTTTAGTTACATATCTTTTAAATAAACCAACACCCCCCCCCCCCCCCCCCCAAAAAAAAAAACCATGTTTCAAGCACAGTATTGATATCAAAAGCTAAACTACAAAGTTTTATGATAAGTAATTAATCCAACAATTGACTTGGAGAAGGATTAATTCCAAAAATACAAATAAGGGACTGTTGTAGAATGGTAACAGACCTCAAACACATATGAGTGAAAGTTAAAGCCACCTTCAATAATTTGTAATATATCATAATCTTTGATCATTTAAGTATTAACAAAATTAATGAATGTAGGAGCAAACCATAATGGCCATTTATAATTGGCATATATTATAATCTTTAGGTAATTTAACAATTTTAGCCTAAGAAAATTTGGTTTAACTTAACAATGTAATAGCTGTACAAATTTGCAGCTAATAAGGTAGTCATCGGAAAGAACATTTATCTCATCCAATATAGATTTCCTTATTTGTGGTTGTTCATACAATTTAACATTTATTTTGTACTGGATCAAATGTCATTAGCTAATTCTAGAAAGTATGATGTGAAGGAATCTAGAAATAAAGGAATTAACTGCATGCTATAGAGAACAAATTAAAGAACAATACTAATTTGTAGCGGGTCCTAATCAAGTGAATGTTAAGATGCATGCACCTCTACTAGTAAGCTAATATCTATATCTGCATAATCAATTAAGGTTTTTCTTTTTGTAACTCTTCAGCCATTGTTCTTACCTGGCAGTTACAGACTTCTCTCTTCGCACATGTTCACAAACACTTTTACCCTAGGTCTTAAACTTCCATTTAAAGTTTTATCCTGAGAATCAATATAGGTAGCATTAAAGCTTCTAATATAAGAGTAGTGAACACCTAGAACATACCGGTCTATGCAAAGTGATTCATTGACTTGATATGGGTAATTGGCAAAAGGGAGGGAAAAAGAGAGCTACAAATTTAAGTCTTCTACAATATAGTATTTTTCCTCAAAAAACACACATAACTCTTAATTTTGTTTCCAATATATTAAATTATAAGTTATAACACTATTTTCTCAGACTAAATAAAGCAGTACAAATTCTGTTTGGTTCAAAGTTTTGGATCAATCGATCAATAAAACATGCCAAACAATTTTGAAAAGAAAATTATAAAATGTATTTATCCTTAGACTAATTATAACTTATTAGGATAAATAAGTCAAGAACATAAATTTTTCTCAAATTATGTATTCCTAATTTATGTTTGGCTTAAATTATTTTTTTAAATATGTTTATTTAGTTCATTTGAGTCTTTGACTAGGTTTATTTATTTATTTTTTTTATAAGCCTTTGACAAGATAAAGTTTTTAAAAAAATCATATTTTTAAAAAATTAAACTTATTTTCAGAGTATTTTGAAAAATAGAACACTTTCATAACTTGTTAAGTTGACAATTTGCAATTGGAACAACACCAATTACACCTAAACTAACAATTTACATGATTTTATCATGCATCAATCGCTACAAGCACGTTAACAACTATAAAAATTTATATATAATGTTTATTCCTAGACTTATTATAACTTTTTAATAAGATGAGTTAGTCAAGAAAATAAGCTATCCTAAATACACACTACCTGCTAAAGAAATTTCCAAAAAAAAAAAAAAAAGGTGAGAAGAAGGCCTACATAAGTTATTAACAATAATTATTAAAAATTAGTTTGATAGGTAAAAAATAAAAATATATAAAATTTTGGATTGATGCAAAAAACAAAGCCCCACATTTGCCTTTTGAATGATACCCTATAGGCCGTGGGTTTGAAATTGGCAATTAGAGCATTCACATCAGCTTGTATAAAAGATTCCGTCTATTTTACATCAAAAACCTACTTTTTTTATTTTACATTATCATTTTTACAAAACACCCACATCAGTTCATCTATTCTATCACCCCTCTTATTTAAATAATCAATTTTATTAATTATTTTATTATATCTCTCACCTCACCCGTTTTTATACGCCCTCTCTCTCTCTCTCTATCATATTTTCTGATTTCTCTCTCTCTCTCTTCTATCTCTCCATAACTGGTCTCTCCCTCTTGGTCTATCTCTCTGTCTCATCTTCTCCCTCTCGGTCACAAATCAATCCACATCATCACAGCTCCGATCACAACTCCGATCACCGATCCACAGCTCCGATCATAAGCATCGATCCACAGCAGCACCGATCCACAGTTGCACCGATCCATAGCTCCGAGCTCCGATCAAGACCCATACCCACGAGCTCCGACCAAGCGAGACCCACGAGCTCCGATCGTTCCGATAAGCACTGATTTGTCTCTTTTTTGTTTTTCCATTTGGGTTTTTTTTTTTTTTTTTTTTATTTAGCAAGTATATCTCTGTGTTGATTTTTCTGTGAGGATGTGTTTGTGTGCATCTGAGGAAAAGAAGATGAGGAGTTGAGGTTGTTGTGCACGGAGAAGAGAGAGAAAAATTGGTGCGAACGGAAATTAATAAAAAACTAAATACACATGCTACAGTGCCCGTGGAAATTTACACGGGTACTATAGTTCATTGAAAATTTTAGATGATTATGCATGATTTTAGATGGACTGATGTAGTGTGTTTTTTGCTTCAAAATGTGTAAAAACGGTCAAAATGTGTATTTTACACATTTATACACAATTATGCAAGAGCTGATGTGAATGCTCTTAGTCGGCACAAAGTTAGTTTACACAATTCCCCATATATATTCCCAAATGGGAATGAAGCTGGACACCACACCAGTAAGACCTAAAAATAAAATAAAAATCTTTACTGGTAAATAATTTCAGAGAAAGAATAGTGCTTGAAATTTTCTTAACAAATTGACATAAATTTTTGAAATTGAATAAGATTTGGGGGGAGATGCTTTGAAAAGTAGAGCATTGAAGAGTTGAAGTTGGCAATTTGGTAGATGGGCGTGGGGCTTGAAATTTATGAGGGCAATTTTGGTTGCAAAAATTTTTTGGAGGTTGCTCGTTAGGATGTGACAGACAAGTAGGGAATTGACTAAAATTACTACTTAACAATTAAGATACCAAATTCACTATAAAAAAGAGAGAGTATTAGAACTTACTATAAGTTCCCAAGTATAGATATATGTTACCACAAACTCTTCCAATTCTTGCTTCCCAACACCCATTATGGTGATGCCTATCAAAATTAAATGTGTTTAGTGGGGTTCAAACTTGGACAACATATCAATTTGTTTAAACTCTCTAGCTATCAACTTTTAATAATTGTGGCTTATGATCGATTACAAATAAATTCTTTATCTCGTTAAATAAAAAATATAGCTCTTGAACGGACAAGATAAAGTTTTTGGAGGGTGATATCCATTATTTTACCAACTACTTCTCCAATAATTTTGGTAAGATTCCCTGTTAATTACTGCTTTCTTTGTGAGGTTAATACCCAAGGTTCGACACCTATCATTCATCGTATCCATTTGCCTTTATATATAATCTTTGTTCATTATTTTGTTTTTTGAGATATTGTTCATTATTGAAAATAATTGATGTTTTAAAAAGTAATACACAAATAAATAAATTATTAAAAAAAAAAAAACTTCAAAAAAAAATTGTTGACAAAGACACCCCTCAAACCAAAAAAGAAAAAGAAAAAAGAGATGATAATAAGTAATTTATAGTGTGTTTTTCTCCTCAAAATATTTTGGTAGATTTTTTTTTTTTGATAATTCTATTGTTACAACAAACTAAAGGAGAGATTTAAATTATAATTCTCCTCATAAAAGAGACTAATTAATATCACAAAATTATGAAAAATTATTAAGTATTCTCTAAATAAAACGACTTTGTGCTCTCTTATTTTACATTAGTAAAAATAATTATTACATAAAAATAAGAAATATCATATGAATATATCACTATATTCTTAAAATATTGAATAATCACTATTAAATTATAATTCTCCTCGTAAAAGAGACTAATTAATATCACCAAATTATGAAAAATTATTAAGTATTCTCTAAATAAAATGACTTTGTGCTCTCTTTTACATGAGTAAAAATAATTATTACATAAAAATAAGAAATATCATATGAATATATCACTATATTCTTAAAATATTGAATAATCACTATTAAACTTCTAGCCGCTAATTAGCATTGGATTATTTGTAGTTGAGCTTTTGAGTACAAATACAAATTATAATTCCTCCTCCGTTCATTTTGTGTATAGCAGCTGCTTGGTTTTGACTTTTGACACTCTGAAAAAAAAAAAAAAATTTATCCGCCTAGGTGAATGCATGATTTCTTAGAAGGAAGGGAAAAAAGAAAGGTGTCCACACTAGTTTTTTTTAGTATAAAACTTTGGCATGTAAATATAAGTTCATAAAAATTATAATTTTTCGAACCTTATCCTAAGTGCATGCAATTAGGTTTTCCTATACAATGTACAAAGGCATTATTTTTAATTAATTAAAAAAAGAAGCAAATCACAAATATACCTCACATGCCTTCTCATCAATAAAACCAAATTTTATCTTCAAACTTTGTACGGCCGATAGTATTGTACATATATTCTACTTTTATGCATGTTTACCTTGAGCTAAATACAAATGTTGGGTTTCGTTAAAAAAAAAAAAAAAAAAAAAAAAACAACAACAACAACAACAATGTTGGGGAGGAGAATAGTAGAATACTGTTTGTTTGTTTGTTTTTCATTTTAATTGTTATTCTTTGAAGGAAAATCTTGATGATGGCCACAGTAAATCTAGAATTAAACTGAAAATACCAAAAACCTGCCATGAAACTTCCAATTCAGTTAAGGGATGGTAAAAAATTTCTTTAGGATTTATCCCAACAAAAAAAGAAATAAAATATACAAAGTTTTAATTTGATGATAAAAAAAAAAAATTATCAGAGGAACCGAGTAGTTGCACTATTTCTATTTTCTAGACATACAAGCATGATATAGTTGATCAATTAAGTAAGTGTAAAAAATCTTAAAAATTGAGAGATCCTTACAAATATGAGATTTTAATTTTATTGATGTTAATATATATTATTCTTTTTTTTTCTCTTTTGTGATGTTGACTTGTGCTATCCCCATCCAACTAGTTGTATAAATTTTTAGTTTCTTAGAATCTTACCCATTAAAAGGTCCTATAGGTCCTCATTTTAAAAAAAAAAAATTTATTTGGCTGGACCTATAGCCATGTTCATAAATGTGGCTATAGGTCCTCCTTTTTTTTAAAAAAAAAAAAAAAAAATTTGGCTGGACCTATAGCCACGTTTATGAACACGGCTATAGACTTAACCTATAACCGCGTTTTAAAAATGCAGCTATTGGTTAGCTATAGCCGCGTGTTTTAAACACGGCTATAGGTCCTCCTTAAAAAAAAAAAAAAAAAAAAAAAAAAAAAAAGGGGCTGGACCTATAGCCTCTTTTTTTGATCACGGCAATAGGCCCTATCCTCCTCCTTAAAAAAAAAAAATGGCTGGATCTATAGAATGCAACAATACGCCCTATCCAAAAAATGCGGCTATAAACTTAACCTATAGCCACATTTTAAAAACGCACAGCTATAGGTTAAGTCTATAGCCACATTTTTGTAAACGTGGCTTAAAAATACGCGGCTATAACCCGCGTTTTTTGTAGTGTGGACTTTACTTACTTGAGATTGATTTCGTTAAGTTTCCATAACCCACTATAGTTAGAAACACAAAAAACATAACAAAATTAAAAGAAACAAGATCAAAAAGTGGTTTTTGTAAAAAAATTTGGAAGCTTCAAGAGCTATAACAAGAACACAAAATCAAAATTTGTTGTTGTTGTGGTTTTTTTTTTTTTTTTTAATTGGTGCTTGGCTCAAAAAGTTTTATGTATCTCCTTAACTCTCTATTTCCTTTCTCAGCCATTGACCTTGACATGAGGAGGTTGAGATTTTTTTTTTCTTGGGTTTCAATGATGGTGGGCTTTGATTTTAGTGAGATGGATGTGGCTAGTCCTTTTTTTGTTATTTGAAAGATGGCTTCAAATATTTCTTCTCATGGGTGGCAAGATAACTTAGTGTTGGAGAAAAATGCTTGGTTTTAGTCTTTTGGCATCATGATTTCAGTAGGGATACTCGTAGTGTCAGGAGCATCTTGAGGAATTGATGCAGCAGGAACAAGATTATGCTATGTACCGCTTCAACTTTAAAAATATTGTTAATGGACAAATGTAAAATCATATATTCAATTTAATTGTGTTATCCATAAAGATTATCCAATTTCTCTTACCTAGAGATGTAAATTTTGAAGTGCACTAAAAACAGGTATACACAAAATTCTTAGCAAATGATTAATGACAAGAAAAAGCAATGTTCCCCATTGTATTCCTTACAATCTGGTAAAAAAATCTCTTTGCGTTGTAAGTACTCCTATGTTTTGCACTGATTCTTTATGGTAAGTAGTGACTTGACAATGGTTTCAAGAAAGTTGTGTTTGGTAAGAGTGTTCTTAGGACAAAGTTTCACCATTTTAAGATATATGCTTTTAGATATTGATTTTTATGTTTTTGTTATATTTTTGTGTTTTTTATGGTGAAAGTATAGTTGTGGGTTACAGAAGCTTAACGGAGTGAACCTCATGTGGTTAAAGTGCCAGCTTTTAAACCTTAGATAGACAACTTAAATTTCGATCAAATCACAGGTGGATAAATTGTAATTTGTCCTGGTTTTTTTTATTGTCCTTTTTACTCCAGTAACTGCATATAAATGACTTTAAACATATAAGTCAGCCTCGCCATGTTTCTCCAAACAATGTGTTTTTGCTTAGACAGTCACTACTTTATATGAATTATAAAATGGCGAAAATGCACTTTTGATCCAAACATTTTGGATCAATTCCCATTTTGATCCCAAAATTGATTTCGTTACTAATATAGTCCCTAAAAAAAGAAAATCATTTTTAAAATGGTCTCTGTCGTCAACCTACTAACAAAAACCTCCTACGTGGCAGATGGAGTGCCCTGCTTGCTGACATGGCGCTGATGTGGCCATTAAAATATTATTAAAAATAATTATTTGGCATTTTTAAATACCACATTAGCATTTTAATTAATAAAAAATTAATTTTAAAATAAGCCAAGTCATAAATTTTTTTTTAAAATTTAAAATAAACATTAATCTAATTAAATTATTTTTCTCTTTACTTTTCAATTTTTTATTTACTTTTCATTCTAATTAAATTAGTTTTCATATATTAATTGTTTAAAACATTTTTTTTCAATTGAGAATTTTCGGAATATCAAGTTCTTCCCCAATTCTGTTCTTATTCTTCCTTTCTCTTCACACAGACTCTCTCTCTTCCTTCCACCTAGAGCCCTCCATGAACAACCACTTTAAGCTCTAGGAATTTGTTGATTCTCACTCTCCCTCTCTTTGATCTTTCTCTCTAAACTGATTGAGTGCTCTGGAATGGGATTGGTTTAAATCAAGTTCTCAAGCACAACCATGGAGCTTTTATGGATGAGTGAAGGCAGCGGGATCAGTTTAGATGAGTGAAGGTGGTGGGATTAGTTTGGATGATGGGTCGGTTGGATTCATGGGTTATTTATCGGTTGGTGGTGGGTATTGTGTGTTGTTATGAAACCCCAGATCTGTGGTGGTTGTGGATTGGTTTGGATTCATGGGTTACGATTGGTTGTTGAAGGGTGTTGTGAAACACAGATCAGTTGTTAGTGGGTGTTGTGAAACATAGGTAGGTGGTTGGTAGCTGGGTGAGTCACAGAAGCGAGAGAATTAGAGAGGGAGGTGTTGGTGAACGGTAGCTTGTATTGATTCGATTGTTGTCACGGCATTGCAGGCGGCAACCGGGTTCTGGGTTTCAAAGTGAGTTTGGTGATTGTAGAATTGTGGGTTGTTGTATGTGGGTTTGGTGATGTATAACTTGTTAATGGACCCAGCTTTGTGTTCATTATCTGGGTTTTTGCTATGTGTTCACTTTTTGGGTTTATGTTAATAGAGAGATGGAGAGTTTAATAACATTGTGATTTCTGTTGCAACGTTTGTTGTCGATTTTTCTTTTGCTCAATTTGGGTTCTTGCTATCATCTTAGGCTCATATTTTAATACTGCTGTGTGTGTATGAGTTTGAGACTGCAGTTGTCTGTGTGTTTGAATCTATGAATGTTATAGTATTGGTGCTTTTGATTTTTGTTTTCTCTTCTTACTCGTGTGTTCTTCATTTAGATTAAGAAATAATTAATTAAGATCTAAGGATTCCAAAGTCCACCCAGATGTGAATTTTTCTGGTTTTGAACTTTTCTGGGCTTGAGGATGTATGTTCTTACGGAAGAACAAAATTAATTAGATTAATGTTTATTTTAAATTTTTTATTTATTTTCTGACCTAGCTTTTTATTTTTTTATTAATTAAAATGCTGATGTGGTATTTAAAAATGCCAAATAATTATATTAATAATATTTTAATGGCCACGTCAGCGCCATGTAAGCAAGCAAGGCACTCCGTTTGCCACGTAGGAGGTTTCCGTTAGTGGGTTGCCGGCATGGACTATTTTAAAAACGATTTTCATTTTTTAGGGACTACATTAGTAACAAAATCAATTTTGGGACCAAAATGGGAATTTGCTCAAAATGTAGAGACCAAAAGTGTATTAAAATACTGATGTGGTATTTAAAAATGCCAAATAATTATATTAATAATATTTTAATGGCCATGTAAGCAAGCAGGGCACTTCGTTTGCCACGTAGGAGGTTTCCGTTAGTGGGTTGACGGCATGGACTATTTTAAAAACGATTTTCATTTTTTAGGGACTACATTAGTAACGAAATCAATTTTGGGACCAAAATGGGAATTGGCTCAAAATGTAGAGACCAAAAGTGTATTTTTGCCTTATAAAATATCATTTTGGCCAAATGATATTTTATTTCAAACATTGTAAGCCTTGTATTAACACGCTATAAAGTATAAGACAAGAATACAAGTACATGAACTATCCTAGAACCATCAAAGATTTCTTACTTGATAGAAGATAAGTTGAACTTCACAAACCAAAAATCATCAGTAAGAATGTAAGCCTCCATTTTCTCTCTTTTTTCTTTAGCTGGTAAATTAAACATTGTCTAAAGGCATTGACAAACTTGACTCCCTAGATTTTCTTTTAAGCCGATGCACATTGAATGTTTATCTATCAACAGAATCACAAATCTTTACATCCTATAAATGCATATCACATTTTGCCTTTAATAATTCACTGCCTCCTTCTTCCATTTACCTTTTACGTACTTGACAAAAAGATAAGGATAACAGATAAATACATGCTAATACAGAATGTTACACTTTCTATTCTACAGATCAGCTCCAATACAACATGAAGCATAATTCTGGAGCCAGTATTGAAGAACAAGTATATAACTTCTACATATTGAACAAACAAACATGCTACAAAGACATAAACAAAGGAAACATGCTAATAAGTTCTAAACTTCAGGAACCAACTAGAGGACTGATCTGATCCTTCTTTTAAGTCAGTGCAGTTCTTTTTTGTTGGTACGGTTTCAAGTACTTCCTTTCTGCATTGAGGGGCCTATATCATTTCAATACCCAAGTGTTCATATCTAGTGAATCAAGCTACTGAAACTATAGGAGGAAACATGCTAATAAGTTCTAAACTTTAGGAACTAGCTAGAGGATTGATCTGATCCTTCCTTTAAGTTAGTGTAGTTCTTTTTTGTTGGCATGGTTTCAAGTACTTACTTCCTTTCTGCATTAAGGGGCCTATATCATTTCAATACCTAAGTGTTCACATCCAGTGAATCAAGTTACTGAAAAACATGGAGTCGCCATTTAGATTAGGTCTAGGAACCATAAATATAGTTTCTTTTCGTGGAAGGTCTGATCTTACTACCGGAGCACATATCTGGAGTTTAGGTATGGGGATGGGAAGGTGTTAGGCACCTAACCCCACCCGACTTGTGAGTCAGCTTCCACTCATTGTGTCTTACGTCTTAATCTCATTAAAGGCAAGTTCAATATTTATCATTCTATATTGGCACACATGCTAACACGCATCTAGCATACAACATGACATTTCATCCCAAACCTTAACATACCTCTATCATGCATCTCAATATATCCAAACCCTAGCATGCATCTATCATACATGGCATTATATCACACCCAAGGCAGAAACATAGACATGGCAGCATCAAAGAATTATAGGAGAGCATCAAGGACATCAAGAACAGAACATATCCATCCAAACTCACATGTCATGTTCATCAAGCCTAAACCAGACCATGTCTCAATCAAATGCACACACATACGAATGCATGCCTTACCTCACTTATGTAATTAACATAGTACAATGATAATTTCGAATTCGTTCATTAAAAAAATAAAAGGAAAAATATATTATTTTCAATTGATAATTTTATGATTTTAGAAAATCAAGATAGCCTAATCTTAAGGATAGATGAATTGGGTTTGGTTTATCTACAAGATTACATATGGAGGCATTTGATGGCCTGAGTAGCTCCCAATATGAGAAGAACATATTGTAAGATTGGCCCCAAGATTTGCAAGGATACAAGTGATATTTGCTTTTAGATTATAAGAAAAATAAGAATAAAAACTTTTATATATATATATATATATATATATTTATATGAGATTAAATTCGGTAAGAACGTGATGTAAAACTCATATTTTACCCCTTCAATATCAACATGCCACATTATTTTATTACATATTTAAGAATAAGCACAATCATATCCAATCAATTTTAATACCCATATAAAAATCCAACCAAATTAGGAGTTTATTGAGATGTTATTAGGTGTGGTAGGATGTATTGAATTTTAAATAAAATGTTGATGTAGTAATCTCCTATTGGATGGGTTTTACACCCCATCCTTACCCAATTTGGACTATATATATATAAAAAGAATAAACAAAAAAGAAATGATTTTCTCAAAAAAAAAAAAAAATGTGGCATTTGAAAATTTCAGCTACCTTAAAAAAGTTAAATCAGCAACATGTGAATTTATCTCATACAAAATCAAAATTAAAGTTAATTTTTCTAAATTTTCTATATTTAGTATAAAGAGGAGCCAATTTTTTTAGAAAAAGGGTTAAAAAAAAAAAAAAAATCCTTGGTGGATATATTTTCCATCAATAATCTACTGATATAATATTAAATAGTATTCCGTCAAAAAAATTAAGTTGTAAAATGAAAATATTTAAAATTTTAACTTAAACAGTAAGGCAAAAGTATTAAAATTTTCATATGATTTTTTAGAAAATGTCTTGCACATGAAATGACTTTATGAAGCTCTGAATTTTTCAAGTCACTACTAATATTTTCATAGTTTATTTATTATTTATTATTATTTTTTTCTAAAAACAGTAAACATAGGTGGTTTCAGTTAGCTTAACTGGTAAGTCTTTGATGATTAAATAAGAAATTTGGAGTTTAATTTCTGTTTATACCAAAAACTGATTGATGTCTCGGTCTTATATATATATATATAAAACACAAAATATTCTAATTAAGTTAAGTTAATTCATCAAAAAATTAAGTTAAGTTAATTCTTTGTTACAAAATTTTCTAGTTTGCATATTTGTTTATTAATAATTAATAATTTTAATATTTATTAGAAGGAGTTATTGGACTAAGGCACCTAACATAAAAAAATTAATTTAATTTAATTTATTTTCCCTAATCAAATGTTGATTAAACTATAGTCTTTTCTAAAAATTCTCTTGTTTTACTTTTGATTTATTAGTACTTATTAATTAAATATTCATTATATATAAATGGTTTTTGCGGAATTTTTTGTGTGCATTGCACAAATTAACAACCAGTAATAATATAACTAAAACATAAAAGATAACTTAGTGAACAAGGTTCGTATGAGATACATTTTACTATCAATTGTTGATCTCTGTTGATTATCTATATACTAAATATAATTTGTAAGAATGACTCCTAGAAAAATTTGGAAATTTCCTTCCTCTTAACATTCTAATTTTATTGGATTACATACACATTAATCTCATTGATGGGATAGCATTCACTTTTCACGTTAGGCTTCATTTGTTCTATTATAAAATGTTTTATGGAAAACATATTTGGCCAAAATGGCCAAATACCACATTTTTTGGAAATTTTTAGCAAAAAAACACTGTTTCGGAAATAAATGGCAAAGTACCACTTTTTCTAGAACTCGAGTTTCAGAAACTCGAGTTTCTCATCAATTCTGCCACCGTGGCACTGCTGAGTTGGAATTTGTGCGATTAAAAAAAATTATGTGGTACTCGAGCTTGGTAAACTCGAGTACCATGTGTTGAGGTCCAAAATTTCACAACAAAGCCCATTCCATAAAAAAAAAAAAAAAAGAAGGCCCAATTTGTGCAGCAAGAAGAATCGACATCGAGGCCCTATGTATGTTTAGATTTCCAGCAAAAGAGGCCATTAAAAAGTCCAGCAAAATCCAATGAAAGAACTGGGCCAGGATCCCCAGAGGCTTGGGATCCTCGGAACGTACAGCATAGTGGGATTGAGACAGCTTAAAAGGAGTATCACAAAATACGAGAAATGAAGAACAAATATGTCCCTCTCAAGCACCCAATGGTGCAGCAAAGAAACAGAAAGCTTTAAGAGTGACAATTCATGAACAAAAGGCTGGTACCCCGGGGAACCAAAATGAAGAACTATAAAGGGAAGTGGCTGGGAAAACCTTCAACCCAGCAGGAATGGATTTTGCTCACTTGGGAAAAATGACAGTAAGGAGGACAGCCAAAAAGCTAAGTCTAAGAGGTAAAAGGCCTTGAAAGAAAAGAGGGTAAATGTCAGCTATCCAAAATGGAAAGTCAGTAAGTGGCTTTTAGGAAAACAGGACTAAAAGATGAAAACTTTAAGAAACAAAGAAAGAATCAACGGTCAGAATGGCTGGCATAACAGGGGCTCTGGGACCCAGGGAGCCAAGGGGGGAGAATCAGTGGTATCCAAACTCTAAAACGACACTATAAAAAGGGGGAAGTAGCCAACATTAAGGGGCATTATGCAGAATAGAAAATCACAACAGAATTATGCAGAAAACTTTGTCAAGATTCAAAGAAAGTAGGGAAAATAGCTCCCGGTATCCCAAAACAGCCACTATAGAAGGTACTTGGATTCAAAGGGATTCAAACTTTGCAAGTCTTAGAAGCTTAGATAGCCATCTAAGTCTGTAATTTTTGAACTTATTTGGACCTTGTATCACATCTTAGTGAGCATATTGTAATCCACAATTTAAGAAAAATAATGAAATACCTTATATTGATTTGAGGATCTCTAACAATTATTTGGTGTATTTCTTTATTACATTGTCTTCCTTTACTATTTCTTGCTAAAATCCTTCTCACCTAACTATCTTGGAAGGCATTGCCCAAGCAAAGCCACTTGGACTTAAGTTCCAAATCCCACAAGTCTTGTGCAAAAGCACTAAGTCTGTGAGAATTGGGGCCAAGATCCTCGTGGTTGAATCATTCTCATGAAACTCATTTACATATATGTATATGTATTAAAATGTATATCCTAATCTAAGAAACTAATAATTATTTGAAAATATGTGTATTGTATAGTGTGTTTTTTATGTAGCACCCATAGAGGTAAAGGGAAAGGACAAAGCTTTATTGCATAATAAACATGGAAAAAGATCATATAGTTTAGAGAATCAGCATTCTGGGTTCTTACAGGCCTAATACACCTTGGGATCCCACGACAGTGTGCCCTAAAGTACCAAGTGAAGGAACTCTTTTAAATGAGGAATTGCATTTTTCATCTTGACGAACTTTATGTGACTTGCGCACAACTTGGTTCGTAATTAGCCCCATTTAGCTACGGTGAGCCAAGCATAGTCCACCAAAACTACAACTATTTGGCCCAAGATCCTTGGGCCTGTGTGCTAAAGAAAAAAACACTCTCACATTTTGGCGACTCCACTAGGGACTGGGAAAAAGGAGAGGGAAAAAGCAGTCCCTTCACAAGCATGGCTCCAAAGCTAGGAAACACCTAGAGGAAGGAAAGTTTCTCTTAGTGTGTTCAACATCAAGATCCCAAAAGTGCGGGTTCCTCCAATGAACATCCTACCAAGGGACTATATGGAATTTGGGGAACTTTCCAACACAAGATAAGTTTTATGCATCATTATTTTCTCCATTTTATATTTTGAACATAATGGACTGAAATCTATGGTTTTCAAATGGATAGCTATCACTATGTTGCATGAAAGCAAAAGCATTGTATTGTTTAATAATAGAAGTAGACACTTGTTCTACACAATATAGAATCATAGATAAGTTTAGTTGTCATACTCATCCTCCAATTAAATGGACCTCATTTAAAGATGTTCATAAAAGATAATTGCCCAGCTGAATTAATTAGTTTCGAAAAATAATAAGTTTTGGGGAGCTTCCCAAAAGCTGGTCAGTTTGATTAGCATTTATGCAGTTAGTTTAGTCCTAAACTTTGAAGTCCAAAACTTGAAGATGCTTGATGAATGAGGTATTGGTGGTGTGAAACTACTTTGTACCATTGGTCTCCAAAGGCAACTCACTGGTTTCATAAAAACTTAACTAATACTAAAGGTGTTTTGAGAGTACAGCCAACCTATAGAGTACAACCAAAAAGTTGAAAATAAATATTGAACTCAGCTAGAAGAGGCAAAATCTTGTTTCTCATGAGGATTCTACTCTTTACAAAAAGGGGGTAAGAGGGGTCATGTAATAATATTTTAACAATCAAAACATTGTCTCATTACTTAAAAAAAAAAAAAATGGAGAAGTGAGCAAAAAAAAAAAAAAATAGAGATTGATGAAATGAAGATTGTATGAGCTACATAATAAAGCAATGGCCCTAGATTTGGGGGCTAATGTATTTTCTTTAAAAAAAAAAAAAATTCATGATATTGTTTCATTTGTTTAAAAAGAAAAAGAAGAAAGAGAAGTAAGCAAATCAAAGAGGCTTGATGAAATGTAAATTACATAGCAAAAGCAATTGCCTCACAATGTGGGGCTAAATAATTTTGCAACAACATGATAATAATATCACATGGTGCAAGTTAGTAAAATGAACAAGATCCTTGAATCCTGGAAGTAAAGCTTGGGAGATCCTTGGCTCCAGGAAAGTAAAGCTGAGTACACCTTCAATTCCAGCAAAGTCTAGGAGATCATTGGTTCCAACAAAGGCAAAGTATTTCCACGGATCCAACAAAGTAAAATGGTTCAAAAAAAGAGAAAAGAATGAAGGCATAAGGAAAACGGATAGAAGTTCCACAATAGCATCAATAGAAGGTGGATCAAGCATCATTCAACAACCACCTCATGTCTTGGGGGCTAAAGCCTATTGTGTGGTGGACCTTGAATATATTTTGAAGAAAAATCAAAAGAAACACTATATTGCAAGTCAGCAGCAAAATCAACATTATTGAAAGCTCAACAACTATACCGTGCATCTATCATTTCTTACCGCTCAATAATTGGGCTCACCCATGGAAATAACAGGATTTGGAGGAGATACAGAGACCACTGGAGGACATCTACAACTAGCTCTAAAGGCCAACCATGACATCACAAGTATTGCCAAATCCTCTCAATGTACCACTAGTACGTGAAAGAGGGATTGAATGGGAAGCCCACAAAAGTCACTGCCAATCTTAGTCCTTTCATCCAGCACAAAGTAAACTTTGTAGAAAATATACTTTATAGTGAATCGGCTCCAGTTGGAGAATATCCCATTGTTAGGATCCTGGGGGGCTCCCATCTCTAGGATCCCAGGGGGCTTCCGTCCCAGAAGAAGGAAGCAATACCCATGGTTTGAGGGATCCCTTGGACAGAAAAAGATAGGAGGAAGGCTAATATACTGCTTATGAAGGTCCTAGAGAAACTTATAGATATGGAAAGGAAGGCATAAATCCTACCAAAGGAAAAACTAGAAGAGGTGAACTTTGGGGCTGACCCAAGGAACCTGGGGCCCATCCTAATTAGCAGTCAATTATCAGTACCAAAAAAAAAAAAAAGAAAAAGAAAAAAAGGCAATTGGTGGAGCTATTGAAAAAAATATGAAGATTTATTGGCATGAACTCCTTCAAATTAAATAAGACGCATCTAAAGGATAAATTTCCTTTGCCTAAAATCGATTTCCCCATAGATCCAACTAAGGCAACAACAATATCAACCATGAGGAGGCATACCACGGTCAGGGAACTCAAGAGCTTCTTAGAAAGAGTTTCTTACATTAGGAAGTTCACACCAAGACCAACCTTGGTCATTAGTGGACTATCCAAACTGTTGAAAAAAGGGAATGTTTTCATATAGGGAGTTGAGCAACCAAATGTCTTTCATAAAACTTCAATAGATCATGAGTCATTTGCCTACCATATGGGTACTAGTCCATGGCAAAATCACTATTGTTGTACCTGGGATCTTGATCCCAAGCATACAAAGCATTGAAAGACACCGAAATGAGGTATCCCAACATAGAAAGGGCGTGTATGGTGGTCATGCATTTCAACAACTAAATCATTACTTTTCATCCCACCAAATCCTATTGGTGACAAGCTCTCATCTAATAAAAGCCTTCCTCAATTAGCCCTTGCGATCTTGAAGAGTAGCCGGTTGGTTAATATTAATTTCCCAATACAACATAGGTCTGAAGGATCCCCAGAGCTATCAAGAGCTAAGTTGTAACAAACTCACTGACTCAGTTCCCCGAAGAAGAGAAGTACCTATTAAGTGAAAAGATTTCTAAAAAAGTAGTAGTGGTAGAGATCCTTGTAAAGAAACAAACTATGAGGTTTGTGAAGACAACCTTCAACGAGCATGCCTAGAGGAAGCCATCCTCTTCCAGGATCCCCGTAAGAGGATCCCCCACTCGAAGAAAACACCATGACAGAATCATCTTGGTGGAGCTCCTGGCCACCAGTTCACCAGTGAGAGCAACCTTAGATGACTCATAAAAGAAGATTATTTCCATAAAGGATTTGTTCATAGCCAAGAGAGAATATTTTAGAAGATCCTCGGAGAAGAAAACAAATTCTCAACCCTTTAAAGAAAAGAAAAGAAATCAGTTCAGTGAGCTCACTTGAAAACGAGGGGCTATGAAGGAACTTTTTCTAAAGATCGAAAAATTCAATGGTCATGAAAAAATTTTCCAAGTGGCATGGCCTAGGACTTGGGAAAGGGAAAATTTTACATGTACCTAGCCTAGGACTTGATCAAAACATAAATTTTCCAAGTGACATGGCTTAGGACTTGGGAAAGGGAAAATTTTCCATGTACCTAGCTCAGGACTTGATCATAATATAAATTTTGCAAGTGGCATGGCCTAGGACTTGGGAAAGGGAAAATTTTCCATGTACCTAGCCCAGGACTTGATCATAATATAAATTTTCCAAGTGGCATGGCCTAGGACTTGGGAAAGGGAAAATTTTCCATGTACCTAGCCCAGGATTTGATCATAATATAAATTTTCCAAGTGGCATGGCCTAGGACTTGGGAAAGGGAAAATTTTCCATGTACCTAGCCCAGGATTTGATCATAATATAAATTTTCCAAGTGGCATGGCCTAGGACTTGGGAAAGGGAAAAATTTCCATGTACCTAGCCCAGGACTTGATCAAAACATAAATTTTCCAAGTGGCATGGCCTAGGACTTGGGAAAGGGCAAATTTTCCATGTACCTAGCCCAGGACTTGATCAAAATAGAAATTTTCCAAGTGACATGGCCCAGGACTTGATCAGAACAAAATTTTTTCCAAGTAGCTTGGCCTAGGACTTAGGAAAGGGAAAACTTTCCATGTACCTAGCCCAGGACTTGACCAAAACAGATTTTTCCAAGTGACATGGCCTAGGACTTGGGAAAAGCAAACTTTTCATGTAACTGGCCCAAGACTTAGCCTAGAACAAATTTTCTAAATACATGGCCCAAAAAGTTTCCAAGTACGACCAAGAGAATGGTCAAAAGCAAAAGTTTATGGGCACAAGCTGTAGCATGTACCAGCAATAGGTAAAAGCGCAGATTATAAGCATATCCTAGTCATGGCTACAACTTGTAGCATGTACTAGCAATGGGTACGAATTGTAGCATGTACTAGCAATAGGTACAAGCTGTAGCATGTCCCAACAAAGGGTGCAATTTGTAAGCAAGGCCCAACGAGAGGTACAAAGAGAAAAAGCCTCAAGTGGGTATGAAAACCCAAAAGTGGGTGTATAAAGTGCACAAGATTGACCTCCTTGAAAGGAATTGGTTCAAGGGAACCTAAGGAAGCAAGGAAGGTGTAACTTAAAAAAAAATTCTAAGAGTACATCACTCAAAGCCACAAAAGCATGGGTACTTTTGCAAGTCTCTATATAAAGAGATTAGTCAATGACATTGCAAACCAGTTAGCGACATTTCCCTCCTCCTACAAGGTGCAAACTCACCAAAGGCTTGGAGGTACTTTGACTCAACAAAAGAAAGGTACCCTTTCAGTAAGCTTACTCATTAATACCATGTTTGAATATATTAAAACACTGCAAAATGTTGTGCAAGACGTATCATCCATGCACTAATATTTTATTCATGTAGATTAAAACGAAAATTCTAATATTTTGGTCTTCTTATTTGACCAATTATCAAAAATAAAAATTTGGAATTCTTGTGTGGTTGAAATCCTCACATGGTTTCATATACATGAAGTAATTTTTATTGCTATATCTTATTTGGCAATTGGCTTTTCCAGTGCATACACTGAGGGCTAAGACAAGATTAAAAATTTTCCTTAGATATATCTTTCACTTGATGAAAATTGAGAAGCCTAGTGCAAACTTTTCTTTACATAAGTTCAAACCACTGTTATTTTCTTTGGCTCATGAACTATATGGTATATAGCAATATAATTGGTGGCATGATATGTGAATAATTTGCTGCAATTTGAAATATTATACAATCTCTGACAATTTGAAAAAAGAATAAGGCAAAGATCAAGAGCATCCACAAGAAGAGCAAGGCCTTTAGCTAAAGTAAGGCATGGAGATGTTCTTAAGCATTCTAAGCCATGTCCTCAGGGAAGTTTCTGTCTCTTAATACATTTTGAGAAGAATCGATAGCCTTGATTAGACATTAAATCAGCATGTTTATATGATTCAGTGACTTATGATATCATGATCTCATTGGTAAGTCACTATTCATGGACTAAAAATCTCATGTGGCAAACATCTGGGTGTTATTCACCTTAGCCATAGCAAGCATGTACTACAATGCATAGAATATCTTTGGCAAAGTTTATGGGGGCTGCCCTCACTCAACCTATTTTGTAAAACAAACAAAATCTTGTTGACAAAGCAATGCTATCTGATATTGAGATTTAATTTTTGTATGCTACTTTCAAAAAGCATATCCTAGAATTACTAGCAAAAAACACTAGTGCTAGAAGTATACTCTTGGCATCAAATGCAATGCCAATATAATTTTGGCTATATATGAATACTTCATTGTCAGACTGACAAAATTGATTTGTTCTATGGAAAATTGAATACCAATCTACAGCTTAATAGTAACATGAAGGTGAATTCTAATCTTTGGCAACATGTTAGTTCATTCCATGAAGGAAGTGTAGCAATTCATTTAGAGTTTCCCTCAAGAATTATTTGATCTACACATTGGTTTAACAAAGCAGGAAAGTGTCCAAAAACAATTTATTTTTCTCGCGCGTGGGCTACAGGTAACCCACGAGCTCGGGGGGCTAATGTTGAGGTCCAAAATTTCACAACAAAGCCCATTCCATAAAAAAAACTAAAGAAGGCCCAATTCGTGCAGCAAGAAGAATCGACATCAAGACCCTATGTATGTTCAGATTTCCAGAAAAAAAGGCCATTAAAAAGTCCAGCAAAATCCAGTGAAAGAACTGGGCCGGGATCCCCAGAGGCTGCCCGAGGCTTGGGATCCTCGGGACGTGCAGTATAGTGGGATTGAGACAGCTTAAAAGGAGTACCACGAAATATGAGAAATGAAGAACAAATATGTCCCTCTCAAGCACCCAATGGTGTAGCAAAGAATCAGAAAACTTGGAGAGTGACAATTCATGAACAAAAGGCTGGTACCCTGGGAACCCAAAATGAAGGGAAGTGATTGGGAAAACCTTCAACCCAGCAGGAATGGATTTTGCTCACTTGGGAAAAATGACAGCAAGGAGGATAGCCAAAAAGTTAAGTCTAAAAGGTAAAAGGCCTTGAAAGAAAAGAGGGTAAATATCAGCTATCCAAAATGGAAAGTCAGTAAGTGGCTTTTAGGAAAATAGGACTAAAAGATGAAAACTATGAGAAACAGAGAAAGAATCAACGGTTAGAATGACTAGCATAACAGGGGCTCTGGTACCTAGGGAGCCAAGGGGAGAGAATCAATGGTATCCAAACCCTAAAATGACACTATAAAAAGGGGGAAGTAGCCAACATTAAGGGGCATTATGTAGAATAGAAAATCAAAACAGAATTATGCAGAAAACTCTGTCAAGATTCAAAGAAAGTAGGGAAAATAGCTCCCGGTATCCCAGAACAGCCACTATAGAAGGTACTTGGATTTAAAGGGATTCAAACTTTGCAAGTCTTAGAGGCTTAGATAGCCATCTAAGTCTGTAATTTTTGAGTTTATTTGGATCTTGTATCACATCTTAGTGAGCATATTGTAATCCACAATTATTGATTTAAGGATCTCTAACAATTATTTGGTGTATTTCTTTATTACATTTTCTTCCTTTTCTGTTTCTTGCTAAAATCCTTCTCACCTAACTATCTTGGAAGACAATGCCCAAGCAAAGCCACTTGGACTTGAGTTCCAAATCCCACAAGTCATGTGCAAAAGCACTAAGTCTGTGAGAATTGGGGCCAAGATCTTCGTGGTTGAATCATTCTCATGAAACTCATTTACATATATGTATATGTATTAAAATGTATATCCTAATCTAAGAAACTAACAATTATTTAAAGATATGTGTATTGTATAGTGTGTTTTTTATGTAGCACCCACAGAGGTAAAGGGAAAGGACAAAGCTCTATTGCATAATAAACATGGAAAAAGATCATATAGTTCAGAGAACCAGCATTCTAGGTTCTTACAAGCCTAGTACGCCCTGGGATCCCACGACAGTACGCCCCGGGGTACTAAGTGAAGGAACTCTTTTAAATGAGGAATTGCATTTTTCATCTTGAAGAGTTTTATGTGACTTGCGCACAACTTGGTTTATAATCAGCCCCATTTAGCTGTGGTGAACCAAGCATAGTCCACCAAAACTACAACTATTTGGCCCAGGATCCTTGGGCCTGTGTGCTAAAGAAAAAAGCACTCTCACACCATGCAACACAATACTCGAGTATACCAGGCTCGAGTACTTTTAAAAAGTTAAAAAAAAAAAAAAAATTTACACAGTACTTGAGTTTGGTAAACTCGAGTACTGCGTAATTTTTTTTTGTTTTGTTTTGTTTTTTGGGGGGGGGGGGAACTCGATTACTGTGTAATTTTTTGTTTGTTTGTTTGTTTTTTTTTTTTTTTTTTTTTTGGGATAATCAACAAATAAATATAAAGATAAAAATAAGTAGCTTTTTTATGTTTTTATTTATTTAAATAGAAGCATTGTAAAATATAGAGATTTTAATTTTCAAATATGAATTTAATTTCTACATTAATTAAAATTGTTCATTGTTTTCTCATAAAAATTGTTCACTGTTTTCTGTATAAACAATTTCTATGATTTTGCATAAAATTATTTTCTGTTCAGCATTATTTAAGAAATTGTTCGCTTTCTTTTTTGCATGAATTATTTTCTGTTCACTATTTAAAAAATTGTTCACTGTTTTCTCATAAAACACCTAGTGAAATCGTGTTTTCTAAATTTAAATGCCAAATCTGAATGCTTTTTCATGTTTGAATTTCACAATAATCAAATATATTTTTCTGCATTGATAAAATATGTTTCTACATTAATAAAATTTTCTCTTTGCACATCATATTTACTGTATATTCAAATCTGGTTACTGCATTCATAAAATCTCTTTTTTGCATTAATTAAAACTGTTCACGTTTTCTCATAAAAATTGTTCACTGTTTTCTGCATAAACTATTTCTAGCATTCTGCATAAAATTATTTTCTGTTCAGCATTATTTAAAAAATTATTCACTCTCTTTTAGGAGTATATTATTTTCTGTTCACTATTTAAAAAATTGTTCGCTGTTTTCTCATAAAACACCTAGTGAAATCATGTTTTCTAAATTCAAAAGCCAAATCTGAATGCTTTTTCATGTTTAAATTTCATAATAATCGAATTTGTTTTTCTGCATTGATAAAATCTGTTTCTACATTAATAAAATTTTCTTTCTGCACATCATATTTATTGTATATTCCAGTCTATTAATGAAGTTGCTGCGTTAGATGATGAAAGAGATATTTCAGACTTTTATTCAAGTAATGATGATTTCCAAAAATTTCTACCTATGAACATTAGACGTTGTTGTTAATATCTACACGTTCTGCGCAATACAAAATGTTGTTGTTAATGTCTAACAACTAATGATTATGTACATTTAACTTTTGCAAATCTAAAGATTAACTGTTCATTAACTGTTGCGTTTACACAATTTTGTTCATTCAACGATTTTGAATTTTTCAACAAATTCAGATGATCAATACATTAGTACATAGTTTTCCATTTAATTTTCACGATTTTGTACATTTAACGAATTCAAACTTTTCAACAAATTCAGACTATCTGTATATCTAATGTAATTAATTTTCCATTAAGTTTACTTAATTTGTTACGTTCTTCAATTTTCATTTGATTTTTCACGATTTTACACAATCAACGAAATCAAATTTTTCAACAAATTCGTACTATCTATACATCTAATGTACACAATTTTTCCTTGAGTTTTCACAATTTTGTACATTCAACGAATTCAAATTTTTAAACAAATTCATACGATCTATACATCTAATGTACATACTTTTCCATTGAATTTTCATTATTTTGTACTTTCAACAAAATCAAATTTCTCAACAAGTCTAGACTATCTGTATATCTTATGTACACCTTCACGATTTGGTATGTTCATTGATTTTCCATCGATTTTTCTAGAATTTCTACATTCAACTAATTCGAACTTTTTTACAAATTCGAATTTTTCGAGGCATTTACCATTAAGTTTACTTAATTTGTTACGTTCTTCAATTTTCATTTGATTTTTCACGATTTTACACAATCAACGAAATCAAATTTTTCAACAAATTCGTACTATCTATACATCTAATGTACACAATTTTTCCTTGAGTTTTCACAATTTTGTACATTCAACGAATTCAAATTTTTAAACAAATTCATACGATCTATACATCTAATGTACATACTTTTCCATTGAATTTTCATTATTTTGTACTTTCAACAAAATCAAATTTCTCAACAAGTCTAGACTATCTGTATATCTTATGTACACCTTCACGATTTGGTATGTTCATTGATTTTCCATCGATTTTTCTAGAATTTCTACATTCAACTAATTCGAACTTTTTTACAAATTCGAATTTTTCGAGGCATTTACCATTAAGTGATTTATACGAATCATTCATTTTTCTTTCATGGAGTTTGTCAATTATTCATATGGTTATATATTTTAAAAAACACAAAAACCATTTAAGTGCAATAATTGCGCCAATGCTAAAAACAGTTTATGCAGAAAACAGTGAACAATTTTTATGAGAAAACAGTGAACAGTTTTACTTAATGCAAAAAATAGATTTTATGAATGCAGTAAGCAAATTCGAATATACAGTAAACATGATGTGTAGAGAGAAAATTTTATTAACGTAGAAACATATTTTATCAATGCAGAAAAACAAATTCGATTATTGTGAAATTTAAACATAAAAAAACATTCAGATTTGGCTTTTAAATTTAGAAAACACGATTTCACTAGGTATTTTATGAGAAAATAGCGAACAATTTTTTAAATATTGAACAAAAAATAATATACTCATAAAAGAGAGTGAACAATTTTTTAAATAATGCTAAACAAAAAATAATTTTATGCAGAATGCTAGAAATAGTTTATGCAGAAAACAGTGAACAATTTTTATGAGAAAACGTGAACAGTTTTAATTAATGCAAAAAACAGATTTTATGAATGCAGTAAGCAGATTTGAATATACAGTAAATATTATGTGCAGAGAGAAAATTTTATTAATATAGAAACAGATTTTATCAATGCAGAAAAATATATTCGATTATTGTGAAATTCAAACATGAAAAAGCATTCAGATTTGGCGTTTAAATTTAGAAAACACGATTTCACTAGGTGTTTTATGAGAAAACAGTGAACAAAAAATAATTTATGCAAAAAAGAGAGTGAACAATTTCTTAAATAATGCTGAATATAAAATAATTTTATGCAAAATAGTAGAAATTGTTTATATAGAAAACAGTGAACAATTTTTATGAGAAAACAATGAACAATTTTAATTAATGTAGAAATTAAATTCATATTTCGAAATTAAAATCTCTATATTTTACAATGCTTCTATTTAAATAAATAAAAACATAAAAAAGCTACTTATTTTTATCTTTATGTTTATTTGTTGATTATCCCTAAACAAAAAAAAAAAAAAAAAAAAAAATTTACATAGTACTCAAGTTTACCAAACTCGAGTACTGTGTAATTTTTTTTTTTTTTTATATAAAAGGTACTCGAGCCTGGTATACTTGAGTACTATGTTGCATGGTACTCGAGTTTACCAAGCTCGAGTACCACATAATATTTTTTAATCGCACAAATTCCAGCTCAACAGTGCCACGGTGACAAAACTGATGAGGAACTCGAGTTTCTGAAACTCGAGTTCTAGAAAAAGTGGTACTTTGCCATTTATTTCTGAAACAGTGTTTTTTTGCTAAAAATTTCCAAAAAATGTGGTATTTGGCCATTTTGGCCAAACATATTTAGCATTTTACCGTGTTTGTTTCATTATAAAATTAGGTCAAATTTGAATATGTTTTTCATTAATCGTAAAATCTTTTATAAAATGTTGTAAAATATTTTACTTTTATAACTTAGTGAAATATACACATAGTGACTCTCTCTCTCATATGGTGATCGAAGCCGACAATTCTATGGCCAGATTGTTGGCATTGGCTGTTGGACTGCCGCCTTTGGTGGCTTAGCTGTTGGTTTTGGTGTGGCTTATGTTTGAAAATTTTTACATATCACACCAAATACTTGAAGTGGAACAAACATAATGTTAATCACACATGCATGATAAATCATGTTATTACATATTCTGTCTAAGACCTCATTTTACTTTCTGCCCGTTTGGATTCGGCATTTTGCGCGTCTACGTTTGCAAATCACGTTTCGTTCTTTTTTTTTTTTTTTTGGTTCCAGCCACATTATTTGACCAAGTCAACCGTGAACAGTGCATGGATGCACTGTTCATAGGTCCCACAAATTCCACTTTTCAGTAATTTTTTTATTAAAAATGGGTCACACGGCACTATTTACACATTTAAAAATTATTTCACTACAGTGTTTTTAGTTTTAGTTTTCAGTTTCAGCAAAAATAAGCTCAATCCAAATGGACAATTTATCTTTGCAAGCAATGTTTATATTGCAGCTAATGTAAAACTTGTATACTCAATTTTCTGATTTTCATCTTCCATGAGGGCATATTTTACTTCTCAATTTTTCCTTTTTGGGTGACTGATGTTGCTCAACTCCAAATGTTAGAAACTATTGCGTCCAAACTTAATCTTTCTTTATCTTGCAATTTGCAAACAACATAAAACTCGTTAATCCAAAGGTTTTCTTATAAAATATCTCTCTATCTTTGAACCTTTTAAATTTCCCTTTCTCAACCTTCTACTCTTTGTTTCCTTTACACGGAAGCGTGTGGCCAACACTTTAATCCTTTTCATTTCTCATTTCCCAATTTGTAATCAACAACACATCACACTCATATTATGCTCTCCCGACATCAGTTTTTTATTTTTATTTTTATTTTTATTTTTAAAAATGCTCTGTCAATTTAAATACACTTTTTAATTAACTTCTTCCCTTTTCTCTTCCTAATCTTAATTACTTTGTTATGACTTTTCAATTAGTTTTTAAAATGTGCTTATCTCATCTTCTTTAATCCTTTTAACGTTTAAATTAATCAAATATATATCCTATCCTACTGGCTATAATTATAAAAGAAATGTTAAGTGCATAACATTCTTATAATATTTTCACGATAAATCTTATTTGACAAGTTATTATAAGTTTTTAATTTGAATTTACTATTGAAATTACTTTCTTGTTCACTAGTAACAGCAAGTAACAAGTTGTCACATATTATTTATTGTGAAAATATTGTAAAAATGTTGTGAACATAACATTTCTAAAATAATAAAGTATTACAATAATTAAATTCATGAAATCAACAAAATAGTAAAATACACCAAAGTTAGCGTGTTATTGTGGTTTTAATTTAACGTAGTCTTTTTATTTTTTTGTTGCTGCTAATACTAATTTTTATCTCGTGAAAATTCATCTACAGGTATTTTATACGTCTACTTCAAGTCTCTACAGCCTTCAATTTTGCGTGTTGCACCGACAATTAATTTGAATTTTGAATTGCTTCTCCCAAGGGTGACACACACCATGAAGCTTTTTTGCTCCTCGTGATTCATAATATCCATTATCCAATACACCGACCACCACTTCGTACACCGCCCTGAAAAAATAAAAAATGACCCATCAAATATATATGAGTGCATTCAATGATTTTTTTTCTTGCAATAATAAATCTTTTGTGGCTTCAAACCGAAGATGGATTTTTTATTCTAATGTCTGATTATGCAAGATCAACGGTGATCATTTGTTTGGTGAGGGGTATTTTTTAAGTTAACTCTGTGGGAACACTTATGATTTGTAATGCAATTATGCAAATGAGTTAATACTACGTGTAATGCACGAATACATGTCAGCAACATTAATTGTGTCAAATATAAGACTGAAAAATGTTCATGCTAAGACATGCAATAAAAATGGTGACAGTTTGGTAAGAAAATATGCTGTGTTTTTTTATTCAAAAAGAGAAAAAGAAAATATGCTATGTCTCTCTTGGTCCTCATGGGACATCTCTATATTTGAAACATTTCTTCTTTGTGACTCATTAATGAGAGAAAGAGCCGTTAAAATTTCATATTTTACCGATATGCCCCAATTTTGACTACGATTCCTAATCATTAATTAAAGGGAAAATCCTTCAAAATTCTAATCATTTATGACTAAGTGAATGATTTAGGTTTCACCGTACTGTCAATAATTTGAATAAATAACATTTGGTATTTAAAATTTGATAATATAAAAAAATTCACTCCACTAATTTGAATGGTTCTTAGAATTTCAACAATTTTATAGTTAAGACTACTAGAAAATTTGTCTTCAACCATCTGTGTTTGTTTGTTTCTTTAAAAAAAAAAAATCATCTGTGTTTGTTTGGTATTGGATTATAAGCATTTTTTTTTTTTACTTTTTGATTTTATATAAAACTATTTAAAATTTCATTTTTTTATTTTTATTTTTTCATAGTAGAAATATATTTTAGCACACTTAAAAAAAAACATTTCAGCAAAAGTTAATAAATGTATTCATAATGCAGAAATAGTTTAAAGATTTGATGATGAGAATTACCCATGGTTTTGAGGTGAATTTTATTCCTTTCAAATGAGATAACTAAAGCATAGTGATAGTGTTTTTCATAGGAAATTCAATACAGTACTAATGAAGTGCTATTATCATGAAACCTGCCTCATAAAATAAGAAATAATATTAATAATTATTATTATTTCAAAAGCTTTGTTTTATTTATTAAAAAAAATATGGTAAAGAATTCCATCTAGCTGACAATATCTCACTATGACAGTATACCAATTCCAATTGAAATGATTTATTAAAGCATTAATGATTCAGTCAGTAGCTTTCCTAGAACCCCCTATTCTCGTACCTTAGGCCACGATTTATTTTAGCAAATGAATTTGTCAAACTTTTCCACTATCCAAAACCAATGAGTGATACATATTTTTTTATTCCAAGTAAACTATTCGTCATTAAAAAAATAAAAAACTTTAAAATGGTAATGAGGTGGTGATTTTTTTTTTTTTTGATGGGAAATGAGGTGGTGATTTGCACAGGAAGTCATGGTCCACGAAATGTTTTCGTAAACTTGCAATGAACTTACGTGGCAAGGACGAGGAAGAAACAGACTTAACACTGACAAAGACTGAATTAGAAATTGCAGAAACTTAAAAAAAAAAAGAAAAAAAGATAGCTTGGCACATTGTGGCAGTCAATTACTAGTAATTAGCAAATAGTATCTATAGCAATAGCAATATAGTATACAACCCTCACCCTCACCCTCACCTCCCGAATACGTCGCATAGTGGTAGAAGGAAAATTATTAAGTATTTTTGGAGTATTATAAATATGTATTTCTCCCTGTCACATGAATGGTGGGTCCCACTATGAATTTAATTAGTGGGATTCACCATTCATGTGAGAGGAGGGAGTACACATTTGTGGTACTTCGGAAGTACACAATAATTTTCCGTAGTAAAAAATCCTTGTAACTAATTACAACAGTAAGTACAGAAATTGTGAGTTCAAATAATAGCAAATCCTACTATTACTCAGCTAGTTGACCATGTGCGAGAGTCTTAATTACTAATAATTAGCAAGTATCAATAGCGTACAACTCTCAGCTCCCGAGTAAGTTGCTCAGTGATAGAAAATTTTTGCGACTAGTTATATCTGTAAGTTCAAGAATTATGAGTTTAAGTAGTAGTAAATCCCATTATTATTGAGGCGGTTTCATGCCATATTGGGAGAAGAATAGTGACCACACATACCAAACTCTCACTTATTTATATTTATCACAAAAAGAAAAGAAAAAATTTCGATAGCATATACCCCTTATAAAAGGAGTCTCTCATCCCACAAACCCCTCCGACTCATTTCATGATTACATCTCTCAATTCTTTACACAAAAAAAACCAAATAAGAAAATAAGAAACCCATTTACCTATAGGCAGCTTCCAACCCAATGGAGGTGTACATCATCACAAACACAAACCACGACAAAAACTAGGTCCACCATCAACACTACCATCACCACAAAAACCCTTTCATTCCATAATTGCATTTCATTCCATTTCTAAAAGAAAAAGTTCTCATTTTCATTTCAAAAAAAGAAAAAGAAATGGCAAACAACAAAAACACGACCAAGAAAGAAGCGCAAGCCCTTCTGTTAGGGCGGTTCGAGGTCGGAAAACTCCTAGGCCATGGGACCTTCGCGAAAGTCTACCACGCTCGAAACGTGAAAACCAACGAAAGCGTGGCCATCAAGGTAATCGACAAGGAGAAAATCCTCAAAGGGGGTCTGATCGCTCACATCAAGCGCGAGATCTCGATCCTCCGCCGTGTCCGACACCCGAACATCGTGCAACTCTTCGAAGTCATGGCGACGAAATCCAAAATCTACTTCGTCATGGAATACGTGCGAGGCGGCGAGCTGTTCAACAAGGTTGCCAAAGGTCGGCTCAAAGAGGACATAGCTCGCAAGTACTTCCAACAATTGATCTCGGCCGTCGCTTTTTGCCACTCGCGCGGGGTTTATCACCGCGACCTTAAACCCGAGAATCTCTTGCTCGACGATAATGGAGATCTGAAAGTTTCGGATTTCGGACTCAGTGCCGTGTCCGATCAGATTCGACAAGATGGGTTGTTTCACACGTTTTGTGGTACACCTGCTTATGTGGCTCCCGAGGTTTTGGGTCGAAAGGGTTACGAGGCTGGTAAGGTTGATATTTGGTCTTGTGGGGTTGTACTCTTCGTTTTGATGGCTGGGTATTTGCCTTTTCATGACCAGAACATTATGTCTATGTACAAGAAGATTTACAAGGGTGAGTTTCGGTGTCCGAGGTGGTTTTCGCCTGAGTTGATTCGGCTATTAACTCGGCTTCTTGATACAAACCCTGAGACCCGGTTTACGATTCCGGAAATCATGGAGAATCGGTGGTTCAAGAAGGGGTTTAAGCACATCAAGTTTTATATAGAGGATGATAGGGTGTGTAATGTGGAGGATGAGAAGGAAGAGGAGGAGGAAGATGATAATGATTCGGTTTCGTCTCTATCCGAGACGGAATCAGAATCGGGGTTTGAGGCTGCTAGGAGGTCGAGGAGGGTGAGCACGTTGCCGAGGCCGGCGAGCTTGAATGCTTTCGATATAATATCGTTCTCACGCGGGTTTGATTTATCTGGGTTGTTTGAAGAAGGTGGGGATGAGTCGAGGTTTGTATCTGGTGCGCCTGTATCGAAGATTATATCGAAATTGGAGGAGATAGCGAAGCTGGTCAGCTTTACAGTGAGGAAGAAGGATTGCAGGGTGAGCTTGGAGGGGTCAAGGGAAGGAATTAAGGGGCCATTGACGATTGCGGCTGAGATTTTCGAATTGACGCCGAGTTTGGTTGTGCTTGAAGTGAAGAAGAAAGGAGGGGATAAAGGAGAGTATGATGATTTCTGTAACAACGAATTGAGACCTGGGTTGCAGAATTTGATGATAGAAGAAGCTGAAGCGGCTGCTGCTGGTGCTAGTGCTGGTGGTTCTTCGTTTTCGTCTTCGGCTTCGTTTGCGGCTTCGGATACTTCTTCATACCCACCTTCATATCCTCCTTCCGATACTGAATAGAGTGGGAGTGAAAGAGAGAGTAAAAAGAGATAGAGAGAGATTGAGAAAGGAAGGGAAAAGGGTATGCTTTTCTTTTTTCTCTTTCTGTCTCACCTTTTTTCTTTTACTAAAATGTAGTATATGAAATATGTTGTCCTTTTCTTTGAATGTTCTGTTGTGTTACTTAGGAACTTTAGATTCATCTAATTTCGTATTTTATTGTTGTATCGAGAAATACTAGATAAATTTATAAAAAATGGAGTACAGTTTTTCTACTTTCCATCTTCTTGGGTTGTTGAATGTGTATTACTAGTTAGTACTAATGGTACATTTTGTGGAATTACAAACTGCAACTAGTTTGGGACTGTTAATTAAGTTCATTCTACTATGGTGGCAAGAGGGTAATTAAAATCCTTCAATTTTTAAGTAAATTTGCTACTGAATTTCATATGGGGAATGTGCTATATCTGTTATTTTTGGCGTCTATCCGCAATTTGTCAAATGTGACAAGGTTAAGAGATTTTGTGGGAGGATGTTAGAAGGTTAATGGCATTTTTCACATTCTGAATGTAGATAATGCACTTGATGATTAGTTTGAATTTGGGAAAGGGCAGTCCTCATTTGAATGTTTGATAAAGTAAAAGGGGGTAATGGAGAAGTGACTGTATTTTGATACAGAATTAGAAGTATGAGATGGAATCCTGGACTTAATGGATTCAAGAACAGCTTTCATGAAAATTGCATTTCTTTGTATGTAGTCTAGTGGGATATCACATTTGCTAATGTGAGAAATTATTCCAATGAAATTTGTAATGAGTTCAAATAGAGAAGAACTAGTGGATAGTTCAATTTTGATTAGTCAAAGGACACCACTATATAGCAGTAGAGTTTGATTTTATGTAAAAGCTATTGGATGAAGTTGTTGATTTTAAGTTGAACAACTGAGGTAGTGAAATGTGCTTGGGAAACTTAGATGATGGAGGGCAGTATATATGCAGGGATCCTGGTCTAAAGCTACTTTTAATGGGAATCATATTTTGTTCATTGTTACTTCTGATATTACTTTATGCTTGCTTTTCTTGATAAGAATAGTTTTGCTTTCCACCTTCTATTGTTGGGTACTCAAATACAACCTAAATGAGTTGTGATGGAAACCCTGATTTCTTTAGATGTGCAAGGTGAGTTGCAATGCAATCATGAGGGGGCATTGTTTGGTGTAAATGAAAGAGGGAAGTTGATTTATTACCTAATTTTGGTGAAATGTTGGTGCACATGATAGACACCCTTGAGAGAACATAAGGAGATGTGGGCAAATCTAGTAGGATTATATAGCCAAGTAATCATCAGTCAGAATTATTCATGTCACATCTCCTGTCTGTCTATTAATTCTACATTGCTAATATGCATGCCAAAACTCTATCTAACTGATAAATAGCGCATGCCATCACAAAGTATTTTGCAAGTCTTACCCTGATTGTCTGAATCTGGCTGGTTATCTGGAGATAGATGACTTTTTCTCAATGGAGATGAGTGACATGAAGCCATGGACTACTGCCTGCCCTGGATCTATACCTAGAGTAACTGAAATGAAGAGAGCTTGGCTGTGTTCTTGGTTTTTTTTTTTTTTTTGTTTCTTTTCTTTGAAAGTTGAGGAGTATGGACTATGGTGAATATAGTTTAAATTGGAGAGGTATATCTTTTCAATTTGAGTAATTGGGTGGGACGTTGGATTAAGCAAACAAAGGGCCAGGGAATGTCAAGAGTGCTTGGTATACAAATCTCCTTAGGATTGCTAAAAGGAAATGAATGACATATTGACATGTATATCCTTGAAGCAAGTAAATTTAATTTTTTCTAAAATAGAAATCCAATCAATTTCATTATGTTTGCTACCTCACACATCTTCAGTATCCATTTGGCATCAACTTAGAGAAAGTTAATAGACACAAAATTTCACAACAGCTGATGTGGCAGATTGTTCGTAGTAGGTAAAAAAATGATGTCAGTGGTGGTTCATATGAGAACCTGTAAAAGTAGCTAGAGTATACTTGTAATCGAAAAATAAGTGAGGTATTAAAAGCTAAACAAAAAAGCTTGTGAGAATCAGACACCAGGTTCGGCCATGTATGTGTTAGTGGCATGCTCAGATATCTGTGATATTGATATTGCTGTGATAGTTTGTTCTTGATATTGATACCAACTGAACCTGGAGCAGGATTGAGTGGATATTTTTTCAGTAAGGTTGATACATCATGCATGGCACTGTAACTACCGTTGTGTTATTGAATTTTCAATATTAAAATTTTCTTGATGATGCCAAATAAATTTTTACCGGATTGAGCAAAAGTTGCCCTTGATTTGATGATGTTGCAGTTTGGCCAAGCAATTAGCTAGTGCTTTCTCATCATTGAATGTAGGCCCCTTATTGGCTCGAGGGTTGCATACAAAACATGAATCAGAAATTCTGGAAAGATTACAATGCACAGAAGAAGTTTGGCAATATTTTAGTTTTTATCTTTCCAAATATAGGACATTGATGGACACATTATAACATAGATGAGCAGTTTAGTCGTGGCTATCTATATGGGGGCAATGCCCCATAGCATGTGCTTACTCGTTATTAAATTTTAAGTTCCATTCAGGTCTCTTCTGGGGACTGGCATGTGGTTCCCTATTTTTAAATTTTTAGTTCCAGTCAGTACTGTTCTGCTTTTATTGGAGACACAATTTGTCTTTTTTGCAGCTTCTGTTTTGGTATTATCCTCTAATGACTGAGAATGCCTCATATAAGTATATAACAGAACCTTACTTTTGGTAGTAAGTGGGGGAAGCCCTTTTTGTATTATTAGGTTGTTAATTATGTCAATCTCAAAATGATGCAGGGTGGCACATGTTTTTTATTTTATTCGGCTAAGTTGGCAAAATTTTACTGATTATTATTTGGGTTCATTATCGCAATCAATATTCTTTATTTACTGAGAAAAAAAAATAATAATAACAATTTGTCATATCAGCAGTTGTCAAATTTTGTGTTTGGAGACATTCTCTATTAACATCTGATTATGGAATTGTAAAACTTAAGGCAACTAAGAAGTGGGATACACATAACACATTCACTGCCTATGTTGTGAGCAATTCTTTCGTATTCGAATCTGGGATGTGTGTAATGCAGACAGCAATTGAGAGTATAGGGGCAGTAGTAGATGATTTTTTTTGATAAGCAGGGCAGTAGTAGATGATTGTTGAAGTTGTTGATTGCCAAATGGGGAATTTCAAATTTAATTAAAAAAAAGCATATTAAAGATTTGGGTGAAGAATAGGAAATCATAACTTACAAGGCATGACTTCATAATTTTGAAGTCCAAATCCATAAACTAAAGCCTTCTCGCCGTCTTAATCTGTTTTAAAACTACCTATATAGTCTAAGATTAACCTACTAGTAGGATAGTACACATCGTGGAATTCAATTTCCAATCATCTTTCACATTCCAAATCAAATCCCACATTCCAAATCAAATCCTACAAGCCAAATATGGTGGAGGTAAAAGTAAAACTCGTGAAATTTCCCATTTCCGCGGCAACAATATTCAAATCCCACAAGTCAAATGTAGACAGAATACAAAGTCAGCAGAGAAAAAAAATAAGCAAAAAATTTCAACAAAAAGAACAGGTGGAGATCCATGGCAAGGCAAGTAGGCAACATATACGGTACTATGGTAGTAGGTGTTAAAGAAGTCTGTAATTTTGACTTCATGGTCTGTCCAAATTTGCTTTACAGTATACACACATCTTTTTCTATGGAACCTTTTCGCTAGCTCTGCCTCTACAACGATCAATTTGGTCACGTCAATGTAGATGATACATTTATTTAATTTGGTTTTGTTTTAATGCGTGTATTCTTTAATGTTTAGGTGGACCACCAATACATAATTTTCAACTGAGAGGGCTTCGGCTTTCATTTCATCATCTACACATCATTTTCCTTTTAAAAGTCTACTTTTCTATATTCGAATCAACAGGGAAGAAATGAAGAAAAGTTTTAACGATAAGAAAGAAGTGAATCAGGTTATCATTTATCACAAACCTGAAAATTATTGAAAGTTTTGAGACTTGAAGATATGTTGTCTGGACATTTTTTGTTTTAGGCTATTAAGGTGATTTTTGTGGGTCTTCTTAGCATTAATTTTCCTTTTCCTGATGTTGATTAGTAGATGTGGATTTGGAAATCATTAGATCAATTCAATTGACAGATTCATTTGAGTTAGCCATCCTAGAGTTCTAGCATGTTATAGTAATAAGTCATTTGCTTATTTTGTCAGTCTAGCTAGAGTTTTATGTTTGTCATGTGATGGCATAGTCTCTCACTCTCTCTCTCTCTCTCTCTCTCTCTCTCGTTTTGTTTTTCTGAAGTAAATCATTTCAGTAGAAGAGAAGAAAATCGAAGGCTAAGAGAGCGACCTAAATAGGTCCATAGACATTATATAATTTAGCCCACTTCGGGGGTAGTACTTCTTTGTTCTTTCCCCAGACTTTTATCAAACACACAGATTTGAATGGAAAAAAATGACTAAAAGATTCTTTTTAACAACTAAATCTAGGCATCAATAATTGATGAGTTATTCTATGGACACAATGAAATCTCACAAAAAGTTACATTGTCAACTCACCATATATCAAAAAAATTAATATATATATATATATACACAAACATGAACATGCTACAACACAAAATAAAAGTATCATGAAAATGTTGTGAAATTTTATTATGCTTCTTGACTTTCTCTTAATAATTTAGAGAGAAAAAATGACAACCTTTGTATATAAAATGCCAATTTTGTTTTGATAGAGGAAAATAAAACTTTATTTTAGGGGATAGCAATATGACAGGGAGGGGTAGAGTGGGTTAGGGGCGTCCCATCGCCTCTTCAAGGCAAGGAAACCCGCATATGGCCGGAACTAGCAAATTGGGGCTGGGGCAAACTAGAGGTATTTTTCTATCCCTAACGAGGTAATTTTGACATTATTAAGGTATAGATGAAATGAGAGAGCAGGATAGTCATGAGAGCGGAAAAAAAAGGAAAAAAAAAGAGAGAAATTAAGTGTTTTTGGGATGATAATAGAGTATATAAAAAAAATAAATTGTAAATAACATATGTATACCAAAGAATAAAATTATGAATAAATAATTTAAATATATAACAAAGAAAAAAAATTCAAGAAAGGGGCAAGGCAAGATGAGGCGAGGTAAGCCAAACCCTTCACTGTTCGTCACTTCTTTGGTTCAAGAAAATCCATGCAAGGCAGATCAGGGTAAAGAGGATCAAGCAGGATGAGGAGTTTTTGCCATCCTTTTATTTTTCAAAGAACACTCCACATTTTTAACTTTAAAACAACGACTTGCCATTTTTGGAAATGAAAATTGTTCCATTTTTGGTGAATCAAGATAGTGGCAAGGATTCAGGCATTACCGCATTAGAGGTGGAGTTTGGTCAAATTTGAATTTTGACCGCCGTAAAAATAAAAGATGCTCATATAATTTATAATAAGTCTATGTCCATAATAAATTTAGTAATTTGTTTTTCTAAAGGTGGTAGGTTATAATTAGTACTTTTTTTAAAAAAGAAAAAAGAAAAAAAAGGATATAATTAGTACTGATTCCTTCCAATTTTGTTGGGTTATTTAGTAAATTCAGCCTTTTAAATTAGCATCATTTAATGCATTGATTTTTAAATTAAAAGATACAACTTTTCAAAATTACACATCTTAATTTAAACTTTTTTAAGAGGAGTATTGACTTTCTAATTAAAGTAAAGGGTCAATAAGGTAATTAGCTCACATACTTTTCAAGTAAGACTATATATTAGGACATCCCAAAATAGAAAAGAGAACTTAGTAATTTGGGATGGATGAAGATCATGAAGTATATGTTAAAGGGTTTGTTTAACGGGTTTCTTAAGGCATTTGTTAATAGATTATTTCAGAAAAGTTTTAATATAGTTTTTTCATGAAAAATAGTTAAAAAATCAGTTGTTTTTTTCTTTTCCTATAAATATTTTTTACAACAATATATTTAAGACACCCATTAACATTTTCCTATAATAAAAGAGATATTAGTAATGATTTTATGTGAAAGTGAAGTTGCACTAAACACACTCTGTCACCTCAAGTGTCATTTAGGAAGCACATATACTTCATTTAAGGTGCTATACCCTTATTGTACCCGCCATGTTATGTTATAATTTTTTATAAATTACTTGTGTTTTCGTGTTGTACTAGTATTCATATCCGTATATGTGCTTCCTAGAATGTCAAAAAAAAAATTGTGAAATTTTTTGTGCCTGTAGCAGTATTGTATAGTGTATACTTCAAGTGTTATGGCAGTGTTTAAGTAAAACTTTATATTTATCATTAAATATTATAATTTAATTTTATATATAATAAACTTTTATTTATTTAAAATCCAAAACTATTGCTGATGAGATGTCATGTAAAATGCATAATTTTCATTTTCTACAAAGAGGGCTTTGGCTTTCTTTTCATTAACTCAACATTTAGCAAATCGTTGGAATAGAACGACTTTTACTGTTATCCAAAACATCATTTTCCTTTTAAAGTCTACTTTTCTATGCGAATGATCCGGGAAGAAATGAAGAAAAGTATATGAGTATATCTACAATAAGAAAAGAAAGAAGTGGATTCTCAAAAAAAAAAAAAAAGAAAAAAAAAGAAAGAAAAGAAAGAAGTGAAAGCAGTTGTCACGAAATTGAAAATCATTGAAATTTTTGAATGGTTGTGAAGATAAGTTGCATGGACATTTTTTGTTATTAAACCTAGGAGGACATTTATGGGCCGTCCTGGGCTTCATGGATCACGTTAACATGTGAGCATGTGAGCAAGTTTTTATTTTTTATTTTTGAGAAAGAACATGTGAGTAAGTCATATGCTTATTATGAGTGGCTCTATCTCTCTCTCTCTCTCTCATTTTTTTTTTTAGAGAAGTGCTCTGTTAACAAAATTTTCATAATATTTTTATAATAAATCATAGGTAAAAAGTTGTTATTGGTTCTAATTTGAAATCACAACTTAAATTACTTTTTTACCCACCCATAACAACAAATAACAACTTGTTAACTAAGATTAAATCCCATAAAAAAAGATTAAATCATAGGTGAAAAGTTGTTATTGGTTTTAAGTTGAAACCACAACTTAAATTACTTTTTTACCCACCCATAACAACAAATAATAACTTGCCAATTAAGATTTGTTGTGAAAATGTTGTTGACATAATATTTCTCTCTCTTTTTTTTTTTTTTTTTTTTTTTTGAGGAAAAAGTAAATCATGTCAATGGAAGAGAATAAAATCAAAGGCTAGTAAACTAATAAATGAGCAGTGAATGGTGGCTTAATTTTTCAGTCATTTTTAAGTTTTGAGAGTATTTAGGGAATTTTAGAGTGTATTGGAGTATGAGTTGCAGTAAACAACAGTTTTGTAAGCATAAGCTTATGTTTCTAAATATGCCAATGTAGTACCAATCGAAAAACAAGCATAAACAATCTTTTTGTTTTAATCACTTTCATCATCAAAAGATTTTGTTTCCAAACTCAATCATTTTAAACCGAAGGCCGATTAAGAAATTCAAAATAAATTATATGATTCTCCCATCTGATATTGATAGTGAACCCATTCCGAAATCCCCTTCCCATTATTTTCAATTTTAAGAAGAAATCATTCATTAAAGGAAAATCCATTCAAACACAATGACCGTTGAAAATCTCTCACCAAGAACAAAAAAAAAAAAAAAAAACCTCAGAAATGATGTTCACATAGTTGGTTTATTGGCCACATGCTTACCTGGTCCCAAACATTCACAAAGAAGAGAAGGGTCAACGTCTTGTGCTATGTTGCTGTGATTCTCAGTGGATGTTGATGATCAAATGCTAAGTTGCCATGTGGCTAGAGAAAAAAACAAAGAGGCATGAATTGAATACTGAACATAGACTCACCTCATTATGATAAGCAATTTTTTCTATCTTGACACTTGCAGTTGGCTTAATGTAAAGAGTTTCTGCAACTCTGGTTGCCAAGCTTCATTGAATCCTTAGAACATCCTATTTTCTATTGTAATTTGGAGCTTATGGATGCATAGAAATATAGTCTTTGAGAATTCTACCCTTAATCTCGGCTTGGCTAAGGAAGTGAAAGTGTGAATCTGACTTGATAATTATATTATTGCTCATATAATCGACTACATAATTATATGAATAATGTAACTTTAAGTCATAAAAAAGAAGAAGAAAAACATCTAGTAAATCTAATCTCAGTTGCTTTTGAGACCAACGTTTGAACCTTTTTTTTTTTTTTTTTAAGAAAACTAAAAATGGGTTAGTTTTCGGCCTTTGAGTACTTCTCTATGAATCGGCCCATTTTGTGTAAATAATTGCTTAATGATTGTGGAAATTGATTCGTATAGAGAAGAAAAATGGGCTATGAAACCCAATTCATACTTAATGCTGGACCTGTGTTAAGTGGATAAGTGAAAAGCTCAAGGCCTAGTTGATCAAAGTGGAGTAATTGAGCTTCTCTGATAGCCCATTTCTCTTGATAGAAATGTAGGCATAATCCAAACTTGTGTACTTAACTGCTAGTCTTGCGGCGTAGGCCTTGCATATGCTTGGCCCAACATCTTGTACGCCATGGATTATGGGCCATAACTACTTGCCAGTTTCAATTTAATGTAAGCTAATTCAGAAACTTTATCACATATCTTTCATCTCAACCAATATTGGTAAGTTCCTTAAGCATTACTAGATCAAAAAAGAAAAGTTCCTTGAGTATTTTAGTTTTGCTTTCAGATTTTGAGTGAAAGAAAAGTTCCTTACTAGATCAAAACACGTCTGTGCCACACAAAACCACTTCTAACAGTGAATGGGTGAAAAATATTGCAACCATTACTGTCCATGAAGGTGAAAATGTTGGAAGTAAAGGTCACTAAATAGCGTTGCCATGAACACTACTATCCATTGGTGGGCATACTGAATCGAATTACGTTGGGATTAAATGTAAATTGTTAAACCAGAGTTACTAAACTGGATTGATAATATTCTCTTTAAATGTCTTTACTACTTCTATGCAATAACTATTTCACTTACAAGAATTACTTCCCATGTGAAAGTTTTTAATTGAACATATATTATTAACAACTTATAATTAAATGAATCAAAGCTTAAAAAATGTTATGGTAATTTTTTTACTTCTTAGCATTAAGTGAGTTTGTTCATCATGAATATTCTTTATTTGAAATGAATTAATTTTATGGTTTAGAATGAATATTATAAATTTAAATATTTATTCAATTTTAAAAGATTAGACATTTTATACACTACAGTGCTAAGAACCTAACATTTTTTTTCTAGGTATCTAATAGAATCCTTTTGAGTTTGGTAATACTCTATGAACACCTTATATTGCAATAATAAATAAATTATAAATCCAAATGAGAGAAAAAGAGGAAAATGGCCGGCTCTGGTGGTTGGTGGGTTTGGCTTTTTTAATTTTTTAAAACATAAGAACATAAATTATTTAATGAAATATTTTCATTATTTACCAAAAATAATCTTTAAATATTGAGAAAATTTTAAGAGAGAAATTTTTGTAACAGCACTTTCATCAATTGGTATCAAGGGAGTCAATACCGTACCGGAGGCTGTATCGGTTTGGCCAGTGGTACAATATATTTCGGATACCGGTCAATATCGGTGTACCGTTTCAGGTTTACCGCTATTTTTTATATTTATAAATAAATAAATAAATAAATAAATATATATATATATATATATATATGTATGATGTGTGTGTATATATATTACAATAAATATAAAAGTTTACCATTAAACATTTTCTCAATTCAGAATTAATTATTCATGGTTTTAGACTTTAATATCAATTAAAAGAAAAAAAAAAACACAATATAAAAAATAAAAAGCTCAAAAGTTACCATTGCATATTAAGAAAACAAATAATACTAATAAGTTAATGCAAATAAGTTACCATTTTGCCCTAACAAAAATTCAAAAATTACAAAACTTAAAAAATAATAATAATTAAAAAAAACTTTTTTTTCTGTATCGGCCAGTACGCCCGGCCTGGTACCGGCCGGTATTGCCCGAAATTGACCAGTACGGTCGGTATTTTTTCCGGTACGAAACAGGGGGGGTTAACCGTATCGGTTTGCTTGCCGGTACGGTATATACTGATCGTATCAGCCGATACGGTACGGTATTGACTCCCCTGATTGGTATTTGAAAGCAAAAAAAATTTGATAGACTATATTTGACAAATTTTATGCACCAAAAAAAAAAAAAAAAAAAAAAAAATGAAAATGAATATTTTTTTATGAAAGAAAATTCAGTAACAGCTAGTAATTAAGCATTTTCGTTTGAGACGTCATTTTGGGTTTATATCAAAGGAACTCGCACGTGCAACCGTGCCAAGATGCTAACGGCTAGTAATTATAAAACTCATAGTCTTTTCAATTTCTCTTTCTCTCTCACTTTCCCTCACCCTTTCTATACTTTCCTTCACTTTTTTCTCTCAAAAAATTCTCTCACTTTCACGGACTTTCCTAGATAACCCATCTTCAAAAGTAGGAAATTTTCCCTCAAGAAAGTGGTTTTCCTTACCACAAAAGCATACAGATTCATTTCCAAACTGTCAAATCTTCACTGTTCAATTCAAGAAATGGGTTCAAAGATTTTCCCTAGAAAATTTGATCCCTCTCTCTCTTTCTAAATGCTCTAAGTTATCCTTAAATAGAAAGTGGTTCTCTAAAAAATGAAAAAAAAAAAAAACACTTTTCTTGGAAATTCAGAAATGGGTTTGAAGATTTTCTTGGGAAAGTGATTGCCAGATTTGAATGTTAAGAGAAGGCTATGTGGAACAACAACATGATTTTTCTGGGTGAGGGGGTTAAACATATTCAGGTCAGAGATTTGTAAGGACTGAAGTTGGATTGGACCCAATATGGGATTGGGTTTTAGCCTAGTAAGCCCAAACAATGAATTTATAGAGCGTGGGTGAAAAAACTAGTTCCATCCAGCAAGAAAGACAATAACCATTGTTTATTTAAGAGAAAAAAATACAAATAAAATGAGAAAATCTGTACTCGGAGTTGTCCGAGGAGCTATATATTAAGGTCAAGTTCTTGATCTTAGTTACAGGAGTTCAAAGTATTATCACAAAAGTCTCTTCCTTCTTTTCTTCCCCCCTTTCTTTAGGTCACCCTTTTATGCTATATACTATAATCTTGGTATCATCTCTACCATACACGTGTAGGTTAGGTTCTAAGAACTTCCTCCTATCCCATCCAACACCTGCCAAAACCTTCAACTAGTAGCTGTAAGGCTGCTTAATCATTGTTCAGGTATCACATCCACATTAATGCGGCTAGAGAGTTAGTTGGGAGGCATTTAATGTGGAGGTAGTAGCTTTGAAGATATTTGTTGCCTCCCTTTATTCTTCCTTTATCCAATGTCCGACTTCCAATCGTGATGCAACCTTGAAGAATGTCCAGGATGATAAGGCCTTCTTATTGACCTTGGATCTCTATTTCCGAGATGACTCTTATCCTCGGACCTATTCTGGACTATCATACACAATCCTTATTTCTTCTACTCATACCCTTCCCATAATAACCTTGTTTGGCCATCCTCAGATTAGGTAATATTCTCAGATTGGGCCATAGGCCCAATTTGTATAGTTGTAATAGTACATTCGGGCTAACTGGCCCTCATAATAGCCCTTCAAAATCTTGCTTTTCGACTCCTCGGGAGGAAATGAGGATTTTGATATTCTTAGTCCGTCCCATTTATGGTTATACCCTGTCTACTCGAACTCCTATATGCCTTTTTACATGCTCAAGGCACGCTCCTGATGCTTAGGCATCCATAGCGTGTCATCATTAAATTTTGGTGGCACCTTTATCCCCCACGTTCAATGGCAGGATGCAAATCCAACGGTGGAGGATTTTTCTTGGTTTATGAGCTGGAATTTTCCCGCCTGTAGCTTCTGTGCCACTATAAATAGTGTTTTAAATCAATTCCCTTTCCTTCTTTCAACAATCATACAGTCCTAGAGCTCATACATTGAACCTGTCACTTTCTCTCACTTCCCTGTGCGTCTTCAAATACTAAACATTTGTTCGAGGACCTTCTATTCAAACCTGTAAATTCCCTTGAACCTTCTTAGTTCTTGTTTCAAACTTGTTAACTTCTCTTCAATACTTCTCAGAAAATGGGTAGGTTCAAGTGTTTAGTTGAGTTCGAGGAGGATAGAGAGATTTTTAAGGTTATGTACAGGATCCCACCAACAGTGGGCATAAGATACGTTGCCCAAGGGGAATGGGTAGATGATAGGAAAACAGGAGAGGTGGTCATCCTAATGATCACCTTTATAAAAGGAGGGATGACCATTCCTATGGGTACCATCATGAGAAACTACCTTAGGTTCTTTAGACTTTCTCTCCACAATGTACCCCAAATATGTTCAGGGTATTAGGGAGTATAGAAGTCCTAAATGAGAGGATGAATTTAAATTTGACCTATCATGATGTGAATTGGGTATACAACCTACACCATTTGACGGGGCAGGGGTATTACCTTAAGTCGAGGTATCCCGAAGTAAGGTTAATCCAATGCCTTCTTACATCAAACAAAGGGCTAAAAGAGGATTTTTTAATCTTTTTTGGGAAATGGCATGATGGCCTACCCTGCCCGACTGAGGAGGGAACACCAGGTGGGGGTTTAGTTGTGAATCTACATAACTTAGCTTGTATTTTCCTTTTGTTTCTCATTATTCCTGTTTCTGACAAAATTTCCTTTTGTTTAAATGATTTTGTAGACAAACGTTTTACCAAACCTCTGCTCAAATTAGTCAACAGAGAGAGCCTAGATAGAATTCTTCGATTTGAGGTGTTCGTAAACGAAGCCGACGGCCAATTACGAGCAGTGCACATAATCCTTGGGTACACGCCCATTTCTTTCGCATTTCAAGCCCCCAAGTGCGTGATAAAAGCCAAGGATCCTTGGCTCCACCGTATTAGTATAGCCTATGAGGGATTCATCGTTCCTGAGGGTATTCCAATTCCTAAGGGCACACCGTTCACTTAACCACTCTTCGTGGGCATCCCTTCAGTAGGAGCATTCTCATCCCAACCTGTCCTTCTGGAAGAGGAGGAAGACAAAGAAAATGAAGAAGAAGAACAGCCGGAGGGGGCTTTAGCTTTGTCAGATTCCTTGGATAGATTTGAGGTGTTCAACCAACCTTTATCTCCTGAGAATACATCGGCTAACCTTGACCACCGGCAATAAGTAGACGTCATTACCTCGGACGAAATGGGTATCCAGAGGAAATCCCAAAGGAGTTTGTTGGATTTAATAAAATCTCAGCCTGGGAGAGGTGCACCAAGAAAATCCATCTAGCCTAAACTCCCTCATTTTCCTCCCAAATCTCCTCTTCCTCCTCATCTTCAACCATCTTTGCCATCCAGACCTGATCCTGTTGACCCTAAAAGAAAGAGAGAGCAGAAGGGCAAGGATGTGGTAGAGACAGGGAGGTCTCGCGCCGAGCATGAAGATGAAAGCCACCGAGCTGCCAAGCAGCAAAAGACTGGCCAGACTTCATTGAGGGGTGTGGAGAGAGGAGACAATCGGCTATTGGAGTCTCAAGCTTGGCTTCCAGCTCCCATGCTACATGTTGAACCCCTAAGGGAAGATGCATCAATCAGGAATTTTAATGAGGGCATTGGATGCCATGTAGCCTCAGCTTTAGAGGAGGCTTTATGACTCCCCACTGATATGGCTGAGCTACGGTCTATCAGGAAAAATGAGGTTTTCCTTAACCTCAAGAGGTATTTGGGCATGGTATGATGCTTTCCTTTTTTATTTTATTTTATTTTATTTATTTTTATCTCTTTTGTCATTTGATATGTTAATAACTCTTTTCTTTTAGGCTGTCCAATCCACTTACAGGGTTGAGGAGATAACCAACTCTTGCTATCAGCAGTTGGACGACGAGAGGAAAAGGCGTGTAACAGCTGTGCAGTCATTTAACATTGCTGATCAAAGCAATAAAGACCTAAGAAAGAAACTGACCGAGGAGGAAAAGGCCAGAAAGAGTGCTAACTCAGCTCTGGAGAGCGCTTATAGGCAGGTCGAGGAGTAGAGGCTACTCTTGCGTGATACCAAGAAGCAGTTGGCTTCTTCCAAAGAGCAGATAGTCGCCTTTCGGAAGAAATTAGAAAAAGCCCAAAAGCTTTAAGAGCAAACCTAGATGCTGAAAAACGAGGTTGAAAAGGCAAAAATGGAGGCTGAGAAGGCTCGGGATGAGGCTGAGCAGCAAGGTTATGACCTCGGGGTGGCTGAGACCAAGGAAACCCTTAGGGCAAAGGTCCCAACTGTGTGTCGTATCTATTGCACTCAGACTTGGGATGAAGCCCTTAACCGAGCTGGGGTTGAGGCTTCTTTTGAGTCGAGGAAACTAGAAAATATCTATTACCCACCAACCTTTCGAGCCTCGAACCTTCCATCCACTCAAGGTGAAGCAGCCTCTACAATTGCTGAGCCAATTAAAGAATCGTAGCCTCTAGATCCTCTTCCTCCCAATCAACTGGAACAAACAAAAGAACCTAAAGCTCCCAAGGAAACATCCTCGGACAAGGCCACAGAGGTTCTAGAAGATGGGGTAGCTTCCCAAGGTTTTAAGTAGGCCTTAGCTTCAGTTACCATGTCTACTGGGGAAGCCCCTAAAGATAAAGAAGAAATAGTTCCTGCTGAAGCAGATAAAATAACTGGCAAGACTTCCAAGGACAAGATTCAGATAAAATTGAAACAATGAATCTTCATTTTTGTAATGAAATACCAACTTTTGTAAGGGAATTTCTTTTTTTTCTTAAGACATGCTTTAATGAAATACGTAATTTTATTTCTCAATTTTGTATGAGTTATTGTCTTTACTTATGTAATTTTGATTATTCTTTGCTTGAAAATGACCATATACCATAAAAGTACAAAATTTTTTACACAAGGGAAAATAAGAGTTATATATACTTGAGAAAATATTCAAACGTTTGACCAAACAACAACCAAGTCCATGGCACCCTGAAATGCTTTAAGTGATGCTCATGGGCTTACTTCGATTTACATCTTCACTGGGTGATAACAAACCTCGTGATCAGAGAGAGAGAGAGTTTGGAATTTACTTCTTTTAAACGCTTGAGTTGATGTTTGACTAACACTTTAATAGATACCATAGTGCATTGATTTCCACTAAGTATGTGATTCGAGGAATCTATTATGACTTAACTTTTGTTCAATATTTCAATAGATGTCAAAGGGTATTAATTTCCACTAAGTCTGTGGTCCGAGGAACCTGGCATGACTTAGTTTCTGTTTAATACTTCAATAGATGTCAAGGGGTATTAATTTCCACTAAGTCTATGGTCCGAGGAACCTGGCATGACTTAGTTTCTGTTTAATACTTCAATAGATGTCAAAGAGTATTAATTTCCACTAAGTCTGTGGTCCGAAGAACCTGGCATGACTTAGTTTCTATTTAATACTTCAACAGATGTCAAAGAGTATTAATTTCTCTTAAGTCTGTGGTCCGAGGAACCTGACATGACTTAATTTCTGTTTAATATTTCAATAGATGTCAAAGGGTATTAATTTCCACAAAGTCTGTGGTCCAAGGAACTTGGCATGACTTAGTTTCTGTTTAATACTTCAATAGATGTCAAAGGGTATTAATTTTCACTAAGTCTATGGTCCGAGGAACCTGACATGACTTAGTTTCTGTTTAATACTTCAATAGATGTCAAAGGGTATTAATTTCCACTAAGTCTGTGGTCTGAGGAACCTGACATGACTTAGTTTCTGTTTAATACTTCAATAGATGTCAAAGGGTATTAATTTCCACTAAGTCTGTGGTTCGAAGAACCTGGCATGACTTAGTTTCTGTTTAATACTTCAATAGATGTCAAAGGGTATTAATTTCCACTAAGTCTGTGGTCCGAGGAACCTGACATGACTTAGTTTCTGCTTAATACTTCAATAGATAGGGAAACACATGATACATGATTCGGATGAATTAAAAAAGGAATTAAACAAGACTGTTTTTATTAATAGTAATACCTCTTTAGGTTGTTTACATTCCAAGGATGGAGTACAGTTTTCTCATTTAAATCCTCCAAATAGTACGCACCTATTCTTGCCACCGACGTAATGCAATATGGTCCTTCCCAATTAGGCCTTAATTTTCCCTAGGATGGATTCTTTGTAGTTCCCAAAACTTTTCTCAATACCAAATCTCCTGGGGACAACGACCTTAGCTTTACATTGGTATCATAACTTTGCTTGAGCTTGTGTTGGTAGTAGGCCAGTTGGACCGTTGCATTCTCTTCTTGTTCTTCAATCAAATCTAAACTTTTTTCTAGCAGCTCATTATTACCGTCCGAAGTGAATGCATTTGTTCTCAGCGTTGTGAAGCTAGTTTCCAGAGGAATTACAGCCTCTGCCTATACGTCACTGAAAAGGGGGTTTCTCCTGTTGATCGGCGAGGAGTTGTTCGATACGTCCAAAGGACATGTGGTATTTCCTCCACCCATCTTCCCTTTGCATCGTCCAGCCTCTTTTTAAGTCCATTCACTATAACCTTATTGATAGCCTCAGCTTACCCATTTCCTTATGGATAGGCTGGGGTGGATTATCTATTCTTTATCCCAAGATCAGAACAGTACTTCCTGAAAGCTTTGCTATCAAATTGAAGGCCATTGTCTGAGATGAGAGTATGAGGAACACCGAATTGAGTAACGATATTCTTCCAGATAAACCTCTTAACATCCATATCTCTGATATTAGCCAAAGGTTCAGCTTCGACCTATTTGGTGAAATAGTTCGTGTCGACATGCAGATACTTTTTACTTCCTATCGTTTTAGGGAAAGGACCTACAATATCCAAGCCCCATTGGGCAAAAGGCCAAAGGCTGGAAAGAGGATTAAGAACTCCTCTAGGTTGATGAATGTTTGGTGCAAATCTCTAACACTGATCACATTTTTTAACATATTCTTGTGCTTCCTTCTGCATGCCAAGCCACCAGTATCCTTGAGTAATGGCTCGGTGAGATAAAGATCTTCCTCCTGTGTGACTTTCACAAATTCCTTCATGCAGTTCTTCTAGGAGTGATTCTGATGCCTCGGGGTATACACAAAGTAGATATGGTCCAGAAAAAGAACGCTTGTACAACTTTTTGTCCTTGGACAGCCAAAATCGAGGAGCCTTCCTTCTTACTTTCTCAGCTTCTAATTTCTCTTCAGGCAATATATCCTTTTCAAGGAATAGTAGTATAGAATCCATCCAACTCGGCCCTACCTTCATTTGATGGACTTGGAGCAAGTCTCTCTTCATTGGGGCAAGCGTGCATAGGTCTTCAACAAGTATTACTTGGGGTAAATCCTGTGCCAAGGAAGTGGCCAGGGTAGCTTGGAAAACTGCATGGGTATTTTCACTTCTAGGGATATACGATAAGTCGAAGAATTCAAATTTTGTTTGTATACACCTAACTTGACCCACATATTCCTGCATTCCTGCATCTCGAGCCTCTAATTCCCCTTTTACCTGACCTACTACCAATCTTGAATTTGAGAACATTTCTACTGTCTTTCCACCCATTTTCTGGACCATCGCTATTCCCATCAATAAAACTTTGTATTCTACTTCATTGTTTGTAGCTGAGAACCCCAACCTCAATGATTTTTCGATGGTGATCTTCTCAGGAGATACCAGAACTAGGCCCACTCTTGATCCCCGCTGGTTTGCCGCTCCATCTACATATACTTTCCAGGATGAGGGATCTTGCGTAGAGATCAGGCTAACCAACTTTTCATTCACGCCATGCCGATTTACCTCTATCTTTTCAGGAAGTTCAGCAAACTCGGCTACCGGGTCGGTAAGGACTTGGCCTTTTACAGAGGTCTAAGGCATGTATTTGATATCAAAAGCCCCTAGAATCGTGCCCCATTTGGCAATCCTTCCGATATAGTCCGCGCTCCGAAGAATTGTTTTGAGCGGAAATTGAGTTAGGACAACCATGGTGTGTGTCTAGAAGTAATGGGGAAGTTTTCGTGTAGTATGTACTATCGCCAAGATGGCCTACTCTAGGGGTAAATAATGCACCTTGACTTCATGAAGTGACTTACTCACATAATAGACTAACTGTTGTATGCCGCTGTCTAATCGTATCAAAACAAAACTTACCGCATGAGGAGCTACTGCTAAGTAGGCAAATAAAACCTCATCCACCTCAGGACTGGACATGATGGGTGGCCGAGATAGGTAATTTTTAAGCTGTTGAAATGCCATGACACACTCTTCGGTCCATTCAAGTCCTTTCCATTTATGTAGCAAAAGGAAGAAATGTCTGCACCTATCTGCCGACCTAGATATAGATCGGTTCAAAGCAGCAGTCATTCCAGTCAATTTCTGGACCTCCTTGGGATTTCGAGGTGGTTGCAAACTGTTAATGGTATTGATCTGATCAGGGTTCATCTCAATTCCCCTGTAGGTCACCATGTAGCCCAAAAACTTTCCCGAACCTACACTAAACAAGCACTTTGATGCATTCAGACGCAACTTATACTTCCTTAGAATCTCAAATATGTTCGTGAGGTCTTCCACATGCTCGGACACTATCTTGCTCTTTACAACCATATCATCAATATAGATTTCAATACTCCTGCCCAACTGTGGTTCGAACATTTTAGTCATCATCCGTTGATAAGTAGACCCTGCATTTTTCAAACCAAAGGGCATCACTTTGTAATGATAGTTTCCTATAGGAGTGATAAAAGCTGTCTTTTCCTGGTCGTCTAGTACTAGTGGTATTTGATGATATCCTTGAAATGCATCCAAGAAACTCATCCGAGGATGGCCTACCGTCACATCCACCAGCTGATTTATCCAAGACATAGGGAAAGGGTCTTTGGGACAAGCCTTATTGAGATCTGTGAAGTCCACACATACACGCCATTTCTCAGTCTTCTTTTTCACCACCACCGTATTAGCTAGCCACTGAGGATAGAACACTTCCTTGATAGCCCCTGCTTGTTTGAGCTTTGTTACTTCATTTCTGACAGCCTCGGCGTGCTCTTTGGACAAACGCCGAGGTGGCTGCCTCTTCGGAGTAATGGAGGGGTTAACGTTCAAATGATGACAAATGAAGTTGGGATCTACGCCCGGGGCTTCGTATGCATCCCATGCGAACACATCCACATTTTTCCTAAGAAATTCAACCAGTTGCTCCCTTTCCAGTTGAGACAGTTGAGCCCCAATCTGAAAGAACTTCTCCAGATCATCATCAACAATTACCTTTTCTAGATTTTCACATTTCACTTTGTCGACTGGTCTATTGAAGAAAGTTGCCGGAGTTTCTGATTGCTATAAACCATTCTCAGCAGTGGTCGAGGTTTCAGCCTCTGGCCGATGTCGGATGGTCACTACCAGGCACTGCTTGGCTGTAAACTGGCTTCCTACTATCTCCAACACTTGGTCCCTAGAGGGATATTTCACCTTCTGGTGAAGAGTGGAGGAGACGGCTCCTAGGGTATGAAGCTAGGGTCTGCCCATAATGGCTGTATATGGAGAGAAAGCATCAACCACAACAAAGTCCACCTCCACCACATCTGAGCCAGTCTGTACAGGTAGTCTGATCTGACCTTTTGGAATGACCATTTTACCTTCAAAGCTCACCAGAGGAGAACTGTAGGCTGTTAGACTCTCAGGTTTCAAATTCAGGCCTTTATAGAGGTCAGGATACATAATCTCAACTGCGCTGCCCTGGTCGATCATCACCCTTTTCACATCATACCCACCAATTCTAAGTGTAACTACTAAAGCATCATCATGTGGCTGTATGGTTCCCAGTTTGTCCTCATCTAAAAAGCCTAAAACTAGTGGGAAGCCCGTCTAGGATGATAAGGCCTTCTTACTGACCTCAAATCTCAGTTTCCGAGATGACTCTTATCCTTGGACCTATTCTAGACTATCATACACAATCCTTATTTCTTCTACTCATACTCTTCCCATAATAACCTTATTTGGCCGTCCTCGGATTAGTTAATATCCTCGGATTGGGCCATAGGCCCAATTTGTACAGTTGTAATAGTACATTCGAGGTAACTAGCCCCCACAGGTTTTTTTTTGGATTCTGATTTTGTTTGAATTGAATTGCAAGTTCTTGTTGATTTTGATTCTTGTCGGTAATGAAAACCTTCTTTTTGGATTTTCTCAATACAAATGTCAGTGACTCAAGCAACGGGTCTTTTGTAGACAGTGGGGGTATGGGAGTTGGGTTTTGTTAAAAGCATGTCTTTGACTTTGGAATTCTTCTTCTCAAGTTAATTACAAGGAAGGAACCCATTGAAATTAACAGTTATTCATATGGCTTGAATGAGAGTTTGTTTGATTGGATAACTCACATTTTGAGTAGTTCATCTGATCTTTACAATGTTATTGATAATTCTCTGATTGACAAAGGATTTGGTGGTGAAATCTTTGTATTACTTAGAATTGCATGCACTTGTCTTAACCCCTTCCCTAGTGAAAGGTCAACAACGCTTGATAACATGACATGATTACATGTAATAAAGCATACTGGAAATTATAGTTGACACCTATTTATTCTCATTAAAAAAATAAGTTGACACCAATTTATATAATGCTTACTGTTGATATAACATTTTTGGTCTTGATGATTTGTTAAAGTAAGCAATGAATAAAAGAAAATTTGAATCCTATAGTCATTATTACTAAAAAAAGAATACCGAAACTGAAAATTCCAAATGACTCTGATCGTTGAACTTTATTTTATTTTTTATTTTTAATTTCAAATTGGATACCATAATGTCTATTGTTGAGAGCTGAATTGATCTTTAAGGTTGTGATTGGATGAAGAATTTGAGAAATTCTTAGAATTTCCAAATTGAAGGGATTTAAATTGAAGGGAATTTTAATCCCATTAATCTAAATCTCTATTGTTTAGATAAGTATAATCAAGAATTTAGAAGTGGTAGTGGCAATGATTTGGTGATGATGATAGTATGGTGGTGGATGTTATGGCAAGTGGCAAAGGTAGCAACACATGATAGTGGTGGCATTGATGGAGGTGGTAGCATTGACAGTGGTGGTGATGGTATTGGCATTAACAATAGTAGTGGTAATGATGTAGAAAGCAATGGTGGGTTGTTTGGGATAATTATGGTGGCAGTAATTTGTACAATGATAGCTTCTTCCACGATTTTCTCTTTTCCATGGAATTTGAACTTGGGCTAAGAATATTTGAAAACCAAGTTCACTCTTGTTGGGACAAAAATATATTGACCCCTTACAAATTAATTAATTACCCAAGTTAATTAATTAGGTTCAATTACATGCAATAGTGTGGTAGCACAAACAAATCACCAATTATACTAAATGCAGCGGAAAATAAATTTGACACGGGTGATTTGTTTATGAATGGGAAAAACCATCGAGACAAAACCCCACGGGGTGATTCTAAGGTCACCATTCCCAAGAATCCACTATTATCAATTACAAGCGGTTACGAGTATAAGGAATCTTCCCAAACCCTTTGGCCTATCCCGAAATACCAACCTATAGTTGAACCCTTACCCTAATACCCAATTGGACTTGTATTGTAGCGGCAATCTTTCAGTTCAATGCACGAATCCCAGTACGTGACTAACCAGTGATGCACGGATCCCAATACGTGACTAACTCTTTTGCACGAATCTAGTACATGACTAACACCAGTAACTTGAAGAAGATGTTGGCTGCAAAGTTCTTCAATTCATCAACGATGAAGATCAGGAAGCTCCTTGGTTACAAAACCCTATGGCGCAAATACGCAGTAGCTTCTTTAGAAATAATAATGAACTAGGTCACTTTTTGCATATGTTCTCCATGTATAACGGCCTTTAAAATAAGCCTTATATATGTCTAGGGTTGTAAGAAAAGAAACCCTATACAAATATTTCAGCATGGGTCGAAAATCAGATCTGGAATTTCTGATTTTGTAAGTCTCGATAAAAACGGCTTGTGTCGAGCTTCGACTTTAAATCTCGATAGAAGTCTTTTTGTTGAGATTGCTGTTGTGCTTTAATGAACAGCTCTTCTTCACTTGTTTCTTGGTTAGATCTTCATGGCTTTAACACTTGACTTGAACAACATGTTTCTTGAAATCTTAAACCCATCCTAGATCTACCAAATTATATGTAAAGTGCATTTTGTCAAAGGATTAGCCAATTACATAAAATATGTTCCTAACAATCTCCCCCTTTGGCAATCCGTGACAAAACCACAATAAACAAATTAATCATAAGAGAAGTCTTAAATCACTAAACTCATAGCCACTTGTTGTATTACAAAATAAATCTATCCCTACTACAAACTCTTCAAAAACTTTGCAAGAAAAGAGTTCACGGCATGATAGACTTTCACAACCTGTCTTTCTAAAACACTTATACAAAACTCATCAAGGCATCACGTGTGAATAGAAATAAGGATTGCGTACATAACGAAACATGTGCATAAATATAGAAAAGAAACAACACATGTAGAGGTAGGTGAAGAAAAACATACATCATCATCATATATGAAAATAAAGTACAATGTATGTAATAAAATGGTCACAAGACCGGTATACAAGAGGCAAATGTAAATAAAGAAGAAAAGAAAATACGTAAAGTCCTCACTACATCCCTCAATACTATATACACTCCCCCCTATAAAAAATGTCCTATACTAACTCTCCCCATAAGTACAAGACTATTCTCAAACCCAAAACTACTCCCCCTTTTTGTTACAAATGACAAAGGGCAAGTCACTGAAAGGTTGTCATCGCGTCATCAATGGAATAGTCAGCGTCATCCTCATCATCAAGCGAAGCCTCTAGAGAAGGAGAGGGAGAAGGAGCAAGACTAGCCATGCGAGCCTGCTGGCGGGCAATGCGGCCTACTTGGTTGTTCATTTGACACATTTCATCAATGAGATAGTTAAGACAAATGCTAAAGTTAGCATGCATCCGCTGAAGCTGCTCCATGATGGCCTCGAGGGTCACACCACCAGCCACAGAGGAAGAAGGAGTGGAGGTAAAGGGTGGAACAACAGAAGCTACAGGATCGATCATCTCCACTCGTGGCTGCTTCGGTCAAAGCTGGGCCTCGCTTCATCGGACAGAACCAATGATGATGGCACTCATGATGGTGAAAAGAGGAGAGAGAGGAATAGGAATGGAGAGGTGCTTGAGGATCCGCTTGATAGTTGAAGAAAAGATGAGCTTATCATGGGTAGCAATGTCCTGATCATGGTTGTCAAAATCGCGATCTAGATCGTAAAATCGCACGATTTTACGATCCCACCTCACCAAAAAGATTAAAAATCGTAGTAGGATTGCAAAAATGGTAGGATCGTATAGAATCATATAGGATCATAGGATTGTATAGGATCCTACCAATCCTACCATTTGGCTTTTTTCTTTTTGTTTAATTTTTAAATTTTTTTTTTTTAAGTAGGACTCAGAAGTCCACGAGCCCAATAAACCCACAAGCCCAATAATGAATGGAAATTCCAAATTTACCCCTATCTCAATATAAAATCTCAAAAAAACCTAGCCTACTTAAGTTTAATGTATTCAAAAACAAACGTCAAAACCTAAAATATAGAAACGCTAAGGCACTAAGCTCCCGCACCTGTGTCTCGCGCCCCCACAGTCCTCTATAAAAAACCTAGCACCTCTCAGCCCTCTCAATGGTGAGCCATCACTACCTTTAAGCTTTCTTAAGTTTAACGTTTTAAAAAACAAAACCTAAAATATTTAGAAACATTCAGCTGCAGCACCTCAGTCCCGCACCTCCTCAGTCCTCTGTCAAAAACCTAGCACCTCTCAGCCTTCTCAATGATGTTGCTGTGAGCCATTGCTGCCTTTAAGCTTTCTGGTAATTTGTTTTGGTAGTTAGTAGTTTATCATTTATTTGTACTTTGATAGCTTGATTCCAGATTGTTGTGTTGTGTATATGATTTTGACAAAGCTTTTAAGGTTTTTATTTTTCTATTTTGTTAACTAAAATAAGTAAAATTTGAAAAATTATGAAACAGGATCTTCAGTATTTGATTCTTTGAGAAATATTAGTAAACACAATTAGTAGTTTAGAATTGCACACAACCTGTTTGATGAATTCTCTGTGTGATTTTTTGAGCATGCTCTGTATCTTGGTGTCTTTTTTTGCAGCTCTAGTACAAATATACAATGTTTACTTTGGCTAGAAAGAAAATTAAGCAAAAAAATGCACCAAGAAATAGGTCTGACCTGGGATGGGATCATGGTGTTGAAGTAAGTTCAATGTAATTATTGCAAAGAAATTCATAGTGGGGGTATATATTGACTGAAGCATCATTTAGCTGGGACTAGGAAAAATGTTTCAACTTGTCCTAGTGTGCTAGAAAAGGTGAGGGAAAAATTTGTGGCTCTTTTGAATGCCTAAGCTGAAGCATCTATAAAAAAGAAAAAGTGGTATACTATAGAAGAAGAGGATGATGGCAGTGATGATGAATTAGTTGAAGTACAATAACTACATTCATCAAAAGGGAGAGGCAGACACATAGGCTCCATGGATAAGTTTGTTACAAAAAAAAAGCAAGTAATAATGAATTGTATATTTAAAAAAGGAGAACGTGATATAGTGATCCAACAAATTGCTAGATTCTTCTACACTAGTGCCATCCCTTTTAATTGTGTAAAAAATCCGGAGTTTCTGCGAATGATTGATATGTTTGCAAGATTTGGAATTGGCCTCAAGCCTCCTTCACATCATGAGATTAGGGAGACATGCTTGAAGAAAGAGGTAGATTTTACACAACAAATGCTTGAAGAGTATAAGGTTGAATGGAAAAAAACAGGTCGTTCAATTATGTCTGATGGCCGGTATGATAAGAAAAGGAGATCTATTTGTAATTTTTTGGTGAATAGTCCCAAAGGAACCATTTTCCTATACTCTATAGACACATCTGACATATGTAAAACAGTTGAAAAAGTTTGTCAAATGTTAGATGAAGTTGTGGATAAGGTTGGAGAGGAGAATGTTGTGCAATTGGTGATTGACAATGCTGCAAACTACAAACTAGCTGGAGAGATGTTGATGCAGAAGAGAAAGTGCTTGTTTTGGACTCCATGTGCTGCCCATTGCTTGGATTTGATGCTTGAGGATTTTGAAAAAAAGATTAAGGATCATAATTACACAATTGCAAAGGGGAAGAATTCATGCCATAGTTATGGATAACAACGGCTTTTGGCGACTTGTTGTCAAATGCTTGAAGGCTGCAATACCCCTTTTAAAGGTACTTCGCATGGTTAACTCTGATACACCTCCAATGGGATTCATTTATCTAGAAATGGAAAAGGCAAAAGAAGAAATACAGAAAAATTTCAATAATGTTTGAAAGAGGTAACCATTTTATTTATATCTTCCTTAAATTTACATTTGTTTTTAATTCATTAGCTTATTAAATATATAGTCATTGTTTTTTTTTTTTTTTTTTTTTTTAAATATAATATCCACTGTTTTAAATTGTAGTTACAAAGAGATATGGGATATTATTGATGATCGATGGGAAATGCAATTTCATAGGCCTTTGCATGCTGCGGGATACTATTTGAACCCTTCTATTCATTATGATCCTTCTTTTGATCCGGGTTCAGATATTAAATTAGGACTATATACGTGTCCTCAACGCATGGTTCTAGAAGTTAGTGATAGGAAAAAGATAGATGTCTAACTTAAAAAATTCAAACAAGCAAAGGGACTATTTGGTATTGAAGCTGCCATATTAGCCAGAAATACTAAACAACCAGGTGACAATTTTGTTTTTCGTTTTTTGTTTTACATTCAAATTCATCTTTATTAGTTGTAGATTATATTCTTAAGACTAAGATATTATAATTCATATATGTATCAGCTGAGTGGTGGGACTCATATGGAGATGACTCTCCTGAATTGAAAATATTTGCTATAAGAATATTGAGCTTAACATGTAGCTCATCTGGTTATGAAAGAAATTGGAGTGCGTTTGAAATGGTAAGACCAAATGACCTTGGTATATTATGACAAGATGATTTTCCATTTTCTTTCTCAGTTAAAATTTTGTTTCTTCCCCCCTCCCCTCTGTTTGAGAATTCTCAATTAAAATTGTTACAACTATAGGTACATTCAAAAAGAAGAAATCGCTTACACCAGAAAAAAAAAAAAAGAATTACTTGGTCTTTGTTATGTACAACTTGAAGATAAAAGAGAAAAGAGCTAAACCATTGAGTACAAATGAAGAAATTGGTTTGGAGAATTTGTCTTCTGATGATGAGTGGTTAGCAGTAGATTGTGTAGATTCAGAAGATGGTAGTGTAGATTTTGATGAAGACAATGAAGGTATTAATTTATAACTTTAAAGCCTTCCTTTATAGCTAATATTTATATAAGTTACCTATGTATAGTTTGAATGTGTGACCACTAATCACTTATTTATATCTGTATACTTTACTTATCAAAAAAATCTGTATATTTTGGTTATTAATGTTAGGTGATGATGAGGTTTCAAGAGTTGCTGCCAAAGGAAAAAGTGTGCTAGTTCGTGATGTTTGTGATGAATATCATGAGAATGAAGATGGTTCTACTGATGATGATAATGATGGGCCCCCACTTGGATTTGAGAGAGTTAGGGATTTCGATGATTACGCCATGGATGTTGATTCTAGGAAGGATATAGATGATGAAGTAGGATATGACAATGATAGTGATTAGATTAGAAAAACCTTAGAATGGGAATTCTCTTTTGGATTTCATATTTGTAATTAGCTAGTTTACCTTAGATTGAGAATTCTCTTTTGGATGTAGATAGCTAGTTTTTATATGCTAACTAGCCCAACTTATTTTGGATATGTAACTTAGAATTTGGAAAACATTTTCCATGTGTAGATAATATTTTGGTACTTAGTTGCTAATTAAATATGTACTAAACTTTTTAGAAACACTATGTCAAAAGTTAAATATATTTTGTTTCATTAGAATGACATAAGAACGATATAGTGCGTACAAATTACATTTTATGATGCAATATATTTTTTTTAATGGATGGATTCATATTTTAAGTGATTATATAACATACAAAGTTACTATCAATAGGTTTTTTGCTTAAAATCTGAAAATAGGTAGGATCTTACGATCCACGATTCGATTCTACGATCTAAGATCCTACCTACCTCCCACGATCCTACGTAGGATCCTGATTTTGACAACCTTGGTCTTGATTCACATCTATAACAGATGTGATGAAGTGAGAGGGCAAGTCGATGGTAAGATCCTCCATCAAAGAAAGAAGAAAACGAGCATGAGGCTCAGTGATGGAGTTATAGTGAGACAATGGTGTGAGAGTGAATGTTATCACCATGTTAAGGAATCTCAGGCCTTTTGCAAAACTTGAGCATGAAGTGTTTAGCTTACCACTCCATATGGAAGAAGTCCTATAGAAATGGGAGATTAGTTCATCTTTAGACATAGTCTGGAGACGATCACAGCCAGGGTAGTCAGGATGCGCTACCTTAGGGACACGTAGTACCTCAGATATAAGATCCGAAGTAATTACAATATGTGTACCTCTGAATGTAGAAAAAAACTGAGGCACAGAGTTATCGATGCCTTGTATGTTGGAGTAAAACTCCTAAATAAACATGACAGGACAACACATAGGTTTCTCACAAAGAGATTCCCATCCTCGAGTCTGAATGACATTGGGTAGCGTAGTGTCGAAGAAATTCGACAGAATGACTTGGCGTTCTGGATGAACGCCATGGGCCTAGAAGTTCTCAAAGAAGTCTGTCTTGGCCTTCTCATCATGGAACTGAATATGAGAGGGTACTGGAGGAATAGAAGAAGAAGATGACTTGGAACCTTGAAGAGGGTTCCAAGTCGGAATGGATTTGTGCTGTTTGGGTGCCATGACGCAGTCTATCTGAAAGAAAGAGAGAAAGAACAGAAAGAAACACATGTTCAGAGTAGAAAAGAAAAGAACGTATGCATAAAAAACGCATGAATAGGTGACATGAGAATTTAAGAGCATCATAGGGGTCACCCAATCCAAACCTAATAGCACTCAACAACAATAATCAATCACACACATCTAAATATGCATGAAACATTGTTATAATGCAATGAGGATGCAATGCATGATCATATGATATTAGATTCACAAAACCCAACCCATATATTTCACAAAAAAACTCAAAAACCCAAAAAAAAAATTTCAAAACCCCAAACCTTAAGTCTAAATGCATGAAATGCATGAAGGAGAGAGCGTTCTGATCACTTACCAAGTGGATCTTGCTTGGAATGGGCTGTGAAACACTTTGGAGAAGAGATTTGAGTGAGAGAAGAAAGTATGAGTTAAGAGAGAAGTGAGATCTGTTGAGAGTAAGAAGAGAGAAATGAAAAAGAAATCGCGCCTCAACCTTAAATAGAAAACGCAGCTTGATGGATTGAGGTTCCTATCGAGAATTTGTCGAGCTTTAAATCTCGACAAAAATGAATCTGTCGAGGTGCTATCGAGGATCTATTGATGACAAAAATAGTGTCTTCATGGATCTAGAATCTGTTGAGAATCTATTGAGCAGACAGAGAACACAAAAATTTGTCTCGATGGATTAAAGAAGATGTCGAGAATGTGTCGAGTAGGAACCTAGAAATCTCGATGGATTGAGAAGCTGTCGAGATTCTAACGAGAAGAAACCCAAAAATCTTGATGGATCGAGGATCTGTCAAGAATCTATCGAGCAGACAGAGAGCAAAAGAATTTTTCTCGATGGATTGAGGAAACTGTCGAGAAGCTATTGGGAGATAACCCAAAAATCTTGATGGATCAAGAATTTGTCGAGGATCTGTCAAGATCACAAGATGAAGGCTCGATAGAAATGATATCTGTCGAGGATGTGTCGAGCTTGAAGAAAGGAGGTTTTTCAAGAAGGGAAAAACACATAGAGATGAATGCAACAAACAAGCTACTCAAACCAACATCCAAGCCACATATTAAGCTCTTAAATCTCATCTCAACATAGATGCCAAGCATATAGATCCACACACACACACACACAAAACAAGTCTAACTGATTTTTATATTTCAAAAACAAGTTAAGACAGTTTGGTGAGCATATATTAACACATGTATCTCCTGTGATGGCCAAATCACATTGTACTTGCACATGTATCAAAAGTAGCAAAGAGTATGCATGTTGTGTGTGAAAACATAACAAGTGTGCATAAGTTTCTCATATTATGACGATTTGAGATATAAGAACATCTAATACACTGACACACAATCATAACTATTTGATGGGGACTATCACCTTAGAGATACATCATATAACTCCCACATCTCCTAGAAACACACTTACAACCATTTTTAAAAGCATTTTGATCTTTTTGCTTTTCATGTTCTTTGCATAATTTTCTTTTTGAGCATAGCATGCATGGGCATATAAAAGAGAGAAAAGAAAATACCCAATTATGCATGTTTAACATCCCAATTTTGCTATGTCGAAACATACAGATGTTATACATGATTGGTGGGCTTTAGTGGTGAGGTAGTTATTTATGCCTTTCTCTTAGGATTTTCTAGTCCTTCCCATCAAAAGGAGTGATATGAGTATGAGAAAAAAGAGACAATTTTAATCGTACTCATCACAAACACGAGTCACAAAGCTCACTTGCTTAGTTGTGCATTGAGATGCTCATCTAAGCTACAAGAGATACAAAGTTTAGAATTTTTTTTTCAATGGCCATCTAGGATACACAAGCACCAATATACACAGACACATACTGTTTTTGTATTTTTCTGATTTTTCGATTTTTTTCAATTTTTTTTTAAATTTTTTTGTAAAACAAAATAAAACAAAACTGAAAAAAAAAAAAAAAAAAACAAAGCATAAAACTAAACTGACTTAAAAACAAGAAAGTTGTTCGTTTTTAGACCCCTTAGACATAACCAGATTAACCTAGTTATTTAGCCAAGTGATTAACTTAGATAAATTATTCAAATCTAGGTTAACACAAATATGTCATATCATTGTAAAGTGCGAAAAATAAATAACACAACGATATGATAACATAGGAAAACAAAACCGGTAAAAAACCTGTGGATAATTTAACCTAGCTATCCTCAAGGTCAAACAAATTTACTATGAAAGAATTGAAGTTTACACAATAGCAACTTAGATCACTAACATCTATTGCTACCTCGAGTAGGAAACTTACTACCATGACCACGTGACAGTTCCGAGTTCATGGACTACTTCTTTCTTGGATTCATTGTAAGTACAAGCACTCCCGCTTGTGTATCTTTAAGCTCTTGAAATAGCAACTGAATTGATCACCAAGCTCTCGATATCAATCTTGAGATTGGAAATCCTAAGTGTGCATGAAGGCAAACACCTCTAGATCTCACAAGAGATTCACACACACAGTATAAAGAGCAACCCCAAAACGTGGCTAGGGTTTTCCCTTTTATACTTAAAACAAAACATAAAACCCTACACGTCAAACAAGCTTGGGCTAAGTTGAAAAATTCTGCAGAAAAACAATTTGCACGAGATTTGATTGATCGAGTCTAATTCTAGATCGATTGAGCCAGGCAAATTTACATAGTAAATCCTGCAGTACACTCGATTCCAACTTTACACATAAACATACTTTGAGCAAGTCTAAAACAAGACTAAACGTTTTGATCATAGTTTGCCAACATTACAAAATGAAGTTCTAATACATTTAAACCTAAAGTCTTAGAACCCAACAAAAGCAAAACAAACAAGTAATGTAAAAACATAAAGGGAGAGAGAGGAAAAGTGACCGAATCACTTTGAGCCTTTTTCTTTCCAAACTTTGGTTTTGGAGGAAGATCCTTTCCTAGAGTTGAACCTTTTTTTTGGAGGTGAGGGGGAAGAATTGAAACTGTTCAAGTTCGAAAGAAACATGAGGGCCTTAAGAAGATCTCAAAGAAGACCCAAAGATGGTGGAATCTGACCTTGATCACTAGATGATAACACATTGTTGCTTTGTTAGGTGGCTAACCACTTATAGCAATTTGGACAAGTGTGTCCCGAAGCTTTACACTGATGATAGAAATGTGGCTTCTTTGGTTGAGACTTCTTATTTTTAGCCTTATTGCTCTTAGGGTTTCTAGTCTCTTTCTTCTCTATCTTAGGGGGTTCTCCTAGAATAGATTTTCCTCTGTCTAGATTGTTCTCACTAGCTATCTTAGTTTTAGTTTCATTTTTCTTTAGATTCTCATTATTAGCAGGTAAGACAAAAACAGTTTTACTAGAGGAAGCAATATGAGAAGAGTTAAAGAGTTCATACCCCAAGCTAGTTCTGTCAGAAGCTAAGTTTTAGAGGTTTAGCATTTCATCCAGATTTGCACTAGAAGTCCTCTCCAATTGAGCTTGAACTTGGAACAATTCTGCTTCAAACTTCTTGGTTCTTTCAGCCAAGAAGTTGTTCTCGAACCTCAGTGCTCTAATGGTTTGATTGGCTTTATCAACCTTTATGGATAGCTTCTCTTGTTCCAGCTCCACTTCACTAAGCTTCTTAGTATACAGCCTATACAACTTCTCATGATCTTTAGATACCTTGTATAACTTTGCATAGACTGTTTGGATGTCATCCTATTCATCCGGCTTCTTGAACTTGGATTCCACCAAGTCCTCTTCTTCATTCACTGCTTCTATGATTCCCTTAGTAGGATCCATTGTGGTAGTGAAAGCACTCAAGACTTCCTCGTCATCACTATTGTATGACTCAGTCTCAAGCTTGGTATCACTCAAGGTAGCAGTAAGAGCCTTGCTTTTCCCAATTGACTTGAGATATGTTGGACATTCTTGTTTCATATGTCCAAAACCTTGACATCCGAAGCACTTTGGTTCGGAGGGAATAGTATACTGACCGCCATCCTTAGCATCCTTCTTCCCTCTGTCTTGACTTTTGAATTGAGAAGAACTGGATTGCTTACAGTCCTTGTCAAAACCTTTCACATTGGCATTCTTTATGAACTTCTTGAACTGCCTAGTGATGTAGGACTTCATCTTGGAATCTTCATCATCTGAAGACTCATCAGTCTCATTACTTTTGGCCTTCAGTGCCATATTCTTACTTTTGGTTCCTTTCCCAAGTTTAGTTAAACCCAATTCATAGGTTTGCAAGTTGCCAATCAGCTTCGTCAAAGGAATGGTGTCAATGTCCTTTGATTCTTCAATCGTTGTTATCTTGGCATGAATTCTCTCAGGGAGAGATCTGAGCACCTTTCTTACAATCTTGGAATTGGGAATATGATCACTAAGATTGAATGCTGAGTTCACCATGTCCTTTAGCTTGGCATAGAATTCATCAAGTGTCTTATCCTCCACCATATTTATCTCCTCAAAGCTAGTCGTGAGCCTTAGGAGCTTTGAATCCTTGACAGCCTTAGTCCCTTCATAGGTTGTCTGGGATGGTCTATGCTTCCTTTACTGTTTCAGTTGAGGATATTTTGTTGAACTCATTGGTCATCGCATTGAATAGGCACCACCAAAAAAAAAAAAAAAAGAACTATTGTGACGGGTGCAAAAATTGCTGCTATATGTCGCATATTGTGACCTTTTTTTGGACTGCCGTTGTACATTGGATCTATTGCGACATTTTTTTAAACCACCATAGTAGGTCTAATATTTTTGCGGTGCACTATAGTGACGGTACGTAGAATCATTGCAATATATGTGTTTTAGCGGCGTTAACTCAGATATAGCGGCGCTCCAAAACCCTGTTGTAATAAATATAGCATTTTACAGGGATACTATAGTGGCGGTATCAAAAACTGCCGGAATATGTAAGTTGTAGTGGTGTTGAGATGACTGCCGCAACATGTACCTATTTTGCGGTGCTTTTTCTTAGTTATAGCGGTGGGTTGGATTGCCGTAATAGACTTTTAAATTTCCCTCTTCCCCCAAAATTTCCCTCTGTTTTTTTTTTTTTTTGCCTTCCCACTTAGGTTTTCACTTCAGCGCCGTTAGCCATAAAATGTCACTCTTTCAAAATCTCTCCACTCACAAATCTCACTCTCACAAAACCAAGTTTCAGCCCCGTTAACCCCAAAATCTCACTCTCACAAAACCAAATCTCACTCTTACAATACCAAGCTTCCTCGCCATAACCAAGCTTCAACTCCATCTCTACCACCGCTGCCTTGTGTTCTCGCCATCGCCACTCTCTTCAGGTTCAGCCCCAGCCCAGGCCCAGGTCCAATCTTCTGCCTCGTCATTGCCATCACCATTCTCTCCCATCGATGGGTCGGGTAGCCTTATCAGGATTGGATTTCGATCCAGCTTCATCTTTGACCAAACCCACCTTTATCAGGTACAATTTTATAGATTGTTAAGGTTTTATAGTTAACAAAAACACAAACATCTTTTGACATCTTTTATGTGTGTGGTAAATGAATTTGATTAGGTTTTGATTCTAAATGGTGAAACTATCAAATGGGTTCAGCCTAATAGGTTCGATCTTTTATGGTAAGTTTATTTATTTATTTATTTATTTTTGTTGATTAACAAGTGCCATTGGTTTTATTTTATCTATCTGCTTCTTTTATTTTTGTTGATGAATGAGTGCCATTGTTTGAAGGCAAGGAATGTCTCATTGGTAATCATCTCTCATTTGTTTGAATCTAGTGGTACCATTTTGGCCTTTGTTTTGATAATTGTTTGTTGGTACAGCTCAAGGGGTCTCCAATGGTTGCTGCATAGAATGACAAATTTGAGGGTGAGTGATTTTGTAATTGGTTTGTGATTTAGCGTTATCACTAGACAAATTGGAATGATATATGGTTGCTATAGCATTTGAATTAGAAACTACTTATTAATCAGTGTGGAGTTCATGATAGAGTTCTATTGATAATGACAATATATGTGCAAAGTAGCAATATAGATACAATTACTGAGTAGCAACTATATTGCCACTCTCTTCAAGTTCGGCCCCAGCCCAGGCCCAGGCCCAATCTTCTGCCTCATCATCGCCATCACCATTCTCTCCCACTGATGGGTTGGGTAGCCTTATCAGGATTGGATTTCGATCCAGCTTCATCTTTGACCAAACCCACCTTTCTCAGGTACAATTTTACAGATTGTTAAGGTTTTTATGGTTAACAAAAACACAAACATCTTTTGACATCTTTTATGTGTGTGGTAAATGAATTTGATTAGGTTCCGATTCTGAATGGTGAAACTATCAAATGGGTTCACCCCAATAGGTTCGATCTTTTATGGTAAGTTTATTTATTTATTTATTTTTGTTGATTAATGAGTGCCATTGGTTTTGTTTTATCTATCTGCTTCTTTTATTTTTGTTGATGAATGAGTGCCATTGTTTGAAGGCAAGGAATGTCTCATTGGTAACCATCTCCCATTTGTTTGAATCTAGTGGTACCATTTTGTCCTTTGTTTTGATAATTGTTTATTGGTACAGCTCAAGGGGTCTCCAATGGTTGCTGCGCACAATGACAAATTTGAGGGTGAGTGATTTTGTAATTGGTTTGTGAGTTAGTGTTATCACTAGACAAACTGGAATGATATATGGTTGCTATAGCATTTGAATTAGAAACTACTTATGTCACGCCCTGAACCTAACTATAAAGATAGACACGTGACAGTTGCCGCATGCTTATAAAGTAAGCACCTTACAAGCATGCAAGGCCTTCTTAGCAACTGAAATTTATCCTCAAAAATTTCGACAATAAATTCAAAATACCTCAAACATTCTTTATGAATAAATCTCCAATAATTTAAAGGAACAATTCCAAACCTCATGTACATAAAGTCAATTGACCAAAAGATATAAGACCATTACAAGACCATATAATCCCAAACTTACTAAGCTTCTTTCATGCTCACAACACAACATCAAAACTCTCAAAACTTGTTATTCTTTACAATCTGAAACTGGATGGGAAAAAGGGAGTGAGTTGACAACTCAATAAGTAACCAAAATCCAAATAAGTTTTATCCAACAATAGATTTGTAAAGTAATAAGATGTAATACGAATCTTCAAAAGTTATAATATGCTATGGGTTTTCAAAAAATAGCTAAAGAAGTTTCATAATCTTAAAATAATACTTTGCAAATAGACCACATACTTTAATCTTACAATTATATCATAGATGGTTTAGAATGTAGTCAGTTTTCCATATATCAAAAGCTATAACTTACAATAGATTCCAAAAATACATAAGCAGTTCTAATGACTCAAAATAGTTAAATATTCAAACGTAATTCATATTCTTAACAATCTTATGACTATGGTCACACTATATCCTTGTGACTGGGCATCAAAGTACCAATGAATAACCCCCATTGGCTGGGTATCAGAGTACCAATGAATAACCCTCACTGGTTTGGGTATCAGAATACCAATGAATAACCCCCATTGATTTGGGTATCAGAGTACCAATGAATAACTCCCATTGGTTTGGGTATCAGAATATCAATGAATAACCCACATTGGTTTGGGTATTAGAATCAATTCATAGTCAAATTGTCCATAATCATATATATGAAATCATAGTTTCTAACAAAGATATATCTTATTCAAATACATATATATTTATATATGTAAAATCATCTATTCAATATCCAAATATATTTGTGATATTTCTATATTCTTACTTTAAATCAATATACCTAAAGAAAACAATTAAATAAAATAAATCTTATATTCAATGCTCATATTTATTGGTGGAAATTCTTTATTCTTTACTTTGAATCAGTATAGCTAAAAACAATTAAATAAAATACATAATATATTCAGTAATCAGATATAATTGTAATAATTCTTTACTTGAAATCCGTAATGCAATAGAAATAAATTGTAACAACTGTAAACAATTTTCAGTAGTTAAAATACGCAAAGATAAAACCAATTAGGATAAGGTTACTTACCTCAACTAGCTCACCACAAAGAACTTCTCCCTAATACTTTCTCTAAAATCCTTAGATCTCACCTAACAATTTATAAGCACAATTTACTGAAAAATCAAATAATTCAAGAAAGACTTACAATGGTACCCAACTAGAAAAAGACTATTAAAATATCTCATAATTGTCTACTTATCTCACACCAAAATTCCACCTAGTCATAACATTTTTCTTTATATATATATATATATATTCTGCCACCCCTTTATGCCTTAAAAGATAAGGCTATAGCACCTAGAAGTAGTACTATGTCACACTAGACAAGTACGTGTACTACACTTTACAGCTTTCTTCTTTTTCACTCATTTTTTTTTTTTTTTCAATTCCATCAGTTCAGGCGCAGTTTCCTAAACAACCAAACTGTGTTGAAAGCTAACCCTTAGATCCATCAATGGTGAAATCTGTAGGCAGTAGCGTCCAATTGACCGGAATATAAATCTAAACTTTTCTTCGTTCGCATCATTAAAACTCTTGAATAAATAAATAGTTTCACTACTGATTAAAATACCCACGTAAATAAAATACTCTAATTCTAGATAAAGTTTAGATTTGACAAGAACAGATTTTTAGGCTCTTACCTCAAGGGTGCAATAAATCTTTCTCTACTTCAGTCCTTTGGATAATCTCCTCTCTCAAAATATCTCTCCATATGCATTGACTTAATAAGTTAATATTTATAGCTAGGGTTTCAACCTTATTTTTTAAAAACTCCATTATAATTAGAAACTATAAAATTGGCCCCACAAAATAAATTTACTTAAATGCCCCTCCTTTTAATTTTTAAATTAAAATTTTTTTTTCGGGGTATTACAACTTATTAATCAGGGTGGAGTTCATGATAGAGTTCTATTGATAATGACTATATATGTGCAGAGTAGCAATATAGATACAACTAATTGCTGGCAAATTCAGATAGTTTCACTTTGTATGGGATATATTTGATCACTATACTGTCTGCAACATACTTAATACTTATGTAAGCCGGTTATCTCTTTTGGACTAAAAAAGCTTAAGGCTTTTGGATTGAATTGATAGCAAATTGAAGGTGATTGATTCATTGATTCATTGGGGGTGAGTTCTTAATCTGATACTTCGTAGTTCATAGAACTTTCATGCTTTTTCGGTTGAAAATAGAAGTTTCATGCTATTACTATGGTGACATGATATCTATGGAAATTAATTAGGACATTCTTAAAATTTTTGGGTTTCTTCTGTGTGGCCCATTGAGCTATATTGACTTCTGTAAAGCATATACAGGTTTTGTGTGTTGTGCTAATCTTTAATGAATGACCACTATGATCTTTTTCTAAATAAGGTCATGCACAGTGGATTACAGTTATTAAACCTAAGTGTAGTTATGGAAGCAGGTTTAAACTTTTCTGCTGGTTGCTTGTGAGTCATGGTGTAGTTTGATATTATGTTTCCCATGTAAATTTAAAATTTGTATTAGTTCAGTTTTCATTAATTTCTGTAAAGCTTTGCCGTATATTTGTATTTAAATGACTGATAGCTTTCTAACAATTTACTTATGGTGAATCTTTCTTGTGTGCAGATATGCAATGCAGTTGCAGTGGCTAAAATAATGAACGCTACCTTAATTTTGCCAGTGTTGAAGCAAGACCAGATTTGGAAAGACCAAACGTGAGACATCTTGATTGATGCTGTTATACATTTCTATATCTACAATACTCACCTAGTCACAAATAAGTATAGATAAATAATTGGAGTGTATAATCCTGATAGTAATGGTCCCTGTTTCTGACATATGTCATGGGAATTGAAACTTAAAAATTTCTGCTTCAAATTTTTTCTGATATATGTCATTAGAGAACTTTTGTGATTGTAATATCACGTTTATATGGAAGTTGCTAGCAAGTGATATGCGATGGCCTTGACCTTTTTTTTTTTTTTTTTTTGAGTACTTGTAATGAGCACCCCCTATACCCATCTTTTGGATCATGGCTAGAACTAGAAGCCTAGAACAAAAGAAGAGTAAAAAATGAAAAAGAAAAAAAAGATTAGAAGGCCAATTTCTTAAATAACTTATTGGGTTTTTATTAATTAATTTAATAGCTTAGTAAATGGATTATATGAGTTTGATAAGATAATTTGAAGGATCATAAATGAAGGGGTGCCCATAAAACCATTTTGTATTGAATCTTCTTCTTGGTTGAGGATTTTGGATTGTTGAAGCTTGTGGCTTGAGTTTGTACCAACTCTCTGTTTTGTTTGTGTTTGATTGTGGATGATTTGTAATTACCAAGTTGTAGATTTTTTTTTTATAGATTGGGTTGTTCCAATTTATTGTTGTTGTAATTTTTATTTTTATTTTTTTTATTTTTTTTTTAAGACTAAGAGCGTTTCTTTGTTTAATTCGCCTTTTGTTTTGTCATTGTTTGTAATGGGTTTTATCTTTGGATTCATTTCTATTATATTTTCTATAGAGATTAGTGGCAAGGTTGTTGCATGTGTATGTCTCACTCTTATTATTATTATTTTTCCAATCCGGAGCTTTTTATTCTTAGGTCCACTTTTTCACCTCTACTATCATGTGATCAAAGTGAGTGAAGTTGGTGAAAGAATTAAGGTACGTACTCTCTCTCTCTCTCTCTCTCTCTCTCTCTCTCTCTATGTTTGTGATTGGGGCAAGCAGGTGGCTTGCATGGAGTAATAAAGTGGTGTTAGTCGATTTGGGGGTGTTGACTGTTTTGTGTAATATCAGATGATTCTTGTTGAATTGTTTTTATTTGATTAATTCATTTTATGCTATTGCTAGTAATGATGTTATAGTTACCAAATGTATTGATATAACTTCTCTATGCATTTAAATTCATTGTTTTATTAGGAACATAGTTGAAAGTGAATGATTAAAGATGATTTGTTTCTTAAATTAAAGTGAAATTGTGTAAATGAAATGTGTGTTAACTCTTGCTTTGTGCTTTCATAAAATCATATTATAGGTATTTCTTGTAAGCCACTTTATAGCAATGAATAAGAGTTGGATGAAAATTACCAATAGAAGGTCGCAAGAATATTTAGATGGTGTCCAATAGTTTCTGAATTTTGCATCTAACCATGCATACCCGGATGGAACGATGTTGTATAGGCTCACTTAGTGTCAAAAGGGATTTGTAGGGGTTAAAACCCTTGGGTTTTTAATGGGGAATCATCATCTGCATAGACTTCTACTGAAATTCCTAATAGTCATGCCCAAGAAAACCCGATAGAGTATGCCGATCTTCGTGACATGTTGCATGACATGTTCCCCGTACAAGATATGGCATCTGGGCCAATGGAAGAAGTCCTTACTATGCAACAACCCACAAAAGGTCCTACAGAAGGTCCTAATGAAGATGCATTTTGGTTTATGAAATTGCTTGAAGATGCTAATCAACCTTGTTATGAAGTTTGTAAGTATTTTAGCAAATTGTCAGCTATTGTGCATTTGTACCACATGAAGTGTCTTAATGGTTGGACCAACAAATCATTTACCATGTTGTTGCAATTTTTGCAAGATTTTCTTCCTTCAAATGCTATGTTGCCAAAAGATTGTTATGAGGTTAAGAAGATTATTAAGGATTTGGGTTTGAGCTATGAGAAGATTCATGCTTGTCCTAAAGATTGTATTTTATATTGGAAGGAGAATGCCAACCTTGAAGCTTTTCCAAACTGTAACCTTTCAAGATGGGAAAGTAATAAGTCTAAAGCTCAATAAAGCACTAATGCCTCTTCCAAGAAAAGAAAAAAGAAAGCTGCAAAGATCCTACGGTGGTTCCCCTTAAAACCAAGATTGAAATGACTATTTATGTCTCTTGAAACTGCCAATCATATGAAGTGGCATGCCAATGGTCGTGTGAATGATGGGTTAATGAGGCATCCGACTGATTCTGAAGCTTGGAAATCATTTGACTCTAAGTACATAGAGTTCTCATTTGAGCCTCGTAATGTGATGCTTGGATTAGCAGCCGATGTGTAGACACTCGATTTTGTACCCATGATTTAATGAAGGAAGATGATTGGAATGACCATCCATGTACCCCAAAAATCATGATTGCATTACATGCATCAATTTTTTCTTACATTACATGCATTAATTCATTCATTGCATATCATCAAAATGATCTTGAGGTTCTAACGATTGCAAAGGTGTGTCCAGTTTCCAAATCGGGCCATTAGATGGAAAGATACGCATGATCAAGTTTGCACAGTTTGCATGCATTGTATGGGGTGAAGCCGATCACGTGTGATAATTGAAATTAATTTTGATTGGTTAATGATTAAAATTAATCAAATGAATTTATGTGATTGGTGGAGTATTTTTCTTAAAGTGAGATTTGTTGCATGGGATTAAAAACAATAAGCCGATAATATTTAAAGACTGAGGATAATTAGGCTTTTGGTATAATTATATTCAAAAGAATTATTCTAAAAGTCATAATTATCACTTTGGAATGAGGTTTATTATGAAAAGAACTCTGAAATTCGTCCAAAAACAGTTTTAGAGTTGGAAAACACTTTGAAAACGTGCTAATCAAGTAACAAATTTCATATTCACGTTCCAAGGGACTTTTGGTATAGCATAACTCAAAATTAATACTGGGCTATTTCTGACAAAGTTGTATAGAATCGAATTTCCCTTCATCTATCAAAATTTCATCTTAACATGAATTTTGAGTAAAGAGATATGATCAAAATACTGAAGCTTGTTCTGATCTGAAAAATCAGCTTACTCTTATCCAAATCTCTCTCTCTCTCTCTCTCTCTCTCTTTTTAATGATTTTTCCTCATACGTTTTTTGCTTATTTTTTTCAGCATTCCAACCTCTATAAATAGGGGATACCTCTCAAAATTCAGCACATTCTTTTACACTCAAGGAGAGACACTTTTTCACACTCTCAAATTCCTCACCCTTCTTTTCTAGGGTTCTCTTTTAAATTAGGGTTTTTAGGTTTCAAAGGTAATTGAATAAATTTATTTGAACCCTAAAACATCCTCTCAAGTAGAAGGGTGCTCCATGCAAGAGGTTGTTTCTTAACCCCATTTTCTTATGCTTCTCTTATCATGATGATGCATGTTTGTATCAGAGGCATAACCAGGATTTTCTACTTGGGAGGGGGGGGGGGGGGTGAATTATATATTTATATGCTAGTCATAACTCATAATTAATAAAATAATTATATTCTATATAAAATAGTCAAATTTAACATTTTATAATATTTTAAAACTCAAATAAGATTAAAAAAATTGTTCAATATGCTATAAACATATAAAATAATTTTTTTTTTAAAAGCCTTAGCATCTCCTATTAGAATTGTGCTTGATGATGACCATTCATAAAATAAATTCCATTCATTATCATTTTCATAGTGAAATTCTTAACAATTTTTCCCTTTTTCAAATTGGAAGGGGGTTAAGACTTGAGAATGTTTCTTATCTCTAGTGTAACCTAAATTTTGTTGTAGAAACATATCAATGTTGGTACAACTTATAAGGCATTTGGATTCAAAAGGAAAACAAAAAATCAACTTAAAATATATAAAAATGAGATGATGATAATGAGAGAAAACATATGAGGAAAAAAAATTGGAAATATGAGGAAAGGATTAAATTTTTTCAAAAAATGATGATCATGGGACCAGAATAAATGAATTTGAAGGCTAAGAATGAAAAGAAAAACACACCAATTCGAGCAATGCATGTTGCATTTAAAAATTGAAAACAATAGGAACAACGTCCTTTTTCTGTTCTTAGAAAAAATAAAAAGAAAGACACCTAGAGTGTTAGGTTCTAAGTATTTAGGAACTAATGTATTAGAACTCTAATTTGTATTGTTGGCAAACTGTGATCAAAACGTTTTAGTCTTTGTTTTAGACTTGCTCAAAGTGTGTTTATATGTAAAGTTGGAATCGAGTGTTCTGCAGGATTTACTGTGTAAATCTGCCTGGCTCGATTGATCGAGAATTAGACTCGATCGATCAAAAGTCCTGCAGATTGTTTTTTCTGCAGAATTTCCAACTCAGCCTAAGCCCATTAAGGATAAGGGTTTCAGATCTACTTCTCCCAGTATATAAAGAAAACCCTAAGCATGTTTTTAAGTGGATGTTCAGAGAGATTGAGTGCCTTTTGTGCCTCTTTTATATTTTAGGGTTTTGTGCCTAAAGGCTCTCTAAAGTCTAGGTTGCTCATGTTGCTGTTTGTGTAAATCTCTTGTGAGATTTGTGAGGAGCTTTCCTTTACTCAAGCTTAGGATTATCAAGAGGAGATTCGTTCAAGAAATTGATGATCACTCAGTTGTTGCACTAAAGAACTTTAAAGAAACACAAGCGGGTGTGCTTGTACTTGCTGGAGAATCCAAGAAAGAAGGAGTCCATGGTTTTAGAGCTTGCACGTGGTCGTGTCAGTAAGTTTCTACTGGTGGGTAGCAATAGGATGTTAGTGGTCTAAGTCCTGTTGAACAACTTCGATTCTTTCATAGTGGATTCAGGTTTACCTTGAGGATAGCTAGGTTAAATCCTCCCCATGTTTTTACTGGTTTGGTTTCCTAGGTGATCATATCATTGTGTTATTTATCTTTCTGTTGCTTTGCATGATATGATTGTTTGATTGTGATAACCTAGATTTGGAATTTGGACTAAGTAACAACTTGGCTAATTACCTAGGTTAATCCAATTGTGTTTTTAAGGGGTCTAAAAACTATCATAGAGATTAGGGCTTTATAAGATTTTGGTAAAAGTGTGTGTATTGTTTGAGTGGAGTACACATGAGAAACTAACTAAATATTGGAATTGTAAATGGCTAAATGCAATCATTGTTATATTTTAAAGGGAAATAACATAAAAACTAACAATGAACAAATCTTTATGGCATTTTTTTTTATAAAGGAAAGTCATTATCCAAAATTAGAGTAAAGAGAAAACTAAGCAAAACAACAGTAAAAAAAAAAAAAAAAAAAACATGAATTGTGAAGATGATGAATATTCATAGCTAATTGGAACTCTAAAACCAGAGACTATCTTCTATTCAATAGTTTGAAAACTCCAGGTTCTTGGCATGTTGTGCAAGTAGGTGGGCCACTTGGTTATTTTCTCTTTTATTGTGATTTAATTTGAGTTAAGAGTAGTCTAGACTCATGTATTCGGTGGCCTATCCAACTATGCTAGACTAATTTTCTTCCATTGATAGCAAGAAGGTTCTATGAAATTTTTTGGAGGGGCCAATCATTATAATTTGTAGTGGCCCAATTTACTTTTATACATCAATATAAGAGGATTTCAAAAGTTTTGGGGAGGCCATGGCCCCCCAAAGACTATATGTACCTCCGCCCTTGTTTGTATATTTCTTTCAGTTTAGAATATTCATATCATGACTTGTTAATTTAGTTTGTGAAAACATGTTCTTGATTCTTCTATTATTGCTATGATCTCTTGCTTATTTTCAAAAGTCCGCATGTAAATAGTTCTTTTTCTTCAAATAAAACGGATCTACATCTTCATTGAATGTAGATATGAATTTTTTCTTAATATAAAACGGATCTACATCTTCCTTAGATGTAGATCATAATTTTTCTTCAAAATAAAACAGATATGCATATTCATTAGATGTAGATATGAATTTTTCTTCAAAATAAAATAGATATGCATCTTCATTAGACGTAGATTTGAATTTTCCTCAAATCAAAAACTGGTTTGCATCTTCCTTAGATTGCAAATCTGATTTTTTTTTTCTTATCAAAAAATTGATTTGTAACTTCCTTAGATACAGATCTGATTTTTTTTTTTACATATGCGGATTTTTGAAATAAAGAAAAAGACCATACATGATTGTGTTTATTGTTGTTTGTTTTGTACAATATGTGTAGCATAAATTTATTCCATGAATGAAACCCTCTTCTCAAAAAGTCTTTTTCTTTTTCTAAAATTTCATCAAAAACAGATCTGATTTTTTAATAAACAAAAGACTGTGTTTTAATTAAATAAAAACAGATCTGAATTTTCTCTCGAAAAACTACTTGTTTTAAACAATAAAAATAGATCTGATTTTTTTTATAAACTGAAATCAAATTTTTTTTTATCACTAAATCATATCTGAATTTTTTAAAACAAAGAAGAGGATACATTCATAAATAAATTTGTGTGATTTAGTTTATTTCACTTGTGCAACATATCATTCATAGCATGCATAAAAGGGGTACATAGGTCACTAGAGTCTAGAAGACCAGACTTTGTCTGGGCGGAATGAGTGCCTAACACCTTCCCATTCTATAACCTAGCTTTCGAATTTAGTTTCTTTGGATAGGTAGACCAAGGTCTTATCTTTGTTTTATTTTTGGTAGATTGTAACTAGGACAAAAAGCCATGTAATTATTTGGTAGTTTGTAACTAAGACCTAAAGCCATGTAATTTTCAGTCTTCCAAATGTATTATATTTTTCCAATCAATGAGAATGGTACAATTCAGTCATGTATTTTTTGTATTTAGTTTTTCTCATTTTTTGTATAAAAAATAAGTGGCGACTCCACTCCACTTACCCAAAAAGAGAGGTGCCCTAAAAAGAACTCCAAAAAATCTCTCTTTTTTGAGAGCACCCACTTTTGGTGGTCTCTCACACGATGGATTCAACCCGTACGGAAATATGAGTATACTCATTGTACATGACCTGTCATTTTGATCCCATACAATCTCCTTCCATGGATGTGCATGAAAAGGTCTTCTTTCATGCTAGCATTATTGATTCCTGGTCCAACCTCGCCCGGGAACGACATAGACATGTACTTACAACCCTTAGTAGAAGAATTGAAGGAGTTATGAGATGTTGGAGTAGAAACGTTTGATGTATCTTCCAAAAAATCATTCCAAATGCATGCTGCATTATTGTGGACCATAAATGATTAACTTGCATATGGTGATATCTCAGGTTGGAGTACCATAGGTGCTCTTGCATGTCCCCTTTGTAACTATGATAGTTAGTCTCGTTGGTTAAGATATGGAAGGAAATTTAGTTACATTGGACATAGGCGATTCTTGGATAGTGATCATAAATTCCGTAAGCAAAAAAATTCATTTGATGGGCATGTTGATATGAGATCAGCTCCTATTACAATATCCAAAGGGGAAATCATGTTACAAACGGTTGTTATAGCCGATCATGTGTTTAGGAAGAAAATAGTTAATTTGCCCAATAAAAGAAAAAGAGGGGAGGAAGCCTTAACTGTGTGGAAGAAGAGAAGTATATTTTTCACCTTGCCTTATTGGGAGGACCATGTGTTGCGTCACAATCTTGACGTGATGCATATTGAAAAGAATGTATTCAATAATCAGCACATTGTTGAACTTGGATGGTAAGACAAAGGATAACTTGAAGGCACATCAAGAGTTAAAGGATATGGGTATAAGAAGTGAACTTCACTTGGAAAAGGTTGGGAATGATTAGACACGTATGCCACATGCTTGCTACCATATGAATGCTAGTGAAAATAATGGCTTTATTGCAAGTTTTGAAGGATGTAAGAGTGCCAAATGGATATTCTTCAAACATCTCATGTTGTGTTAAACTGAAAAAATGCAAGATTAGTGGGATGAAGAGTCATGATAATCACATCTTAATGCATCAACTTTTTCCCATAGTAATATGCAAATTTTTGCCCCTTGAAGTGAGTAGGCATTTAATTGACTTATCTTGTTTCTTAAGGGAGATATATTCCAAAGTACTAAATGTGGAGGAACTTGGGGCTCTTGAGAAAAGAATTGTAGTGACATTGTGTGAGTTGGAAAGGATATTCCCTCCCTCTTTCTTTACAGTGATGGTACATCTAGTCGTGCATTTGACTAGCGAAGCCAAAGTTGCTAGCCCAGTTCATTATCGTTGGATGTATCCCATGGAGAGGTAACACATATAGTAACTTGGTCTATTTGGTTTTGTTTAACCCATCAATTTCCCATTGTTGATCTTGGGTTTTTCAATAGGTACTGGTCAAGACTTAAGTCTTACATGCGTAATAAAACTTATCTAGAAGGCTCCATTGCGAAAGGGGATATAGCAGAGAAATGCTTAGCAGTCTACTCACACTATTTTAAATTTATTGAAATTGCATTCAATTGGCCTGTAAGAAATGTCGAGGAATCCATGGGTATGATGGTGAGCATTACACTAGATTCAAATTCATGGATCCAAGCACATCGTTATGTGCTATTCAATTGTGAAGAAATCACCCCATTTCGTGAGTAAGTAATATGTCATTGCGTATCCTTTCATGGCATTCAAGTACAATACTCTAACTTAACACTAACATGTTTGTCTACATAGTGTACACATAGCAGAGATCAAGGCTAATTTCTCTTTTCATGTAATCGATGATGTTATTCAAAAGTAGCATATGGAGAAATTCTGCAGCTGGTTTAGAGACTATGTAAGTAAAGCATATATATAAAACTATTTTTGATTGTAACACTTTAGATAGCATACTTATAATAAACGTCATTGTCTATAGTAGGTGATGCTAATGGAGGCATCCGAGAAAAAGAAAATCTTTGATAAAGTCACATGGCCTGCTCGATATCCAGATAATGAAGCAAAACAGTTCAAGCGTTAAAGCATGACACTGAAGACTAAGAACAGTGACATAGATGAGTCTTTAGAAGATGAAGATTCTAAAATGAAATCCTATATTACAAGACGGTTCAAAAAGTTTATGAAGAATGCTAATACCAAAGAATTTGACAAAGACCGCAAGCAGTTTAGTTCGTCTCATTTCAAGAACCAAGACAAAGGAAAGAAAAATGCTAGGGATGGCGGTTAGTACACTGTTCCCTTAGGACCAAAGTGCTTTGGGTGTCAAGGCTTCGGTCACATGAAACAAGAGTGCCTTACGTATCTCAAGACTATTGGGAAGGGCAAGACACTTGCTGCTACTTTGAGTGACACCGAGTTTAAGGATGATTCTGATAATAAGGGTGATGGAATCCTAAATGCCTTCACTGCCACTGTAAATCCTACTAAATGGATTGTTGAAGATGTGGATGAAGAAAAGGACTTGATAAAGTCTAAATTTGAGAAGATAAATGAACAAGATGACATCCACACAGCCTATGCAAAATTAGCATGAGAAGTTGTATAGGTTGGCCACCAAGAAGCTCAATGATGTGGAGCTTGAACAAGAAGAAGTCTCCACGAAGTTTGATGAAGCCAATCAGACCATTGGAGCATTGAGATTTGAGAATAATTTCTTGGCTGAGAAGACCAAGAAGCTTGAAGCGGAGCTGTTTCAAGTTATTAGAGCTCAGCTGGAGAGGACTTCAAGTGTAAAGCTTGACGAGATGCTAAGCCTTCAGAAATCTGCTTTCGATCGAATCGGTTTAGGGTATGATTTCTCTTCTCCTAGTATTACTTCTACTGGTACTACTATTTTTGTTTCACCTGCTAATATTGTTGAAACTGAGAACAATGAGGTTAAAACTATTTTAGCTAGTGAGAACATAGACATAGGTAAATCTATCTTAGGAGCACCCCCAAGCTTGATAAGAAAGAGACTAAAAACCCTAGGGCTAAGAAGGGAAATACTCAAAAGTCTAAACAGAAGAAGCAACATCTCTGTCATCATTGTGGAGCAATCAGACATACTCAACCGAATTGCTATAAGTGGTGAGCCGCTTAATAGAGCAACAATATGATCTCATCAAGTAACCATAATCAGTTTTCATTCTCTTGGAGATCTACTCATAGCCCTTATGTTCCTTTCGAACTTGAACGGTTTCAATTCTTCCCCCTCATCGCCGAATCAAGGGTTTGTCAAACGGAAAGGTTCTTCCAAGTGATTTTGTCATTTTTCTTTCTCGTTTTTTTTTTTTAAGTATGCATTACTTGAGTCAGTTTAGTTTTATGCTTTCCTTTGTTTAACATGTTTTTGTTTGTTTATTTTCAGTTTTGCTTTATTTTGTATTTCATAAAAAAAAAAAAAAAATTGAAATATCAGAAAAATACAAAAACAGTGTGTGTTTTGTGTACATTGGTACTTGTGTACCTTGAATGGCTATTGAAACAAAGTTTTCTAAACTTTGTGTCATTTGTAGTTTAGATGAGCATCTTTATACACAACTAAGCAAGTGAGCTTTGTGGCTCATGTTTGTGATGAGTAAGATTAAGTAATCTCTTGTACTTAACACTCGTATCACTCTTTTTGACGGGAAGGATTAGAAAATCCTAAGAGAAAGGCGTAAATAACCATCTCACCATTGTTGCCCGCCAATCATAAAATGACATCTGTATGCTTTGGCATAGCAAAAGTGCAAAGTCAAAAGCTCAACATAATTGGGTATTTCTTTTCTCTCTCTTATATGTCTGTGCATGTTTTGCTTAAAAGAAAAATATGCAAAGAAAAATAAAAGCAAAAAGAATCAAAATGCTTTATATATGATTGCAAGCGTGTTTTCTAGGAGACGTGGGAGTTATAGGATGTACCTCGAAGGTGATAGTCCCCATCAAATAGTTATGATTGTGTGCGAGTTAAAGTGATTTTCTCATATCTCAAATCGTCATAACATGTAGACACTTATGCAATCTTATGATGTTTTTTACACACAACATGCAATATAACTTGCTACTTTTGATACATGTGCAGGTGCAATGTGATTTGGCCATCACAAGGAATACATGTGTTAATGTATGCTCACTAAATTGTCTTAACTTGTTTTTGAAACATAAAATTGGTTAGACTTGTTTAGTGTTTGTGTGTGTTTTGGATCTAATTGCTTGACATTTTTCTAGTTGAGAGATGATTTTGAGAGTTCAAAATATTGTTTGGATCTTTGGTTGAGTAGCATGCTTGATTGCATTAATGTTTGTGTTTTTCTCTTCTTTGAAAAACTATTTTTAAGTAATCTTGACAGCTTTTCGATACCTCTCGACGGCTAGGCTATCTATCGAGCCTCTTGAGCTTCTTTTCTCGATTGCTGTTATCGCAATTTCAATCCATTAAGGTTTTTGAGAATTAGTCTCGATAGCTGCTCAACAGCTTCACGATCCATCGAGGAAGTTTCTGTATGCTCAATAGATGCTTGATAACTTCTCGATCCATCGAGGTCAATTTGCTATGGACACCTTTTGATAGCTCCTCGATAGCTCCATCTGGCTATTTTTAATTCTCGACACCTCTCGATACCTGTCGATCCATCGAGTTGCATATTTGTCTATATATAGAGTTAGCGCGATTTTTCTTCATTTCTCACTGATCTCTCTCGAAAAAAACTCTCTCATTTCTTTCCCAAACACTTCTCACTCAACCTCTTCACCTTCCCCACTTGGATTTTGGCCTAGATAAAGCTTTTCTTCTCTGGTAAGGGTCTTTAATCCTTCATTCTTCATGCATTTCACGCATTAGACCTAGGTTTTTGGGTTTTCTTGAAAATTTTTGGGGCTTTTCAAAATTGATGAAGTTTTTGTGAAATTTTTGGGTTGGGTTATGTTGAAATGAGTTTAAATAATCATGAATTGCATCACATTTGCATTTTAACAATGATTCATGCATTTTAGATGTGTGCTTACTATGTTGAACTGATGTGTGCTGGTAGGATTGAATTGGGCTAAGCCCATGATGTTTTTACTTTTGCATGTCACATGTTCATGCATTTTTCATGCAAACATACCAATTTTGTTTCTATCATATTGATATTAAATTGTATTGGTTCTTTTCTACATGTTTCTCTCTCTCTCTCTCTCTCTCTCTCTCTTTCTTTCGTTAGTTGCTCTATGGCACCTAAACGGAAATCTACTTCGTCCTAGAACCCTTTTCGTTCCGGGGCATCTTCTTCTTCTTCTCCCCTTGCTAATTCTACTCCATCTCACATCTGGTTCCGTGATGATAAAGCCTTTAAGGACTTTTTGAAGAACTTTTCACAACGCAGCATTCATTTAGAACGCCAAGTTGTTCTTTCGAATTTTCCCGATACTGACCTTCCCACTGTTATCTACAATAGGGGTTGGGAGTCAATGTGTGGCATCCCGATCACTTGTGCTTTCGTGATCATACAAGAATTTTACTCCAACATGCGCGGATTTGACTATTCTGTACCTCATTTTATTACTCGCGTTCGAGGTAAATGCATTGTAGTCGCTTCGGATCTTATATCCGAGGTGCTACACGTATCGAGGGTAGAGTTTTCTGACTACCTCGGCTGTGAGCATCTTAGGACTGTGTCTAAAGATGAACTCTCATCTCGTTTCCGTGAGACATCTTCATCTTGGGGTGACCGTCAAAACACCCCTTGCTTGGGCTTTGCAAAAGGTCCGAGGTTTCTTAACATGGTGATGACATTTGTTCTTCATCCTTTGTCTTACTATAACTCCATTATTGAGCCACGTACTCGGTTTTTGTTATCCCTACTTGAGGGACTTTCTATAGAATTTCCCTTTCACTTTATACTCTCCCTTATAAATGTCTATAGGGATATGGCGACCCGTAATAAGCTCAATTTCCCTTAGACGGAGCGAGGCCCATCTTCGGCCGAAACGGCCACTGACTAAGATGGTGACTCCTCCAGCTTCTTTTACTCCATCTACATCCGCTCCTTCTTCATCAGCGGGTGGTGTGACCCTTGAGGTGGTCATGGCGCAGCTTCAGCACATGGATGCTCGCCTTGACACACTCAGTGATGAGTTGTGTCAGGTGAACACCTGTGTCGGCCATATTGCCTAATGGCAAGCTCGCCTTGGTGGCTTCGTGGCGTCTCCCTCTCGTTCTCCAGAGGCATCTGAGGATGAGGACGATGATGGTGACTCCGATGATGATGATGATGATGGGGAAGAGGATGCTAGCTCTTCCAGTGACGGCGTGATGACTGCTTGAGTTACTTACCCTTTGTCATTCGTGACAAAAAGGGGGAGTAGTTTTGGGTATGAGAGTATGAGAGTTGTCATGGTCTTAGGGGGAGAGTTAGTATAGGAGATAGATATTTTTGTTAGGGGGAGTGTTTTTCTTTTATGAGGGATGTAGTGAGGACTTTTTGTAAATTTTTTTTTTTCTTTACTTTTCGAATACATTGTTCTTATATTGTGATAGCAAACCTTATACTTATATTTTTTTTTTTGATGTATATATATATATATATATATATATATATATATTGAGGTTGTTCTTACAGTTTCACCACGGCATCACGAGGTTTAGTCTGAGTATAGACAATTGAATTACAGACTTGCTTATTAGGAGCATTGTGGCATAGGCCAGCGCCATGAGCATGGCCAGCAAGGAGGATGACGGCTGTCGCTAAAAAGACATAAGAGAAAAAGGTGTAGTCCTTGAATACCATGGTTTTTGTTAGATTTAATAATTACAAGACTTTCTCTGTTGTTGGGGTACAGTGAAAATGACATATGATATAGTTAAGAAGTGATTTATACAAATTTTAGATTCTCCGCCAGCGGTGGATGCGTTGTATTTGGATTGAGGAGGATCCTCTGCCAGTGGTGGATGCATTGTATTTGGATTCTAGTTTTCAAAATTAATGAAATTGATTGGTTCCGGCTTCAAAAAAAAAAAAAAATGGCAGGTTGTTACGTTGTTATTGGTGGGGTAAAAAAGTAATTTTAGAGGTAGATTCAAATTATAATCAATAAATATTAATCACTTATGAACTTTTGTGAAAATGTTGTGCGCATAGCACTTCTCATTATAGAATGGTCATTTTTTGTTTTTTGTTTTAGCTATGGGAAATTATTGATTTTGTTTTTTTACAGCGATGTGTTTAACTAGAAACCACGTTAGCTATTTTTATGGATGGAGAGGATAAGAGGGGTTGGTTTGTGAGGTTTACAATAATTAGAGAAACAATTTTGGGTGTGTTCTTAGTTTTTTTTTAAAGGAACAAATTGAAGGCACAGGCTAGACATATTTTGGTTCAAATAGTTACTCGACATCAACATGGTTATCAACATAAGTTAGCCATTTGTAGTGGACTTTAAAATATGAAGGGATAAGGGTTTTGATGAGTTTTTATAAATAGGATGGGATACGGATCTTCATAACAAAAAATGTAACAAACAGATTAACCCAGTAACCCTAGCTTAAATTGAAACATACATAGATACATACATATATAAGGAAAAAACAAAACCCTAAGGCTTACGTTTGTAATAAATCGTCACCATAATGAGTTAACCTAAATAGAAAACAAAAGAGAAGAGAAAAGATTAGAGTAGACTACAAGAGAGTTGAAGGCGATTGCAAGAAACTAAGAAATCCAACAGTGAGAGAGATCATTGACAACAATGGCGATGTGTTTTTTTTTGGTGTAATTATACTATTAGTTGCTTACTAATGAGATATATTGGTAGTCAATTGCTTACTTTTATAATTGATATAATTTGGTACTTTACTTTTTATTAGTAATTTCACTATTTTGTGTCAATTTTTTTTTTAATTTTTATGTTTCTTTAATTAATATTATGAATTATAATTATGAGTATTTTTTTTTTAGTTTTTTGTTAATTGAAAAGTAGGATCTTGTGATTCTTGTGCCGATCCTACGATCCGATCTTTGAACCCTCTCATCGATCCCATGTAGAATCTCAATCCTGATAACCTTGCCTTTGTGAATTTAAATTTTCTGTCCCACTTTTCGTGTTCCATTTTATACTCCATTAATCATTATTTGTTATGTATTCATTTGAATTTCCTTATAAAATAACAAAAGTTAAAAATGAAAAAAATAGAATAATTAACCACATGGCAAGTTATGATTAGTGGAACACAAAAATTGCCACAGAGAATTTGTGTTCCACTTATCTAATAAGCACCCTGTAGAAGGGGAAAATTCCCGACCTATCACAAGCTGACACATCACACTACCAAGTCCACAAGATATAGCCAATTACAAAGCACCACATATTATTGCTAGGTTTTGCTACCACTACTCAGAAACCAACAGAAATTTGCCAAGTGTCATGCAAGAACCAATCACACCTCAGCACGTGTAAGCAATGACACAAGCACCTCAGCGCGTGTAAGCAATGACACAAGCAGTCCAGCGTGTGTAAGCGATGACATAGGCGATCTAGCACGTGTAAGCGATGACATAGGCGGACCAATCAGGCTGTGACATGTGTCACCAATCGGACTTCGCCATGTGTCGCTCACCCACCCCCAAACTCCTATAAATAGAAGCCTTCCTAAGGCATTTGAGAAGAGAGGATTCAGAAATACAAAAGCTTTGTAAGAATCAAGCCTTAAAACCTTCAAGAACTTCAATCCCAAAATTGAAGAACACTCGAAGTAGAATCATCTAAATTATCTGCCTAGATCCTAAAGTTTACGGGAATCAAGCTCAAAGGTCCAAAAAACATCAACAAACCACAAATCGGTGAAGCTCTACGGATTCAAGCCTCTAAAGCCCCGAAGAACTTCCACCATAAACCTTTGAAGATGAAGAACATACGAAGAACACGAAGAACGCGAAGAACAAAGGATTTCTAACAAGCTCATAGCCAGAGATTCATTGCAATTCCGTTTCAGCAATCTTTGATCCATCCCTCAACCAAATTGAAGGATATTTTGTGTTCAAGTCAAAATCACACTACCACAAATCCAATCAATAAGTTTTGCAAGGAAATTGAATCAGAGGATCACTCTTTTGTAATTTCAGAGAATTGTACTACACAATCATCAATACAAATTTGCATTTGTGAAACTATTTTACTTGTTTGATTTATTTCGAACTAGAAATATAGTCACTCTACAAATTCTGGCACGCCCGGTGGGACATCTCTGCCTCTCATCTCTTTCTCCATCAAAAGAAAAGAAATTCGACATCATTTCGCTACCAGCTTCAATGGCCTCTAGCAAGAATGTTTGAAAATCAGTGCTTGATGCTTCCAATGATGATGACTATGTTGGCCCAATCACTCGCAGTCGATCCAAAGCTTTTGATCGACTTCAACCCCAACCAACCAAAGAAAGCCAACTTCATACTGTCATCTCTTTGGACTCTCTTGCAAATAGGAAAGCTACCAATAAGGATTCGTCTACCGCGAAAGATTTGGAGATCAGCAATGAATCATCCCCAACTCTTCCCCCGTGATGAGAAACTTAAGGAATGAAGTACCTTTGACTCATCCTGTTTCATCATTTTCTCCATCATATATGGAGGTTATGCCAGTGATGATGACTAACACCTCTACCATGGAAGAAAAGATGGCTGAAATGGAACAAAGGGTCACCCTTCTCACAAAAGCACTTGAAGAAAAGGATGTCAAAATTGCAACCCTAATGAACAAGCTAGAGTTACAAGATTTGGGTGAATCAAGTCTCGGCCCTGAGCACCCACCTGGCTTTACTTTGAAAGGAGAAATCGCTAGAGGTGATAAGGGAAAAGGCGGTGAAGGCACTTCTCAACACGGACATTCCACCTCAATGGCCTCAATATCTGTCCAACAACTACAAAACATGATAACGAACACCATTCGAGCACAATACAGAGGTTTTTCTACAAGTTCTCTCATGTATTCGAAGCCCTATACAAAGCGCATCGATAACATGATAATGCCAAACGGGTATCAACCCCCCAAGTTCTTGCAATTTGATGGCAAAGGAAACCCTAAGCAACATGTTGCTCACTTTGTAGAAACTTGTGAGAATGCAGGGACTCAAGGAGGACTCTTTGTAAAGCAGTTTATCCGTTCACTAAAAGGGAATGCCTTTGATTGGTATACAGACTTAGAACCCGAGTCAATCGATAGTTGGGAACAACTTGAAAGGGAGTTTCTCAACCGATTCTACAGCACACGACACACGGTAAGCATGATAGAGCTTACCAATACTAAACAGTGGAAGGACGAGCCTGTCGTTGATTATATCCATCGATGGCGTTCTTTGAGTCTAGATTGCAAGGATAGACTTTCTGAAATATCTGCTGTAGAGATGTGCATCCAAGGCATGCATTGGCGACTTCTTTACATCCTTCAAGGGATAAAGCCCCGAACATTTGAAGAGTTGGCAACTCGTGCACATGACATGGAATTGAGTATCTCTAGCCATGGAAATATGAAACCTCCCATTCCTGAGGAAAGAAAAGAAAGACGAGAAGTAAGAAAAAATGACAGGAATGTGAAAAATAATATCAAAGACTCAATGAATATCAACCCTGCTCTAGTCAAAATTTCAACAAGAAATGTGAAGGCTAATGAGAAGAGACTTGAGGGAGGCCAACAGTGTGAGATGCGTCGCTCATCACTTAAAGAGTGGGAACAAAAGGTGTATCCTTTCCTAGATGCTGATATGCCCGAAATGCTAGAACAACTGCTCAAGTTACAATTAATTGTATTGCCAGAATGCAAACGACCGGAAGAGATAGGAAAAGTTGATGACCCAAACTATTGTAAGTATCATCGCATCATAAGCCATCCAATCCAAAAATGCTTTGTTCTTAAAGAACTCATCATGAAGCTAGCCAAGGAAAGGAAAATTGACTTGGATTTTAATGATGTTGCTCAATCAAACCTTGCAACATTTTCTTGCGGGTTACCTATTTGCATGTCTCCAACCATTAAGCAGGGGGCAGATACCATGCTCATCCAGTTTGGTTCTCTAAAACCTATTCCAGTTCAACTTTCATGAGAAGCATCTGATTATAAAGATGATAAAGGTCAGCAATGGATGAGGAAGAAGGCTGGACAATGGTTACTCGAAGGAGATGGAAAAAGAGACGAGCATTCCCTCTTTATTTGATCGCCTAAGAGTCCAGAAAAGCACAAAACCAGATTCAACCTTGATCAAGAGAAAGGAGCGATAAGAGGCAAAGGAGACTGGGAACAAGAATGTATGATAATTCAGCACAAACCCAAAAATCTCAAAAGCTCATCACATTGGAAGAATTCTTCCCTAGAAAATTCTTTCAAAATAACTCAGCCGATGCCGTTCACACGGTCACTCATTGTGAAATTCAGGATGAAAAGGAGGATGTTGACCATGGTGGTCCAAGTGAGACTTTGTCATCTTTGGAGGAACTCCAATCTTGAGTCGATGAAGTTGAACCCTTGCAATCCTCTACTCCACCAAGAGAAGTGCTCACCCAAGCTCTTGAAAAGCCAGAGATGTGCACTCCTTCTACCAATACGCTTCAACAAACCTAGGAATGTTATGCGTGCTCTCCAGACTTAACTTTCACTGATGAGGACCTATTGTTAGGCTCTAAGCCCCACAATCGTCCACTTTATGTTTCTGGTTATGCTCGTGAACAAAAGATCGATCGTATTCTCATTGATGGAGGTTCAGCTGTTAATATACTACAAAAAATGACTATGAGACGACTTGGCCTTACTATGGAGGAATTATCGCATAGTCGTTTGGTCGTTCAAGGGTTTAACCAAGGAGGACAACGCTCAATCAGCATGATCCACCTAGAATTAATCATTGGAGAATTGACGAGCAATGTTTTGTTCCATGTCATTGATGCCAAGACAACCTACAACATGTTATTAGGCCGTCCATGGATCCATGGAAACAGAATAGTGCCATCAACTTTGCATCAATGTTTCAAGTACCTTCTAAGTGGGATAAAGAAAGTCAATGCCGACTTGAAGCCTTTTGTTGAGACTAAAGCTCACTTTGCTGATGTAAAATTTTATGTAGAAGATGACATTCCCAAAGAAAGGATATCCTTGCCCTAAAGAAAGGTCCAGAATGTGGGAATGATCATTCTAGTGAATCTACTAGTAATTCAGTGAGAGCGAAAATTTCAACGCCCTCCAACAACCCTCCATTACTCCGTTATGTACCATTGTCACACCGCAAGAAAGGACAATCACCATTCGCAGAATGCCTTCAATCCATAGCAGGCATGGGAAGGCCTACTGCAAAGCTCACAATAGAGGATGTAGCCATATTGAAAGAAAATCATGTCATGCCTTTAACTTCATCCACAAATCCTTTGCCCTCGAAGCCATTAAATGGATTCGTGAGGTCTTCACAATGTTTAATAGAGCATGGTATTCTACCAAGTGAACAGACAAAAGAATGGTTTGACCCAAAGGCATATCGGCTGTTGGCCAAAGCAGGCTACGATTTCTCAAAACAAGGGGACTTAGGGAAACTAATTCCAGAAGTCACTAGTGAAAAGACGCATCGCCTTAGCAAAACACAAAGCAAAATGCGGCTTGAAGGGTATGAAATTCCTATCCCAAAGACCAGATTAGGTTATACTCCTGAACAACTAGCTCAGATATGGATCAAGAAAAGAAGCAATGCTTCAAGTTCCCAATACATAACAATGGAGGTCGATGAAAGTTCGAATCAAAGAAAAGATCACTCTTCATCGCGCGTCTCGGTGTTTGATCGCATTGAGGCCTTATCGTCACGAATTTCAGTGTTTGACAGGTTAAATACAACTTGTTTAACACAAAATCGTGACACTCTTGCATGTAAATCAGTCTTTGATTGATTGGGGGCAACAAAAAAGCCTGTTGATAGTCATTCTCAAAATCCAATAAATTTCAAGGTTCAACGGGAGAAGAAAGCTAATGATGAGATCCGCAGTAGCATTCCTTCACGCATGAAGTGTAACTCTACCTTAGACATCAATACTGAAGGATCACTCCAAGTCAAAAGGCGAACGATTGTACACACAAGTCAGTCACTCGCCCACAATGAGCAAATTGAAGAGGTATCATCCTCGTTTCATATTACAGTAGAAGAGGATACACTATCAGATGCTGAAGCAACCAATGAAGAGGTCGATGAAGCTCCCCCAGCATTGGAAGACGGAGTATAAGCTACAGTTAATGAACTTAAAGAGATCAATTTAGGAACTATTGAAGAACCTCGACCAACTTTCATCAGTGCACTTCTCACTCCCGAAGAAGAAGAAGGGTACCTCAAGCTCCTAGTAGAATACAAAGATGTGTTTGCTTGGACTTACAAGGAAATGCCTGGGCTCAATCCAAGTATTGCTCTACACCATTTGGTAGTAAAGAAAGGCGAGCGCCCAGTCAAACAAGCCCAAAGACGCTTTTGGCCGGAACTTATCCCTCAAATAGAAACCGAGGTCAATAAGCTAATTGAGGCGGGCTTCATTCGTGAAGTACAGTACCCAGAATGGATTGCTAACATTGTCCCTGTCAAAAAGAAGAATGGACAAATCCGGGTGTATGTTGACTTTCGTGATTTGAACAGTGCATGTCCCAAGGATGATTTTCTGTTACCCATTATTGAGGTTATGGTTGATGCCACTACTGGTCATAAAGCTTTATCTTTCATGGATGGTTCTTCAGGATACAACCAAATTCGAATGAATCCTAAGGACGAAGAACTTATAGCTTTTCGTACCCCTAAGGGCATTTACTGTTATAAAGTGATGCCTTTTGGATTAAAGAACGCTAGTGCAACTTATCAACGGGCCATGCAAAAGATCTTTGATAATGTACTTCATAAATACGTGGAGTGTTATGTCAATGATCTTGTGGTTAAAACAAAAAGGAGGGAAGACCACCTGGTAGATTTGCGATTCGTGTTCAACCGCTTAAGAAAGTATCATCTTAAAATGAACCCCCGCAAATGCGCTTTTGGCGTGACATCTGGGAAATTTCTTGGTTTCATTGTGAGGCACCACGGTATTGAAATTGATCAATCCAAAATTGAAGCAATCCAGAAAATGCCAGAGCCCAAGAATCTACGAGAACTTAGAGGCTTGCAGGGAAAACTAGCCTACATACGACGATTTATCTCGAATTTGGCTAGGCGATGTCAACCTTTCAATCGATTGATGAAGAAGGATGTGCATTTTGAATGGGATGAGGCTTGTAGCAATGCTTTTGAGCGCATCAAAAGATACTTGCTTAATCCTCCAGTTTTAGGTGCTCCTATTCCAGGAAAGCCTTTGGTGCTGTACATTGCGGCACAAGAAAAGTCTTTAGGTGCTCTTATGGCACAAGAAAATGAAAAGGGGAAAGAAAGAGCCCTTTATTATCTAAGTCGAACTCTCAATGGGGCTGAATTAAATTATTCTCCTATTGAAAAGATGTGTCTCGTCCTTTTCTTTGCCATAGACAAACTAGAGCACTACATGCAAGCATATACGGTCCGTTTGATAGCAAGGCAGACCCGATTAAATATGTCCTCTCCAGGCCAGTGGTTTTGGGTCGTATAGCTCGATGGGCAGTCTTGCTACAACAATATGACCTTGCATATGTTCCACAAAAAGCTGTCAAAGGACAAGCACTGGCAGAATTTTTAGCTGATCACCTAATCCCGTCCGATTGGGAGTTCTCTGATGATTTCCCGGATGAAGATGTGTTTTACATTGAAGTAATGCCACCATGGATGATGTTTTTCGATGGGGCTGCACGTCGGGAAGGAGCGGGGGCAGGTGTAGTGTTTGTTTCTCCACAACGACAAATACTTCTATACTCGTTCTCATTAAGTGAACTTTGCTCTAACAACGTAGCCGAATATCAAGCATTGATTATTGGTCTACAAATGGATATTGAGATGGGTATATCGCAACTTGAAATCTTTGGGGACTCCAAATTAGTTATCAACCAAATCTTGGAGCAATATGACGTCAAGAAAGAAGACCTTGTCCCCTATTGCAAATAGGGGAAGAAGTTGCTAGCATATTTTGAGACCATCACGTTGGAGCATATACCAAGGAAGGAGAATAGACAAGCCAATGCTTTAACTAATTTGGCTACCGCCTAGCATTATCCCAAGAAGAGACAACCAAAGTTGCTATTTCCCAAAGGTGGGTGATACCTCTCGTGGTTGAAGAAGAAGAAGAAGAGCAAGCCAACATCATTTCTATATGCCTTGTTGAAAAAGAGGATTGGCGACAAGTGATCATTGAATACCTTCAACATGGAAGACTCCCGGATGATAAACGCCACAAGACCAAAGTTCGGCGAAGGGCTGCTCGATTCATTTACTATAAGGACACTCTCTTCCATCGTTCATTTGATGGATTGTTTCTCCGCTGCCTAGGAGAGGAGGAGGCTAAACAAGCCTTAGAGGAGGCTCATTCTGGAATATGCGGCGCACATCAGTCAGGTCCTAAGTTACACTACAATATCAAACGAATGGGTTACTATTGGCCTACAATGGTACAAGATTCGATGGAGTGCGCTAAGAAATGCGAAGCTTGTCAGTATCATGCGAACTTCATCCACCAGCCGCCGGAACCTCTACACCCAACTGTAGCTTCTTGGCCTTTTGATGCATGGGGGCTTGATGCAATAGGGCCATTGCCAAAGTCATCTAGTGGCCATTTGTACATCTTGGCCGTAACTGATTACTTCTCGAAGTGGGCGGAAGCTGTGCCCCTTAGGGAAGTGAAGAAAGAAACAGTGGTCAATTTCATTCGAACTCACTTGATCTATCGGTATGGTGTCCCTCGGTATATCATAACTGATAATGGCAAACCATTCTACAATAGGCTGATGACAGAGCTTTGCGAGAAGTTTGAATTTAAACAATACAACTCCTCCATGTACAATGCCTCGGCGAATGGACTAGCTGAAGCATTTAACAAAACACTTGGCAGTTTGTTAAAGAAAGTGGTATCCAAGACAAAGCGAGACTGGCATGAAAGAATCGGAGAAGCATTATGGGCATATCGAACAACATTTCGAACGCCTACTCAAGCGACGCCATATTCTCTTGTCTACAGATTGCCATTCAAGAGGGATTTACTGGAGAAGAAAATGCCAAGCTCAGATTGCAAGAATTAGAGGCGCTTGATGAGAAAAGGCTCGAGGCCCAACAACGCCTTGAGTGCTATCAATCTCGTCTTTCAAGCACATTCAATAAAATAGTTAAACCACGATGAGTTCAAAGACCTATAATCACAACTCATCGTACAGGCAATAAGTTCACTTCAAAATGGGATGGACCTTATGTTGTGCAAGAAGTCTACACCAATGGAGCTTACAAGTTAATTGATAATGATGGTGTGAGGATCGGCTCCATCAACGGGAAGTTCCTTAAGTGCTTCTATGCTTGAAAATCAAGGATTGCTCCTCGGTAAGAGCTTAAACTACCCACTATAACGCTGCAAGATTACATGATGTCTTCCCATTACCCTTGAAAGCGTACCAATAAGGAGAAATAAATCCTACTCTATGTCACCAATTGCTAGTGTGGCGTAGTGGTTGGATGCCCATGTCACCCTTGAGGCCATCTCGGGTTCGATCAGTGGTGATACCCACTATTACACACTGAACCCTCCTTTTTGCAAAAATACATTAAAAAAAAAAAAGTTATCAAAAAAGAAAAAAAATAAAGCAAAAAAAAAAAAAATCTTTTGAACTACGTGATGACTTGACTCCTTTCGAGGGTACGTAGGCAACTTAGTATCTTTTTGCTGAGTTCAGTCACGCACTAAAAAAAAATTTATCAAAAAAAAAAAAAAAAATTTGAACTATGTGATGACTTGATCCATTTCGAGGTTACGTAGGCAACTTAGTATCTTCTTGCTGAGTCCAGTCATGCACTAAAAAAAAAAAAAAAATCATAAAAAAAATACAAAAAAAAAAATCATAAAAAAAATGGGAGCAAAAGAAAACAAAAATCATCAAAAAGGAAATTATCAGGAAAAAAAAATCATCAAAAAAAAAATCTGTTGAACTACGTGATGACTTGATTCCTCTCCAGGGTACGTAGGCAGCTTAATACTTGTCATTGAGTTTAGTCACATGAAAAGAAGAAGGATTGCCAGTCTAGCTTGAAGAGTTTTCCAACGGTCATCAATATGCTTTTAAGGTCCTATCGGTTGACAAGGCATTGCTTAAGGACAGTCAACTTCTCAATGTGATGATCAAGGGTCGTTGTAGCAGAAAATGAAGACTGTAAGGAGTTGACATTGAAATGATGATGAACATAACTTGATGCATGGTTGTAGAGTAAAATGAAATCTCCAACTTCTTTTGCAAGAAACGAAGTCTTCATGGCATTGCCCATCTTCTATGGATATTCTCCCACATCTTCCTGTACCTTGCAAGTCTAAACTACATCATCTCTCTTCTAGGTTGTGCCACTTTATAGCTCTGAAATTTGAACCACATTATCTCCCTTCTGAGTGGTGTCGTTTCACATCATGTCTCTGAAATCTGAACGACGTCAACTTCCTCTGGAATGATGATAGATTATATATCCGAAGTCAGTGTTGCATCATCTCTCCTTTATGGGCATGTTCGTGCAATGTCAAAATTCTTGGTGGCATGTTTCGACATCTTCAAAGTCTTCGCAGCATACTCTGGCGTCTTCAAAGGTTTGCCGTCATTTTTCCCGCATCTTCAAGGTTTTGTTGGCATTTTCTTGCATCTTCAAAGTCTTGGTAGGGACTCCTTGCATCTTCAACGTCTTGTTGGCATCTCTAAAATCTTGATGTCAGGCTACAGTACTATACACCATCAATGTCTAAGCTATGTTGCCTCTGAAAATTTATGCTAATGTGGAATGTTGTCATGACTTCATGGCAAAGATGAATGTCGGCACGGTTTTGGTGCAAATGGAGTTTTGACATGGCTTCATGAATGTTGGCACGGCTTCAATACAAATGAAGTGTTGTCGTGGCTTCATGGAAAAGATGGATGTTGGCACGGCTTCGATGCAAATGAAGTTTTGATGTGGCTCGGTGCAAATATTGGTGCAACTTCAATGTGAGTGCAAGTGCTAATGTGGAGTGTTGTCGTGGCTTCATGGAAAAGATGAACGTTGGCATAGCTTCGATATGAATGAAATGTTGACGTAGCTTCATGGCAAAAATGAATTGTTGGCCTAGCTTCATGGCTTCGGTATGAGTGAAGTGTTGAACGTTGGCACAACTTCGATGCAAATGAAGTGTTGTCGTGGCTTCATGACAAAAATGAATGTTGGCACAACTTCAGTATGAATGAAGTGTAGATGTGGCCTCAATGCAAATAAAATGTTGAGGCAGCTTTATGAAAAAAAAAAGAGTGCCAGTACAACTTCATTACAAAAGCAAATGATGATGTGACTTCATAGCAGATGCAAGTGCAAATATTGCTTCATGGCAAAAATGAATGTTGGCATGGCTTCAATACAAGAACAAATGCTGGCACAGTTTCATGGTAAAGGCTCACGATGTTGCTACGTTGCAATGACTCTTGAAATGGCTGCGTTAAAAAGATAAGTGTTGGTGCAGCTTAATTGCCAAGGAAAGCGTGCTGCATAACAAAAACAAACAACAACAAAAAAATTGTCAGGAGAAAAGCTCATGGCATGTTTGAACTTAAAAAAAAAAAAGAAAATCAACAAAGAGAGAAAGCTTCAATTTTAATCTCTAGCCTGTCAAAAAAAAAAAAGATTAGTACAAACAAAGCATACTGTGAAAAAAAAAAAGAAAAAAAAAGATCTCTACACATTATATCACCCACTGAGGCTATGCTTGCACAATTCAATGCATACCCCGGGTGGCTTTATATAGAGGTTTGTAGAGCTTAAAGTCAAATTTTGTAAATTCAAGGTCAATGAAGTCTGCACCAAATCTTGAAAAAAGAGAGGTGCCCATAAATACATCATGCTGTCAGAAAGAAACTATTGGAGAGATGAAGTTCTAGGCTGTATATTGTTCAACATAATTGTGCTGCCGACCTTAGAAACAGTAAGAGACATTTGCTGGTTAGCCAATTTGCCTGAAATTTCAAACACTGTCAGAACCACAATGAAGACTAAAATGGCAACAAGTCCAACAATGCCTGCGGTTTCCCATTTTGGATTTCTAAAAATTCTGACAAGATTTCACAAAAAATCAACCCACAGAAATCTTCTAAGGACTTTGATGTACAAAACCCAGAAAAAATCATCAACAACGGAGCCACCACACACCGCCACGCATGGCCACAAATTTCCAGCGACCCGCGGATTTCTCATTCAAATCTGTGCAGATCTGAGAAAATTTTTACAAAACTGATGCAACCACTCAATCCACCGGCCCACGATCTACAAAACCTGAAAATTGCAAGCCCAAAAACGGCCGTACGCGCCTCCACGCGTCGCCATAGACTCGCGATGACCAACGGCTAAGCCCCTCAAAACTGCGCAAATCTGCCCATTATTTTTGAAAACTGACTATACCGTGATCTTCTACGGCCTTAGATCAACAAAGCCTAGAAATTTCAAGACCAAAGAAGCTTCCATGCGCCTCCACGCGCCTTCGGCAACATCGGCGTTCATCGCCTCAAACTCACGTGCCACCTAACCCACCAGCGCTATGACGTCACTGATGACGTCATGCTCCACTAACCTCTAGCGCTATGATGTCACTGATGAAGTCATCTCCCACTAACCGGTTTCACTGACCTGGAAACCTGACCCGGTCCGAACTGGCTGCAAAAAATTTTAAATAAAAAAAAAAGAAGAAAAAGAAAATGCTTTGACCAAGTGGACCCTTGACCTTGACCAAAAAGTCAAAATTTTCAAAACGGACCTATCCCACTCAATTTTTCAAGTACATTCCGATTTTGGGACCCGTTTCTTCATTCGAAGCTCAGAAATTGTGCAAATGTCTAGTTTCCAAAAGTTGACTTTTGCACAAATGTTGACCAAAAAGTCAAAATTTTCAAGAAGTACCTGTCTTGCCCAATTTTTCGCATAGATTCCATTTTTGGGGTTTATTTCTTCATTTGAGAATCCGAAATTGCTCAATTAGTGTGATTCTACAATTGTTGGTTTTAATGTGAACTTTGACCAAGAATCAAGATGTTCGAGCAAAACTTGTCCTATTCAGATTTTCACGTGGGTTCTGATTGTGAAATTTGCTTATTTGTTTTGGACTTGGAAACCACCTATGTGACCCACTTCCCCGAAGTACCAACAGTATCCAAAAGTTAAGCTCCCAAGATCAAGATTTGAGATTCATTCACTTGGTCTAGATTCCCTCAAGGTTATTCTCTAAACTTTATTAAGGCTTCCCTTCCAAAGTACAAATGAACTCTCACAAGTGTGTCTTGAGCTTGAAATTACACTGGGTCGCTAATTCAACCTACCATTCTCATTCGGTGCCTACCATTCCCATCTACCATTCCTAGCCACCAATCTCACCAAAAATTCTCAACCGCCATTCTCGACTGCACAACTACCATTCTTCGTCTCTCCACTATATATAGAAGGGCCGGATTCATCAAGAACTCATCAAGAAAAAAAAAAAAAACACACTGAATCATGAAATGAAGATTTGCTTCTTTCAAATTTTCAAGTCCTCTTTCTCACAGCCGTTTCTCACTATGGCCTTATCATTTTCAACACTTAGCAACCAATATTGCTTCATAATCAGTTTGAAATCAACCCTCTCATGGTTTAGTAGAAACCCTCCTCACAGTGTCATTGTAGTTTTGAGATCCAAACAAATTTTGTTTCTCCACTTAACGACTACCTTGTCCATAAAATTACTCATAACAAGGTCTGCATCGACCTCCCATACTTCCGTGGATTTGGTTGGCCAGGAAATCCAAGTCCAGTAGAGACACTTGTTCCTAAGCTCAGGTCTCCTGTAGTCTCTTTCCAATTGCTTGGTCTTCCAGCAGAAGCAGTGGTTCGGAACAAACACCAACTTGGCTGGTTTCTAAGACCAGAATCACAAGTTAGCTCCATCTTTCTTTTTTCTGTGCTTTTCCAACAAGTGGTAGTAGGAGAAGATGGTAAAAAGTGTTGGGGTATCCTACAAATTGTCTTTCATCCAACACTTACAATGATATCCAAGGGACCAGCTCATCAGAATTCAACCTTTGGTGTCGGTAAATGGTCACCAAAGCTGCATTCTATGTTCCCACAAGCAGGGGACCCAAAGGTCATCGTTGCTGGTACCTCAAAACACATTTTCTGGAATTACTCCAACTTAAATCTAGCTTGAGGTATTTCAAAAAGTACTCTTCTGAAATTACTTCAACTTAACGTCCGTCAACATGGTCCCATCACGCAAGCACATTCTACAACTTGTCGTCGGACTTCATTCAGCATGCAGTCAGTCTTAGATCCAAAGGTGTACTTCCTAGGAACATCTACACCAGAGGGTCCCCAACATACAGGGCCAGCACCATGGAGGCGTATGTTTCACCCATTCGCTTTGCTTCATCCCCGTCATCTTCATCACCAACATCAGCACCTCCAGAATCCATAAGCTTTTGAAACTACCTCAACTTAACTTGAGTGATGCGATAACACAAGCACATTCAACTACATTCCCACATGGCCTCACTGTAATCCGAAGTATACTCTTCCGAGATTACTTCAACAGGGGTTTAAAAAAAAAAAAAAAAAAAAAAAAAAGAAAAAGAAAAAGAAAAATGAGGCTAGCCCCACAACTCTGCATGCTGTGCCCAACCAACATCTTCACCTCTTCCCCATCTTCTATACCTTGTGATCGCCACCAACGATCCAGAATACTCTTCTGAAATTACTTCAACTTAATCTCTACTGAGAAGGTCCAGTCATGCAAGTATATTCAAATACTCGCAGACCCCTTTTCGGTCTTACCAAAGCCTTTCATATGGGTGGATCTACTCTTCGGAAATTATCTCATCATGCTGAAAGCTCCACCACCTTCAACTACTTCACTTAAAGAGTCAAGTGAAAAAAAAAAAAAAAAAAAAATCAGTTTTCGAAACTCATTCCCACACCACACTCCAAAAACTGTGTGCGTGAACGAGTCTCGAGGGGGCATTTGTAGAAGGGGAAAATTCCCGACCTATCACAAGCTGACACGTCACACTACCAAGCCCACAAGATACAGCCAATTACAAAGCACCACGTATTACTGCTAGGTTTTGCTATCACTACTTAGAAACCAACAGAAATTTGCCAAGTGTCATGCAAGAACCGATCACACCTCAGCACGTGTAAGCAATGACACAAGCACCTCAGCGCATGTAAGCAATGACACAAGCACCTTAGCGCGTGTAAGCAATGACACAAGTAGTCCAGCGCGTGTAAGTGATGACATAGGTGATCTAGCACGTGTAAGCGATGACATAGGCGGACCAATCAGGCTGTGACATGTGTCACCCATCGGACTTCGCCACGTGTCGCTCACCCACCCCCAAACTCTTATAAATAGAAGCCTTCCTAAGGCATTTGAGAAGAGAGGATTCAGAAATACAAAATCTCTGTAAGAATCAAGCCTCAAAACCTTCAAGAACTTCAATCCCAAAATTGAAGAACACTCGAAGCAGAATCATCCAAATTATCTGCCTAGATCCTAAAGTTTACGGGAATCAAGCTCAAAGGTCCGAAAAACATCAACAAACCACAAATCGATGAAGCTCTACGGATTCAAGCCTCTAAAGCCCCGAAGAACTTCCACCATAAACCTTCGAAGATGAAGAACATACGAAGAACACGAAGAACAGAAGAACAAAGGATTTCTAACAAGCTCATAGCCAGAGATTAATTGCAATTCCGTTTCAGCAATCTTCGATCCATCCCTCAACCAAATTGAAGGATATTTTGTGTTCAAGTCAAAATCACACTACCACAAATCCAATCAATAAGTTTTGCAAGGAAATCGAATCAGATGATCACTCTTTTGTAATTTCAGAGAATTGTACTACACAATCATCAATACAAATTTGCATTTGTGAAACTATTTTACTTGTTTGATTTATTTCGAACTAGAAATATAGTTGCTCTACACACCCAACTAGATTATATAAAGAAAATGACAAAAATGATAATTGAAAATACATAAGACTCCACAAAAATATTAAATTGTAACATCTGCATCTTATTGGTTTAGGAGTTTAAACCACTTAAATGAAGCATAAACTCCCTAGACCCCCAATAGCTACTTCCCTTCTCTTATCAGATAGCTTAGGATAATTGCTTAAGTTTTCACTATTATCTTAGTTTTGATCGTAATATCATATCAATTTTATATTTAATTACATGTAAATATGTGAGTTTGAAAGATTTTTTTGAAATATATTCATTATGTGTATTTTTCTTCTATATGATATTAAAACTAGATAGCTAATCATGCAGATAAGCAACCAAAAGAATCCTAGGGTCAAGATCTATAATCTAGACACCACATTTTGTACCCTTTACAACTTGGGTCCCCATTCCCTAATAACGATTATACTCTAAGGCCCAAGGTTGATTTGGGGCCCAATCTTGAGAAATCTTGATTTGAGGAATTATTTATGGAAAAAATAAACTTATTTTTGAAAGAATAAACCTATTTTTGGAAAAGAAAATCTGCTGGAAACCCTAAGTGTGCGTATGGATACACACGTATGTGCACGGACACTAAAAGAATGCGCACACATACTTAGGGTATGCGCATGCATACCTCGAGTATGTGCACGCAGTTAGGGTTCCAGAATTATATGAAAGGAAAAAATTTTGCATTAAAATTTGTGTGGAATGAATCTTATATCGTCTGGGAACTGTCCCACACCCCTATTTTACAACTATATAAAGGCATAAAAGACACTTTTTCAAATGAGGCGAATATACTCCAAATTTACTAGAGAACAGTGAATTTAAGAGGGAGTTTTTGACAAAACAATAGTACTTGAGAATGGAAGCAATAGTGCATGCATAAAATAATGGACTTGTTTGAGATGATTCCATACCTTGTTTTTGATGATTCACAAAACAGTAGTGCATGCATAAAACATTTATAAGCAAATGTTCCATACAATCCAAAAGTAAACAAAACAAGTATTAGATTCAATTCATCCATAAAAATACAAGTTGTTTGCAACACACACAATAACACAAGATGTTTTATAACAATATAAAAACATTAATGTAGTATAAGTAGGGCCAAAAGATGACGTCTTAAAATGTCTTCAAGTAGTGCCAAAAGAAAATGTCCAAAAAGCCACCAATAAGAAATCTGCTCAAATATAAAAACAAAACTAAATTAAAATTATAAAGCAAAAACACTAAATATGTTATAAGAAACACTTACAACAATGCATTAAAACTAGTCCCACCATTTAAATATAAAGTCAGAACTCCTAAACCATTAGTTGTAGCATCCACACAACCGATAATGTGTAGTCATGCATTTCATACATATATGCATTATATACAGCCATAAACTACCAAGCATTTAACTTTAATATAATTTTTGTAACTATTATAATGGTAGATATAACAACCAAACCCCCTCATTCCCGTGTCTCTATTATAGAAGCTTTACTACACAGCACAAAGCATCCTGACTTTTTCCTTGTTAAATCCTACATGTTGCACATTGTTGACTTCATTGGGACTATGATCATATATCATCATAATTTAGAATCAGATATTAAAAATTTGAAGGTGGTTTTTCCAAGGACTTCAAAAAACAAGGGCAGACAACAAACGTAGCAATTTATATTCACAGAATCTCTCTCATACCAGAATTTTGGGAGTCTCTGGACTTGCTCCAGTATGATTCATTCTTATCGAAAATTTTCTACTTTATCATTCTCTATTTAGCTTGTGTCTGCAATAAATTTGGGATTAATATATGTTATACATACTAACTAAAATTTTAAGATGTCCATTTATATACCTACACATTCTAAATTAAAAAATAGGAGAGAGAGTATCAATTAGATGTTTAAACCACCCAAATTTCAAAATTTTACTTCTGAGACTGACAAAGACTGATTGATAACATGATTATTACTCTCAAATTCATCAGAGGTTCTCCTACTCGTCTCTTAGCAAATTTTCCAAGACACATAAATGATGGCTTTCCAAATTTTCAAAATTCTGTGGCAGTGAAACCATTATATTTATGTTCACATTCATATCATGTTAAACAGAGCTAAATTCTTTTCAGAATGTGCTTGAGATTGGAAGCAATAGTGCCTGCATAAAATATGATCCTTAGGTTCTTACTTGCATTAACGTACTTAGTTAAGTAAATTCAAGGGCTGGACAACAATAGAGCTTAAGGGAAAACAAACACAAGTCAACAACTATGACAACGAAATACAAGCAAATTCCAAGATAGTTACTTAATGCTTCTTAAATCAATGACATAGCTTTAAGAAGCCTTTGGTCTCAATTTATAACGATCATTAACATGCTCAAATATGTACATTCAATGGTTGTATAGTCATAGGGCACTAGAAACAATCACAAAATAGAAGCCATTATTATCAAGGATTGCAACCAAAATTCAAGATGATCTTTCAACAGTGGCGGAGCCAGGAATTTACGTTAGGGGGGCAAGATTAAAAGACAAGATTGGAAATAAAAAATTAATCTAAAAAAATTAATCAATATTAATAACAAAATAAGTAAACAACTATATGATAATGTAATTGTCATACATAATCTAACATAAAATGTAAATTTTAATTTATTTTTTCACACCTAGCTTATTTTACTCAATTGCCCTCAACGATTTTTCATATTTTGAAACCACTGCGTGATTTCTTCATACTTAATAGTCTTGAATATATCTTTCTCAATATCTGTGATTAAGCAATCATTCATCTACTAAAATCCTATTTGATTGCGTAATCGATTTTTAATTATGTTCATTGCTAAAAAAGCTCTTTCCACAGTAGCTGTTGCAACTAGTAAAATCAATGCCAAAGTCACTAATGAGTAAACCAATGGATATGAAACATTCTTTTTTCATTTCTACCATCTTTTCAACAAGCTGTCTAATTCTTCTAAATGCTGAAAACTCTTCAATGGACTGCATGTCATGGATGTATGTCTCAAGTTGGTTATCCAAGAAAGAAACTTGAGGATTAAGCAAATCAATGACAATTTGCAAATGACAAATCAAAATTTATTTGAAAAATTAAGGGAAAAAACACAAAGAAACTCACAGATTCTCCAAGTTAACCAACTTTCCAAGTGCAGGGGGAATCGTTCCTGAAAACAAATTGTTCTCTATATTCCTGAATGTAATATATTCTTAAATATTAAAGCCGGTTAGACCAGATGGAAGTATGACATAATTTACTGTCAGTATGACAAGTGATGATAGAAATACTACAATTTTTTCTGCATTGAGCTTACAATCCGATGTTTCACCAATCACCAATAAACAATTCAAACATTCATTCATTAGGTGATTGACGTCCACCGATCACTTTTATTGTCACGTCATTTTGTAACTTTTTATGTTCTTAAATTGGTAGTAACTCGAGTATATTCCAGAAAGAATGATAAAATAAGAGCATACATATATCTAAGTGTGGTAATGTTTCCCAGGAAGCTTGGAATTGGTCCTGATAAGTTGTTCACAGAGAGGGACCTGTAGCAAATTCATTTAATTAAATAAGAATGAGCCTTTAATGGCTAATCTTGGACATGAACTAAGGAATCACTTACAAAAATTCCAACTTTGTAGAAGCCCATTCGTGGGGTATGTTACCACTAACGAAGTTATGATTGAGATCACTATAATCAAGAGGAAATTGTGCAATTATGTGGTTAAATCAATTATGGGAGTGCTAATTTAGTAAAACAAATAATGGGTACTCTTTCTTACAAGTACATCAGGTAGGGTAGCTATACCAGAGATCATGGAAGCACACCGCTGAGATCCTGCCCTTTTAGAATCCTGTGTGACAAGATCTCTTATTAATGCTCTATTTCCTTCTCATTTTAAAAAAATTAAATAAATATTATGTTATGTACAACCAACCAAAAATTTGAGAGAATCAAGATTCAATTGGAAGAGAGGGTATCATTTTCCTAAAATTTTAAAGAATAGTATTTACTACCTACAAACTGTTTTACACACTTTTACACATGCTTCAAAAGCAATGAAAATAAGTCTAGATTTGGAAATTGTGACTTTAATTTCAACTAAATAAAACAAACTCTACATATTGTATAATTTCTCAAGCAATACAATAAGACTTGTATATAGTAGAGGTGGCAATTTTTACGTAAACCTATTAACTCACCCATGACCCACTTAATTTGGGTAAGTCTTAATCCAACCCAATTAAATATTTGGGTTAAATGGACAAGACCCAAATGGATAATTCAATTAAATAAGTCTTAGTAGGTAAGCCAATTGGGTACTCAAGTATCCATCTAAAATTTAAAGTTTAATATATATATATATATATATATATATATAAAAGGAAGAAGCTATGGTGAACCCTAATAAGCTAAACCAGCTGCCACTTCTTCCATCTAATGAGGAGAAAATTTTCACACTATGCAGTTGGTTCTTTTGGTTGATTAACTAAATAAAAGTTTAACTTTTACTTACAATGCAACGACGTGGCACACACTATCAGGGTAGGAGCAATTGCAAAAGAGAGAATTGTTGTATAGTGGCATCGAATCCAATTTTGGCGTTAACCAACTTGACTCATTTATGCATGGGTCCACACTGGTATTCCAGTCTTTCTTTCCCAATTGTTCAGCTATTTCACCAAGGGCTTTCACTGCATGATAAATCAAACTTAAATATGTTGGCTTTGGATTTAATATAGTCAATAGCATTCAAATTACTTAACCAAGTAATAAATTCAAATAATGTAATATTATGATCATAAAAATCTTAATTAAAGTGTAACTTAAAAATGTTATATCTATAACATTTTTACAATAAATCTTAAATGCTAGGTTACTATTAGCTGTTATGGGTGGACAAAAAGGTAATTCAGACTGTGGATTCAAATAAGAACTATAAAAACTTATCACCATAAAACTTGAACCTTGAGATGTGCATTAAAATTTTAAGAAAGGGAAAAAATTCCAATTGTAATGCCTCATTAATGAATAAGAAATGAGCTGCCTCAAGCAAATTAAAAGAATTAAGATCAAAATCTTCAAAGTTTTCTCAATGTCTTTTCTTCTCCCACATTTTATTTTGAGCTATGAGAAATTGAATAAGCAATTGGGCTCTTTCATTGGGCCAATTGACTATGGGTACCCTATCTATCTATGTAAAGTACTGAAATGGTTGGGCTAATGAGGTGGCATTGAGTTTGTTAATGCCTTCATTTCAACATAATAGGTTGAGAGGCTTGAATCTCACCTGATACCTTTTAGTGTTTCTATTTTAGCTGTTTAGGGAAGCAAGATTAAAACATAATATTGAGGACAAAATTAATTCTAAATTTTATTACTAGTATAAGAAAAAATGACTTAATTTATTAAATGGAAAAAATATTAAAATTAATAAATATAAGATAAATGTAACCTATAATTTGTTTTCCCATGCTTGGTTTCAATTGATTTTTCATGCCTGGTTTTGAGTTAGTATATGCTTAAGCTATTCATTCACAATTTAGGCTCACTATAAATAGATATTTCAAACAAGTAAAAAATATAAATAATCAATATATAGTCATTCTGTTATGAAGTTCAAACTTCAAAGATTCATATAAATATAAAATATTCACACAAATTACTTGAATACTTAAAAAGTAAAATTAAAAATAAATTAACATAGAAGTATATATCTACAATATGATCATATATTTGAAAATTTTAAAATATTCTATGTAGGCCTTGACTTTCTAAAGATGATGCATGAGTTTTTATTTTTTATTTTTTATTTTTTTGATTAGCTTAAAAGTGCCAATATTTATTCTTTCTATCTTAGATTTCATTTTGAAGTATCAAAATAAGGGTGGATTGCAAAAGACTTCAAAAAGTATATAACATTGTTAAAGAATTATAAAATTCAACACATGAGTTAGAAAATATTGTGATAATATGTTATGATTTCAAGGTTACATATAAGAATATTTTCCTTGATTACAATAGGAGAGTTAAAAGTTATTTTTATAAAAAGAAGTTTCAATTTTGAAATATTATTTTCTTGACGCAATGGTCACTCCATAATTATAAGTACTTGTGGGGTGTAAGGAGTAAAGACCAGAGTTCAAATTTCTAGAAGAGAGCTCCACACACATATACACTTAGATTAGGTTAGAGTAGGTTGCAGTGTTGATCTGGGTTTTTGGTCACTATGGTTGATTGAGTTTGGTTTGGGTTTTTGGTTGGATTGATCATAGTGATTTTTGGTTGGGTGCCAACAGTGTTGTTGTCAGCTGTGGGTGATCTACTAGTGGGTTTTTGGTTGGGTGTTGGTGAATTATGGTGGTTTTGGGTTTTGATAGTGCATAGGTGATGTGAACTAGTGGGTGATCATGGTAGTTTCAATGGTTGCTATAGGTTGTGGATGATTCTGGTGGTATCATGGGTTATAGGAAAATGAATTTTTATTGGGTTGTATACGTGTATGTTAAAAGAAGATGAAATGTAGAGTGTATTGTTAAGTGATGTGTTAAAATAAATAAATGAGCCTTTTGAGGTGCTAATTAAGGGTCCGTTTAAGAACTGTTTATTTTGTTAAAATTGAAAACTTTTTGCTGAGAGTATGTAGAAAAAAAATAAAAAAACTAAAAGTTAAATTTTGGAGCAATGAGACACACTTAATAGTGCAATGAGACCCACTTTAAGAGAAAAAAAAACCAAAAAAAAAAAAAAAACCTAACTTTTTCTCAAATCCTAAACACAACCGAAATACAATTTTTTAACATCCCAAATGTGAATACTTTTATCCCCCAAAAGATTTGAAAAACATGCACAAGTAAAATCACACATGCAGCACGCATGAAGACAACTCAGTCACCGTCCATTCCAAAGTTGGTGATGAAGGAAAGATTTGAATCCTGTTCCCGTTCTATAGTTAAGCCCTTTTTTTTTTTTTTTTTACATGTTCTATAGTTAAGCTAGTGCAAAAGAGAGTGGGATTGAGAATTAAAATTTTTAATTTTCAATCTTAACCTTAGGTGGGAAAAGTTGAAAAATAAAAATAAAAAATAAAAATTAAACTCGGATACTCTCAATCATTGAAAAGTGATTGCATCTCCTGAATCCCAATCTCGGAAGGAAACTTGTGGATGTGGATGATATATCATGTTTGAAAAAAGCAAAGGTCCATATATATATATATATATATATCTTTTTTTTTTTTTTTTTTTTCCATATAACTGTCTTTCTCATATCCATGACCAATTCCCTGGCCAACCAAATTTCGGTGGGTTTGTATGGTTTTTTTTAAATAATAATAATAATAATTTTTTTGTTTTGTTTAAGATTAAAATTGTGCGTTGCTTAACCTTTTTTTTTTTTTTTAATCTGATGTGACAGAAAATTATTAGAGGTTTTCAAAACTTCTTTATAGAACCCTTTTTTAAAAAAGGAAAAAAGAAAAAAGAAATAAACACACACTGACACACAGGATACATCTAAATAGAATTAAAGTAATCAATCGGAGCAATATATTGGATATCAGCTATACTGTGTTCGCCTACTCCTCCTAATGTATAGATGAACACAGCTGAATGTATAGATGTCCATTTCCATCAGTTTGAAAGAATAGATTTGATCCTATATATGAAGTAAAAATATACAGAAATATTATATATAGATAGAAAGCAGAGCAAAGAATGTCCTGACCTTCATCACCATGAGTTGTCCGGCCTGTTCCAGGTCGTGCTGCCATGCACATAAGTAACAAGAACACTATAAAGCTAATGCCGACTAGCTATTCCACGAGCTCTGCTTGCAAAAAAGTGCATAAAGTCTGACATATAGATATATATATATTTTTTGGCTGAATGACATATAGATATACTCGTTAAATGTTAAGGGACCCCTACAATTTAAAGAGTAGGGCCCTTAACATTCAATAATTTTTGTTTTTGCTTTCGAATCTTCAATAGTTAGGACTATATCCCATTCCTAGGACAAATGAGATTTCTTCATATTACAAAACCAACTGTTAGGTTCTAAAGACTTAAAATTAATGTATTTAGAATTTTAATTTGTATTGTTGGCAAACCATGATTAAAACAGGTTGTTTAGTCTTGTTTAGACTTGCTCAAAGTTGTGCCATTTTTGTAAAGTTGTAATCGAGCTGATGTAGAAGTTATTATGCATCTCGGTCTGGCTCGATCGATTGAAGCTTAGGCTGGATCAATCGAATTTCGGGTCTGATGTGGTTTTTCTCCATAATTCCAACGCAGCCCTATCTCATTAAAACGTTTTAGGGTTTTATGTTTTGCTTAGGTATATAAGGCAAACCCTAGCCACGTTTTAGAGGTTGCTCATATTACTGTTTGTGTGAATCTCTTATGAGATCCTTGAGGAGGTTTCCTTCACACAAGCTTAGAATTATCAATGAGGAGATTTCTTTAAGAACTTTATGATCATTCAGTTGCTGCAATAAAAGCTTAAAGATACATAAGCGGGTGTGCTTGTACTTGCTGGAGAATCCAAGGAAGGAGTCCGTGGTCTCGGAGCTTGCACGTGGTCGTATCAGTAAGTTTCTATTGGTGGGTAGCAATAGGATGTTAGTGGTCTAAGTCCTGTTGAACAACTTCGATTCTTTTATAGTGAATTCAGGTTTACCTTGAGAATAGCTAGATTAAATCCTCCCCAGATTTTTACCGGTTTGATTTCCTGGATGATCATATCTTTGTATTATTTATCTTTCTACTGCTTTACATGATATGATTGTTTGATTGTGATAACCTAGATTTGGAATTTGGACTAAGTAACAACTTGGCTAATTACCTAGGTTAATTCAATTGTGGTTTTAAGGGGTCTAAAAACTATCACCAACGAAAGCTAACTTTTAATAAAAAAGCCTTGTCATGAAATTTATTGTTGGATTTTTAATGTGCCATCCATTTGTCGGGCCTTTTTTTTAGGTTTGTCATGTGCTTTTTCATTTAACATTTAACTTGTTTGTTTATATATTTTTCAAAAAAAAAAAAAAAAAAAAAAACCCATGTTTGTTTATATAATACTGATTTTTTAAATATGATTTTTTAAATTTCACGTATACTTTAACTAAATTTTTAAAAAATAAATAAATAAGCGAAATAAATTTATGTCAAACTGATGCATGATCTTTACATATAAGTATATAACCCGCTGTAAAAGTCTTTAAATTACAATTATATGGGTTTAATTTTTTTCAATTTTTACAATAGGTAGTTGAGTGGATCTGGATTTGATGCAATACCCTTATTCAATAGTGAACTAATGGCTGAAATTAAAAAGTTAAAAAATCATTTTAATATCAGTCCTTGAATTAGAATTTTTTAATAATTGCACGAGATCTCAATCTATAATTGAGTTGGTAGGGGTGGCTTCACGTTTTAATTACGGTGGTAATAGGATAGGAACATCCTGACTTGCAAATATATATATATATATATATATATACACACACACTTACAATAAAAGTTATATACTAAACTAATTTATTTTGACCACCCTAATAAAAATTTTAAACACCTTGGCTTGAGAATCACAAAAATTTAAGTTTTACAAATATAAAAGTAATGCTACATTAAGAATATTTTCACAGTAATTTCACAACAAATCATATGTGATAAGTTGTTACTAATTTTAATTTGGGACTAATATTGACATCATCTCTTTACCGGCCAAAATGGGTTTTTACCCCATTTTTTCACAAATTTTTCAGCAAAATGCCCAATATCTGAAACTAATTAGGAAAATGTCCCTGTTTTGAAACTCGATTTTCTAAAAATCGAGTTCCAAATGTGAAACTCAATTTTTGGAAGATCGAGTAATAGCGAGCATGGACTTTGGGAAAAAAAAACAAATTTGGTACTCAAGTACCATGTAAAGTACTCGAGTTCATGGAACTCGAGTTCCAATTGAATTTTTTCAAGGAAATTGAGGACTTTACATGCTACTCGAGTTCATAGAACTCGACTACCATTTTTTTTTTTTTTTTTAAATTCAGTTTACTACAACTCAATTGTCCAAAAATCGAGTTTTAAATTGAAACTCGATTTTCTTTTAGAAATAGAGTTTTAAAATAGGACAATTTCTCTATTTAGTTTCAGATATGAGACATTTTGATGAAAAGTTTTGGTGAAAGGGGCAAATACTCATTTTCTCCTCTCTTTATCCATCAATAACAGTTTGTCGCATAAGATTTGTTATGAAAATGTTATAGACATAACATTATTTCAAAAGTAATTGTAACGCTCCAAATATAATCCTTAACCCCTTAAAAAAAAAGTATTTAAATAACAATAATAAAAATTGGCCCAAATAACAACAAAAATAACCCAAACAAAAACAAGACTAGACCAAACAATAACAAGTGAACAAATTATTCAACAAAAAGCATATCCAAAAATAAAAAATTCATAATCATTCAAATTTGTAACTCATTTAACCCATCACATAAAAATAACCTCTAAGGTTTTTTTTTTTTTTTTTTTAATGGTACCAAGAGAAATATTGTAGTCATAAATTCTCTACAGTGATGCTAGCAGTTTTTCCCTCTTTGGCTTTGTTATCACAACAATTTTGCTCTCTTTAGCTACTTAATTCGCAATTGTAGAAAATATCATCTCTCTCTCTCTTTCTCTCCACATTTCTCTCTTCTCTATTATCATTTTAGACTCTATCTCACTTTATTATTCTCAACTTTCTATTCTTAGTTTTAACTTGTTCTTTTATTAGGTTTTTTTTTTTTTTTTTTTTTTTTTTTTTTTTTTTTAATTAATTTTTTTTTTTTTGTCTTTGCTAGTAGAAAGAAATTATAATACTTCATCCATTAGCATCTTTTATTATTATTATTATTATTATGTTGATATATTCATATTATTTATTTTTTAAATAATAAATATTGAAAAAAAATATTTCTATGGCCGCCTCAATGAGTTGGCTTGAATTATATCGTAATGGCGGCTACATGGCAAACCAGACTTGTCATACGAATTATGACTAGTCAAATATTGTATCACTTTTCTAATCCTATTCTAACTCTGCTTTAGTTTGTCGGTCAGGCTTTAGACATTTTCTCTTGACTTGGGGTTTCTCTTTTTGCCGGAAATAGAATATATATATATATATATATATATATATATATATTATTTTTTTATGTGCCGGAAATACAATATAGAGCCGTAGTTTCTGTACTTACAAATTATGAAATATGGTTTTATGGTGTATTTAGGATTTGTAAGCACCACTATTAATTTGATCATCCCCATGTTATTGTGAAACTTTATCCTTGTCGTTAAAGTCTTGTTTGGTTGTGGTGATTTTAGGGAGATGGAAAAGGGTAGAAGAAAAGTAGAGAGAAAATGATTTTTTCGGGTGTTTGATTGGATTAATCTTAGGAGATAAAACTGGTAGAGCTCGAGGTAATTAGAATGATTAAAGTAGCTTTATTATGCACTAATCCATCACTAGCGCTTAGGCCAACTATGACTTCCATAGTGAGCATGCTTGAAGGTAAAATAGTTGTTGATGAATTGGCTTGGGATCCAAGTATTTATGGTAATGAATGGAGTTTTGGAGCCTTCAAAGACCAATTTGGTCAGAACCCACGACCAAGCTCAATGGAAACTCGTAGCCTAATTCAGTTATCAAATGCAACATGGAATAGCTCTTCTTCTACACCATCCCAGGATCTCTATTCCATTAATCAATTTTTGGTTCACTTCGGAGTTCTTCATCGCCACCTCCTTTTTGCAATCATGTAAGTTTCTTGAATTTTGCCTCATAATATACACACCAATTTTTAAATTATGTGATTTTGACATTAAGTCTAATAGTACACACTAATTTTAAGCAATTTATCAATTTATCCGAGGCTTCACCTTATGTTCTTTTTGTGCATGTGCTACACTTTCTCGAGCACAAAATCTTATGATATGCACTAAGATGTTCATGATTGACTAGTGAACAGTGGTGAGATGGTTATTTATGCATTTCTCAAAAGATTCAAGTCTGACAGTCAAATAACATGTGACTTCAAGATAAAGACAAAGTGATAAACATCATAAATATCTTTCCCACACAACATGCACTACAAAGCTTTAACTAGTAAAATGCAATAAATAAGCTCATCAAAACTAAACAAAGTACAATAGACATGTCATGTGAAAATAAATTGATCAACCTTGTTTTCAAAAACAAAGAGAATAGTGCAAGAACACAATGTGCTTCCTTTTTCCTTCCTTTCTCCCCCCCCCCCCCCTTTTAAATATAGAATAAAAAAAAAAAAAACAACTAGAATGAAATGCATAAATGTAATGCAATGCAACTCCTAGAGACAGAAGAGAAAAACACAAAAACCAAGGAACAAAGAATAATGGTCACAAAGGAAAAGTAATGAAACACAAGGATCATGCCAGAAAGACTCAGTTAGTTTAAGTCTTTTGCATCCAAAACTTTTTAGATGCACCACGAGCATTGGAGTTTGTATTCACATTAGAGTGATTTCCAACTCCAAGATTGGAATAAAGATTGAGCGCCTTTACCAATTCACCAATAAATGCTATAAGATCTTGTGCTTGAGGCACTGGCACTTTTGGCTTGTTTGCTCTCTTAGCAGCTTGTAGCTTGTAACAGTTTGGACGAATGTGTCCAGACTTCCCATAAAAATGACACACCCAAGCAGGCTTACCATGCATCTTGTCCTTAGAAATGGTAGACTCCTTAAGTTTAGACTCTTTCAGATCACCCCTAATCTTCCCAGATGGTGAAACTTATATGGGTTTAACAACCTCACTCACAAGGGGTTTGACAGTTTCACTAACAGCCTCACTCACAGAAGGTTCAGAAGAAGATGAAGGAACAAAGTGTGTGGAATGGGGAGCAGACACAGAGATGCTTTCAACAAAACCTAATCCAGATTTGTCAGAATGAGACTTTTGAACACCCAACAGTTAATCAAGTTTAGAACTAGCAGATCTAGCAATAGATAAATCAAGTTCCAAAGATTTAACTTTATCAAGCAATAACATATTCTCAGTTTTCACATTGTTCAAAAGTTCATTAGCATCAAATAGTTTAACAAGCAGATTCTTCTTATCAAGCTCAAGAGATTCAATGTTCTTCAGGCCAAGTTCAATATTTATAGCATCCTTTGCAGCAATTTTGCGAAGTTTATTGTAGGCCTCTTGAAGATCTGCGTCCTTAGAGAGTTCCCCATCAGAAGAGTTCTCTTCAGCAGATATGCTTTCATTCACAACAGCGGTAGCTGTGAAAGCAATGAAGTTTCCATCTTCGTCATATTCTGACTCATCATCAAAAACTTCATCATCACTAAGGGTTACAGCCATAGGCTTACCCTTAGACTTCAAGTAAGTAGGACATTCAAATTTCATATGACCATACCCTTGACATCCAAAACATTGAGGACCCATAGAATTATTAGAAGATTGACCTACTTTTTCTCTAGGTTTGTCATTATTGTTAACCTTAGTGGGATCATTCTTCCTAAAATTTCTAGGTTCAGCAGTGTTCGCACCTCTTGCCTTTCTATTGTTATTCTTGAGAAAATTTCTAAAGTTCTTGGCAAGGTAAGCAATCTCTGTAGCAGAGAGTTCATCATCAAATCCACCAACCTCTACATCATCAACTGACTTAAGAGCCATTGATTTGGATTTGCTAGTTTTGGGTAGGTCCAACTCATAAGATTGAAGAGATCCTACAAGTTCATCAACAGGGATGGAGTCCACATCCTTGCTCTCAGTTATGGCAGTAACCTTGGGTCTAAAATTCTAAGTTAAGGATCTAAGAATCTTCCTAACAATTTTAGGTTGATCATAGATTTCACCCAAGTTATAAGCAGAATTAACAATATCATTCAGTTTAGCATAGAATTCATCAAAAGATTCATCATCAGACATCCTAATGCTTTCAAATTTAGAAGTTAACTGCTGCAATTTGTTGATTTTGACAACCTTTGTGCCTTCATGCACAATCTAAAGGATATTCCAAGCAGTATAAGCAACCTCAACATTTGAGATTCTCTTAAATTCCTCCGTAGAAACAGCGTTAAAGATAGCATTCATAGCCTTGCTATTGAACGCAACTGCTTCTTTTTGAGAAGTTTACCACTCACTAATAGGAGTAGTGGGCTTCTCCCATCCGTATTCAACGAAGTTCCAGACTCTCTCATCAATTGATTTCAGGAATGCTTTCATCCTTACTTTCCAATAAGCATAATTATTCCCATCAAAGTGAGGAGGAATAACTAGAGAGTGTCTGTATTCCATGACAACAGGGGTCAAGGATTAGCTCAAAGATCAAAGGATCAACAACAAGAGAGCTACCCGCTCTGATACCACTTGTTAGTTTCTTAGACCCCTTAAAACACAATTGGATTAACCTAGGAATTTAGCCAAGTTATTACTTAGTCAAATTAATTAAATCTAGGTTAACAAAATCAAATAATCATATCAAGTAAAGCAGCGGAAAGATAAATAATACAAAGATATGATCACCTAGGAAACCAAACCGGTAAAAACCTGGGGAGGATTTAACCTAGCTATCCTCAAGGTAAACTTGAATCCACTATCTTGAAAGAATCGAAGTTCATACAATAAGACTTACAAGCCCCCACGCTTGACTTCTTATTGCTACCCACCAGTAGAACTTACTGACACGACCACGTGCAAGCTCCGAATCCACGGACTCCTTCTTTCTTGGATTCTCCACCAAATACAAGCACACCCGCTTGTTTTTTTTTAAGATTCAATGGCAGCAACTGGATTGATCATCAAGGTGTAGAAAACTTCTTCTCCTTAAAATCCCTAAGTTTATGTGAAGGAAAGCTCCTCAAAGATCTTAAAAGAGATTCGCACAAATCGCAATATGAGCAACACTAAAACATGGGTAGGGTTTCCCTTATATACCTAGGGTAAATTAGAAACCCAAAACCTTTTAAAACACTTAGGGCTAAGTTGGAAATTCTGCTTAAAAAATGTCAGACCCAATTTTGGATTGATCGAGCCTAAGCTTCGATCGATTGAAATGGGTTGAAACTGTTTTTTAATTCCTGCAGTAATTTAATCCAACTTTACAACAAAGAACCAACTTTGAGCAATTCTAAAATAACTTAAATACATTATTTTGATCATGGTTTGCCAACAATACAAATTAGAATTCTAAATACATAAAATCTAAGTCTTTAGAACCTAACATAAGGTACCAGCATAAGTAAAGGATATAGTCGTAGAGAAAAGTGAGGCTATGAAAGACACTGCAATCGAGAAGGGAACACAAGTAAAGGACACTGTTGTAAGCAAAACTAAGACAATTGCGGATTACACAGCATCGAGCACAAAGAAAGCAAAGTTGCTCAACATTTATCCATATTAGGTTTTCAATTGTACTTCTAATCTTCCTTAGGAGTAGAGTATTCAATTCATGTAGCTACAGAGCTTACAGTCAAGCAGCTAAGGATCCTATGGTAGCAACAAGAGAGAGTGCAAAAGAATAAACAACTAGAAAGAAAGAAGAAGCTAAGAGAGAATTGGAGGCTAGAGGATCAGCCGAAAGAAAGGTTTGTGTGTACCAAAATTATATCTTTACTATTGCATAGACCTTCAATTATATGACATTTTGAACATGAAATTCTACATGTTTACCTTCATAGCTTCACAACACTAAATTGATGTTTGTAAAAGTAGATCACCAATTTAAAGTTGCCACAAGACAATATACATTTATTTAGAATTGCCAAAGACTAAGGTAGTATTAACTCTATAGATAAATAATATGGATTATGAAAACATGTAGCATGGTAAGAGGAGTCTTGGCAATAATTTAGATTGAATTTAGTAGCTGTAGCCAAAATTAGGCTACAGCTAATTACTAAAGCATTCATTGGTTTGTTGTAGTTCACCCTTCAATAGTGTACAAATAAACATTCTCTTTGTTTGTGTTTGTGACTAATTTGATTTTAGAGATTTTTTATTTGAACTATTTTTCCTTTGTTCTTTTTTGCTTTATATTTATTTTTCAAACATATTTATTCCTTTGTTATATTTTGCTCTATGGGTATTTATTGTCAAATATAGGTTAATGCACTTTTTTATTTAGTTAAAAATTTGTATTTTGTTATTGTGATTTTCATGTTTTGATACTTTTGTTGTAAGTGAATGGACAAGTGCTTGCATTGCAAGTGTCCTAGCCAACGTATTCAAATAATTTTTATTTCTTTGGTTACATCTTTCTTAGTTTATGAATTATTTTTGTTTTAATTATTTGAATTACGCTCTTCTTAATTGGAGGCTTGGAGTGACTAAAATTATTGGGAATTTCTATTGAGACCTTGCATTGAAGATAAGAACATTGGCCTGTGTTAGGTTCTAAGACTTTAGTAACTAATGTATTAAAACTTCAATTTGTAATATGTTAGCAAATCATGATCAAAACATAGAGTCTAGGTTTAGGCTTGCTCAAAGTGTGTTTAATTGTAAAATTGGAATCGAGTGATTACAAAAAGTATTGGACAAAATCTGCAAGGCTTGATCGATCGAAACTCGTGCAGATTTAATTTTCTGTAGAATTTCCAATTCAGCCCAAGCCCATATGACATGTAGGGTTTTGTGTTTTACTTCAAGTATAAAAAGAAAAACCCTAACTACATTTTAGAAGTCTTTGGAGAGGTGTGTGTTGAATCTTCTGTGAGATCTAGAGGTGTTTACCTTCATACACACATATAGAGTTGTCAAGATCAAGATTCACATCAAGAACTTGATGATCTCTTTAGTTGCTACATAAAGAACTTTAAAGAAGATCTGAAACTTTTGAGTGGAGTCTCAAAGTCACAAGTAGGAGAACTTGTGGTTGCTGTGGATTAAAGAAAGAAGTAGTCTGTAGACTCGAAACTGTCACATGGTCGTGGTAGTAAGTTTTCTACTTAAGGTAGCAATAGAATGTTAGTGGTCTAAATTTCTATTATAAAAACTTCAATTCTTTCATAGTGGATCTATTTTATTTTGAGAATAACTAGGTTAAATCCTTTCCAAATTTTTTACTAGTTAGGTTTTCCTAAGTTATCATATCATTGTGTTCTTTATATTTCCACATTATTTACATGATATGATTTTATTGTATTAACTTAGAACTGAATAATTTATTTAAGTAATCACTTGGTTAAATAACTAGGTTCATGAACTTGTGTTAAGGGGTCTAAAAACGTATCGCTTGATCCCTTCGTGACATTCAAGGTTTGGTCTTATCAAAATGAAAATTTTTCTAAGCAAGGTATTCTTTAGTTTCCCCACCTATCAACTAAAATCTAGCTAAATTTAATTAAGTCTTTTACTATCTTCGATGTTAGGGCGTGCAGTTAATTAGGGGTTTAATTGTACATTTTTTTCTTTTTTTTGCATATTAAATATATATGATTATTATTGAATTATCTCATGCATCGCACGGATTAGCAACTAGTATATTATAAAACCGAACCTTTTAACTATTTTTTTATTTTTGTAAAGCTCTCATCAATTTCAACATTAGTAATATTTAAAAAAAAAAAAAAATAAACCACTTAAATCTCGATACTACTAAAAGGAAAATTAAAATATGATTATAAAAAAGAAGCTCTCAAATGCTCCGCTCCATTGATTTCAATTCCCAACAGCAGCTTGATCTCATGAGGCCCATAAGGCTCCTTCAACACTAGATCTTGATATTCCCCAGTTTTAAGTTAACGGTAGTCAAAATTTTTAGGAAAGAAGCAGTTACCTGCTTCATCAATCCAAGCAATTGATTCCAGTAAGGTTGTTTGCAAGTCCACTCGAAACATATGCAGAAAATCAAGCATAAAGCATTTGCAGAATATTGTGGCTCACGCAGTCATGCTTAACAAATTTGGATCTTCATTAGTGAGAGAGAGAGAGAGAGGAGAGAGAGAGAGTAGAATAGAGGAAAGATTGAGACTTGAGAGGTAACTGAGATAAGTTGCTCTGAGTAAAAAATAAAAAAGAAAGATGAAAAGTTAGGTTTGTGTGTCAGCTAATATATACATAAAGATGTGAGGAAATTCATAAGTGGGAAGACGTATGTGGATGAGAAAAAACAAAAGAAAAAAAAATTAAAAATAAGAAGAAAGTGAAATATGGCTGGTGAGGAAAATAGTATAATAAAAAATAATAAAATGTTGTAAAAAGAATTGGCTTGTACAGTGCGCTTTAGTCAAATTATGAAGCCACTGTCTAGCCTTATTTTTGAATTTATCTTTGTTGCATTAAAAAAATTAATTATTATTTCAATTAAAGTAACAGTAGTTTATGTGAATTGGTAAGATTAATTTTAAAATAACAAGTGTTATATAAATTTTATATTTTTTTATATAAAAAAGTAATAGGATATGAAGTTATATATATATATATATATATATATATATATTATTTTTTTAAGAACAATGAAACACCCTGAAATGGTTCGTCGAAATTGGCCAATACTGAAATATTTCATTCTATTGGACAAACTAAAACGGTATTCATAACATTGATATATATGCTCTATCCTTGCCGTAACATGTAGTCTATAGCTGGTCAAGCTTGAGGTCCTTAAATTGCTTTCTTTTATAATTTTAAGGATTCTTTTCTTCAAAAACAATAAAATATAAAATACCCCAAAAATATTCTATTCTTCAACCTTTTTCTCATAAAAAAAAGGAAAATAAATTAATAAATGTCAAAACAATTAAATTCCAAATAAGTATCAAACATAAGACTAAAAGTTATTTCTTTTCCTGCACCTACCAAGCAAACAAATATGTACGGGATTTATATATGTTGTTAATGTGTTATCTAAGCTTCTAATGATAGCTATTTCTATTTCTACTACCCGTTTTTATTGGAAAACAAAGTATTCTCTGATTGGCCAAAAACGTATTGACCCCTTGTGATGAATTAATTGATTAATTAGCTAAGTTTATTAATTAATCAAATTAACATACAAGATGCGTGGGAGAACAAACAAATCACCAATTATCTAAAGTATGCAGCAGAAATTAAATTGACACGGTGATTTGTTTACGAATAGGGAAAACCTACATGGCAAAAACCCCACCAGCTGATTTTAAGATCACCACTCCCGAGAATCCACTATTATCAAAACAAACGGTTACAAGTAAAGAAATCCCATTACCTTATACCAACCTACAGTTGAACCCTTACCTCAATACCTAATTGGACTTGTTCTGAAGTGACAATCTCTCCTTTCAATGCACGGCTCCTAGTACATGACTAACCAATTGCGCGAATCCCAATATGCGACTTGATCACCAACTTGAGAAGGATGTTGACTACAAAGTTCTTTAGTTCATCCAGACGATGAAGATCATGAAGTTGCTTGGTCACAAAACCCTACGGTGTACAACATAGTAGCTTCTTCAAGAACTAGGGCAAACTAGGTTTCCAATCACACTTTTCTTCACACTTGTGGAATTGTGCTCTTGTGCAACTTGTGTAACCTTTTACGGCCCTTACAATAATCCTTATATATGTTTAGGGTTGTGAGAAAAGAAAGCCTAAACATATACTCATAGATTGGATTAAAATCAGCCTTGAAAAACTGAATTTCATAAACCTCGATAGATAGCCATCTATCGAGCTAGGTGTTGAGCCACGGGCTTCAACAGCTTTTAAACCTCAATAGATGCTAGCTGTCGAGTTTTAATGAACAAAACTTCTTCACTTGATTCTTGGAAAAACTTACATGGCTTTAACACTTGAACTTGAAACCTTGTTTCTTGAAGCATTAAACACATCCTAGATCTACCCAATTACAAGTAAAGTGCATTTTGTCAAAGGATTAGCCAATTATATAAAATGTTGACATATGCTCCTAACATGAAATCACATATGTCCCTAACATTCTTGAATTTGTAACCTATATACTTTTCTTTGTATTGTAGTGGTTGGTGACAGTGGTGTAACAAATATATTTTATATCAATTATATTCTGTTTTATATCAAGAAATACGTGATAGCCACACTATCTCTATATTTTTTTTTAATAAATTTGATAACATTTAAACATTGCTACTATTTTTAAATCTCTTTTATGTATTTTTAAATATCTTTTACTTGATAACATGACAATAAAAAAATCTTTTGAAAATATTACTACTATATTCTTAAATCTCTTTAAGCATTTTTTTGTGCATCAGACGGATTAGTGACTAGAAATAAATATAATGCAATCAATAAAAGCATTCTTTTTGTAAATTCATCCCTTATATTTAAACATAATGCAATCAATAAAAGCATTTTTTTTCTTTTTGTGCTTAAAACAAATGGAGCATGGGAGGTTTAAACTGAAGTTCTTCTCATGAAGAGAATCGGACAATGTTACTCAGCCACAAAAATGTTAAGATTTCATTAACACATCATTTTGATTCCAATGAAGAAAAACCACCTACGCAACTTGAACCATGAAGATATAAGAAGAAAAAAAAAAAAACAGTTGGCCAAACTCTATCTCGATGACATGTTTATTTTCCAACTTGAGCCCAGTGAACCATAAAATTGACAGAGTCAAATGGAGTAGCTCCAAAGATGCTACTCAGGTTAATACTATTTACTAAAAAAAAAAAAAAATACGTTCATATAGAACTTTTAGTTGTAACTTTCAAAACAAAATGAGAAGGAAGTTTCTTACCCAATCTAGAAGGGATACAAAGTTCTCATTTGTTCGATATTTCATGTTGTTCTTCCTTGCAACAATTTCCAATGCAATAACTCCAAAACTATAAACATCGGCTTTATAGGTTAAATAGCCCCATAATGCATATTCTGACACCATGTAGCCTTTGCAAGACATACATTTACTATGATATTTGGTTCACTAGTAAAATCTTATGAACTTTTAATTCTAACAAGGTCAACATCGATCGATTTCAAACTACCAAATTATGCAATCAACTGTTACACATTTAATAATGTAATTAATACAGCCACCTTATAAGTGAGTTTAGTCTTATTGAACTAGAAGCGATTTTGTTTTCTAAGTGGCAAAGTGGATCATTTCTTGAGTACTAGAGAGATAACGTATTTTAATGGGAGTTTTTTTGCCTCAGGAAATTCTTTTGACTTGTTTTTAGCCCATTGTGAATCAACTATATGGGATATAAATACCATTACTTCATATTAGGGTTTGTTACGTTGTTTAGAGAGAAAAACTATACTGTAACATCTTGTATATTTTCCCTGAATATAGTGAAATCACTACAATTCTGTGGAAGTAGACAAACTGTTGAATCACATAATTTCTTATGTGTGCAATTGCCTTTGTGTTTGATATTTTTCTTTCTTTTTTCTGCCTTTCACAAATCTGCAAATTCGTGTATATGCCCAACATTCTATACTCGTTCTAGTGTAGATATTTTATTGCTGCCATATTCTGGAATACTTTTAGGATAGCAACACAACACTACTATCTTATAATATCATAATCTATTCACAATACCTCATATCAAGGTCTGCAAATGTGATGAAATAGAAAAGAGGGAAAAATAGACTGCAAAAGGATGTATAAAGGGGGCAAAATAAAGGAAGGTAGATCACATTGTTCCAGCAATTCTGGTACTAATGTGGGTGTTCTCCTCTTCGTCTAGCTTGGCTAAACCAAAGTTAGAGATCTTAGGGTTGAGGTCTTGGTCAAGCAACACATTAGTAGATTTAATATCTCTATGAACAATTTTAATTGTTGATTCCTCATGCAAGAAACCCAAACCTCTCACTATGCCAACACATATTTTCTACCTTATAGACCAATCCAATTTTAACTGGCCATTCGCAGGACCTAAAATTGATGTTTAGAAACCATTAATGTTTTGCCCTTATCCTTCTATTTTCAACATAATATGCATGGACCAACATGGTGTTGAGGGGGAAATTGATGCCTCTGAATAAAATATGGGGAAGCCAAGCCGAAACTCAACGATGGGCTCTTGAGATGACACCCAAAGTCTTTCGGTGTGGTGAAAAGCCTATCCAAGCAAGAAATAAAGGCTGCACCTTGACAAAATAGCAACAAAAGGCCAATAAAAATACTTCAGAATAGTTAATTAGTACGTTAGTAGTCCTATTTTGATAATACAAGAAAAATAAATTCTCTAGCGGTAGGGTAAAATTACACTTAGAGTCCAGCAGTTCAATTATTAAACAGATTTAAGAAGGTGTTCACTTTTGGAGGTCCTTGTGTGTCTTGATCAGGGGAATTTATTGTACTTTCAGCCATCATTATATCAATATGAGGGAAGAATTCCATTGTTACAAATACATTATATCCTTCAATAGTAAAACAAAAAGTGAAAATTAAAGGTTCCATGGGAAGAAGAAAGGGGTTAATTGGCATGGTGTGAAGGGAGAGAGAGATTCCAAATCAATGTAATAAATGTTGAACTAAGATTTTGGGGAATATATATACATGGCACGAATAGGGTAGTGTGGGCTATTTTTGAGTGGGTATTTAGGCTTGTGGTGGTGTGATGGAGTTAATGCTAGGGTTAAGGCTTTAGTGAGTAAGGGGGTGTTTGTGATTGATTAGGAGGTCTTTATGGGTTGTGAATATGCAAATTAAGGAAAGGGAATGTCTGAGGCTAAGTGAGTGTGGGCTAAGGGGATTGAGTTGTGAGCTTAGGGAGAGCTAAAACACAAGCAAAATGGCAAGCAAATCAGAAATTTCAATGGGAGCCCATGTGTTTGTGCATTAATTAACAAAAGTCCAAAAACATAGGACTGATCAGGGGGCAGAGTATCAGGCTTAATTATCCTAGGATTTGGCCAGAAGTGGGAGATTTGCTTTTGGGACTACTTTGCTTCTTTGGGTAATATGACACATGGTGGGTTTTTGGGGTGTTTTGCATTAAATGTCAAGATTTTCTGAAGTTGAGTTTAATCAATAGGATTAAGGCAAGTATCAAAGAGGAATCCTAGTGCTACAACTGAGATTTGGACCCCAAGAAGTAGGATTCAACACCCAAAGCCAGGTGTTAAAGTTAAAGCCCATTTAGAGGGTTCTACTGGAGATCCCTTTATGGCCTCCAAACCACATGTTCCCATTTTTTCCCCTTTAGGACTCATGGGCTTGGCACATGAACCATGTCTTGAACGTTTTTGACATTTATAGCATTGATTTGTTGAGATTTGGATAACTTGGTTTCAAATCCCCTTCTGTTGGAGATATAGTCTTGAGGAAAATGATGAAGTTCCATCACCCATTAGACTTCAACTAATATCACAACCTTTAGGCACTGTTCATGTCAGGTAGAGGGTGAAAGAAAGTTGATGAGACAGCCCCTAGTTCATCCTTAGATACTTGGTTCTCTTGTAGAGGCCTTTAGCTGTACCTTGGTCAAAGATGAACAAGGGCTGGTTGTCTATTTTCAATCCACTACCTCTTGATGGAGTTCTTTGGATTGTGCTTGCTCATGTGGGCTAGTCCCTTTGGGCTAGGTTGTGTTCATCCTACAAAATCGACATCAACAACATTTATTATTAGTAAATATTTTGGGTTTTCATAGATATTTGTAATGGGTCTTTGAGCAATGAGTTGTAACAGGATAAGTTTCAAAATGCATTTGCAAACAACATTTACTATTTTTGAAACTGATGAACTCCATATCATAAGTAATGTTTATGATTTCTAATAATCACATCATAATTTAAATGGTGACCTTGTGGGATTGAGGAGTTACCATGAGCTTTGAAGATAAATATTATGGGTATTGTGATGTAAAATATGTTATGAGATGAATATCATAATCTTCAAGATAACTTTCCATGAGCTTTTGATTACAACTTTCCATGAGCTTTTATAAAATGATTGCCCTGGTTTTTTGAGATGACTGCCATAGTAATGTTTAAGAAAAATCATTCATCTTTTAAATGAAATAATTATAACATAATATTTTTGCCAAGCGTTAATAATCTTGGGCTTTTGATAAAATAGTGCCAACACAAATTAGGATTTTGATATTACCAGTGAGAATCGAGCTTTTTGATGTTGCCAGCAAGAATTGGCCTTTTGATGTTGCTAATGAAAATTGGGCTTTTGATATTGCCAGGGAGAACTAGGCTTTTGATGTTGCCAATAAAAATTGAGTTTTTGATATTGCCAGTGAGAACTGGGTTTTTTGATGTTGCTAGTGAGAATTGGACTTTTTGATGTTGCCAGCAAGAGCTGGGCTTTTGATGTTGCCAGTAAGAGCTGGGCTTTTGATGTTGCCAATGGAAATTGGGCTTTTGATAAATAATTTTCCATGGGTTTGAATCATGGGCTTTTGATCATGGGGTTGAATCCCATTGATAAAATAATATTGCCATAAATTTGAATCGTGGGCTTTAATTATGGACTTGAATTCCATTGATAAAATTGTTTTGCCTCGTATTTGAATCATGGGCTTTTTCAAATATTGCTAAGCATAAAAATTCTTGGGTTTTAGAAAGAATGAGATTTTAACTTGCACAATAAATAATTTAGGCTTTACAAAAATATTGGGTCATATAGTGTTTTACATTTGTAGCCCAATTTTGTGATGGAAATGAGAACTGTTGTGGGCTAGCATGGTAATAGTCAAAAATATTTAGGTATGCCCAATAATTTGTTTGTGACATTTGAAAAATAAATAAGTGTTATTTAAATAATATTAGGTGTAAAAAAAAAGTACCCTGACACATAGTAAGGTATGAAAAACTAGCTTACCAAACAAAGCATGTGCAAGGCTATTGTTTTCCATGTACTCATATTCCAACAATAGTTGCTTTCCTTCAATACAACATCCATACAATCTAACAAGATTAGGATGTTGTAAACCAAATGTTGTGCCTATTTCATTCACCAATTTACGGCTTCATTGCTTTGATTTTGATGAAAACTGCTTAACTGCAATTACAGTACCATCAAGTAGAATACCCTACATCAAGAATAGAAAAAATGCATTCTTTAGCTATGTATTTCATCTTATCTCTCTCTCCTAATGCCAAGGATCAATAAGGAGATTAAAAAGAAAGGATGGAAAAATAAATTGATTCTAGAATAGGAAAAGAGTTATCGAATACGTACCTTGTAAACTGATCGAAAACCATCTTCCCCAATCTTGTTGGCAGCATTGAAGTTATTAGTGGCAGCTTTTTTTTGTCTATATGTAAAAAAACCAGTTTGGAGATCTAATCCTTTTAACTCTGTCAAAGGCATCAGGCTAAGATGTCAGAATGCATCTTATAGTATAACAAGACCAATTTTTTACCAATTAAAAATTCATACCTATTGAATAGTTAGATGACTCTTAAAGAGGAGAAGAAAATTAAATGCTTTTGAAAGGCAGTATATTGTAGTTGAATACACAAGTTGTAAAGGGGGAGAAAAAAGAAAAATATATGAACGAGTACCAACCCCCCCCCCCCCCCCAAGTTTTTAGATTTTATCTTTTACTTCTTTCTCAATCACACGTACTTTATTGGGAATATAAAAAAAATAAAAAAAACTAGATGAAATGGTGAAATATTCAATTCATTTATCATAGAATGGGAATAAAATCAGAAGCAATGCCAATTTTTTTTTTTTTTTTCACATGATTCCATAGGCTCATTATCATCAAAATTGGGACTCAACGACCCGAATCATCATGCATCATCCCAAATAAAAGTTCATATGCTATGAGCACTGAAATCATGCAGTTTCTTTTAAAGGTGTAATTTGGAATGCTGATCATCTAGGGATAGATAAAAAAAATTGCATTTTCTATACAATGTTCAAACTTCTTGCTACATTTGGAGATAATGAATACTGTCCTTTCTAATATCCACATAAGATATGTACATATTACCATTTTCCTGTGATATCCTCCCTCCCAAACAGCCTTTCCACCAAAAAATGCGCAAAATCATAAAAATGAGGAGTAGCACCACAACTACAGCTCCGACCACAATGGATATCTTCATATTGCCATCATTAGGGAGACTAAAATCTATAGAAAATAAAAATAACTAAGGATAGTAATTTTAAGATGGAATTCTGAAATATATTTAGCACCATACAGAAAATCCAAAGCAGGATAGAAACAAATGGCTCAAAGAAAAATTGGCATAGCATGGTTATAAAATGATGAAGATGATGATAAAGTTTTTTTGTTGTCATCCATCTCAATGCACTTTAAAATGGTCTTCAGTCTTTTATCTAAATGAAGATACATATGGAGTCTTTTATGTAAATTCCTATGATTCCATTATTCATCAATCTAATCTGAGTGTGGAAGAAATTGGATAGCATCAAGATTCTCAATCTCCAATACAATTACCAGCTTCCATAGAGATAGCTGATATAAGGGGACCATATATTCCTCTCTTTGGGGTAGCTGTTGTTCCTTTCCCAGCCCAATAAAAGCGAATCATCAAAATTTTGTTCGTTATATTTGCTTCAAATTCCTCGACAACTTCTTTATCAACCCCTTGTGTAGAGTTTTTAATATCAAAATTTTTCAATACCAAGTTTTCCTGCAACAAATTAATTCACTTAACTCCTCTACTATAATATAGAGATAAAAATAAATTTGACAGAATACCTGAACATAAATATCAAATATCCACCTCGCAACACTAGAAAATGATCTATTGTCTCTGATTACTCTCCGCAAAGTGAACTTTCACTTTACAAGGTCCATTTGCTAGGCAGGGGGCATAGTATGTGATTGAAAGAGGAGAATTCCGTGCACTTGTGTATAGTTCAAAATCATTCATTATTCACCAGATACATTATTTGCTATATAGTCATTTGCACTAGTGTTAATACCCCAAATCTTCCAAAGCTACTAAATCCCCAATTTTCCTTCACATGAACATATTTCGCTACACCAGCTGGGTCAACATCTGCTTCATACTTAATGTTTCCAATTGTAGTTGCTTTCCCACCACAATTTATATGCACTGCATACCAATCTACAAAGAAGCAGTACCAAATCAAATACAAGCAGACATAATGGAATAGCAATGAAATTTCCATTTTATTGTTAACTAATTTATGTATTTGTCTTGTACAATATGAAATATTTTGCACGTTGTATGTTTTTAGACCCCTTAAAACACAATTAGATTAACCTAGTAAATTAGCCAAGTGAAAACTTAGTCCAAATTTCAGATCTAGGTTAACACAATCATATAATCATATCAATGTAAAGTGCGGAATATAAAGAACACAAAGATATGATGACCCAGGAAACCAAACCGGTAAAAATCTGAGGAGGATTTAACCTAGTTATCCTTAAGGTAAACCTGAATCCACTATGAAAGAATCGAAGTTTTACATTAGCGACTTAGACCACTAACATCCTATTGCTACCCACCAGTAGAAACTTATTGACACGACCACGTGCAAGCTCTGAGACCACGGACTCCTTCTTTCTTAGATTCTCCAACAAATACAAGCACACCCGCTTGTGTTTCTTTAAACTCTTTAGTGCAACAACTGAATGATCATCAAGCTCTCAATGAAATCTCCTTCTTGATAATCCTAAGAATGTGTGAAGGCAACCACCTCTAGATCTCACAAGAGATTCACACACACAATAGATAGAGCAACCTCAAAAGCGTGGCTAGGGTTTTCCTCTTATACTTAAGACAAAACATAAAACCCTACACGTCATATGGGCTTAAGGCTCAGTTGAAAATTCTGCAGAAAAACAATCTGCACGACTTTTGATCGATCGAGTCTAATTCTCGATCGATCGAGCCAAATAGAATTGCACACTTAAATCTGTAGTTAAACTTGATTCCAACTTTACATAAAACTCCTATACTTTGAGCAAGTCTAAACAAGACTAACAACTCTTTTGATCATGGTTTGCCAACATTACAAAATAGAGTTCTAATACATTAGTTCCTAATTACTTAGAACCTAACAAACTCCCCCTTTGGCAATCCGTGACAAAACACAAACACAATGCTCAAAGTTACAAGTAAAACAACCCTTTACAAACAATAAATCCCATAACAAAAAAAAATTCAATCTAACTACTATCCATCAATTGCAAGTGTAGGCAGCAACATGACTAAATCAACCTGTATATTTCCTGAAACACTCAACAAACGCATAAACGCATGTGTGGAAAATACAAGTTAAACAAAAAAAAATTCTTGATTTCACAAAACACAAAATAAAGACATATATCATGAATAACTCATAAATATAGATCAATAAGCAGTGAAACAAGAAACATAGATAACAAAGTATCTCAAACTATCTCCCCCTCTCATGTATAGCCCAAAAAATAATACATCAAGAGCCAAAAAATAAGTACACAATGAAGCACCTAGATACAATCTAATAGCTCCACAAGCTCCAACATACAAAAAAAATCTCCCTCTAACTACAAAAAAATCCTCTACAAGTGTACTCCCCCTTTTTGTGATGGAATGCCAAAGGGCAATCAAAAACCATCATCAAAAGGAGATGGCGAAACCGAACGTCAAAGATGCGCCAAATCTGCTCTCAAAGCATGAAGCTCGTTAAGCATGTATACCAAAATCTGTCCATGAGCCACCTAAATGGTCATGACAGTCTCCAACGTACGACGAATGTCAAAGTCATTCGAAGTACACAATAAATTCTGCTGTATACTCGATTCCAACTTTACATATAAACATACTTTGAGCAAGTCTAAAACAAGACTAAACGTTTTGATCAAGGTTTGCCAACATTACAAAATGAAGTTTTAATACATTTAAACCTAAAGTCTTAGAACCCAACATATTTAATTAAACTCTTTTCTTCATTTTGGATGGAAATTACAAAAAAGGAATGCATGACTAGACAATTGAACCATATACCTCATCATAATTTGATTTGAATATATATATTCATATATGATTACCTTTTGAACATGGAGATTCATCTAGGCACTCACGAAGTGTTCTTAATTAGTGAAGTAGATAAAGAATGTCAGTTATCCCAAATAAATTGAAAAAGGAAAAAGAAAAAAAGCAGCGGTGGGAAAAAATATGTTAGCTTATTACCAAAAAGAAAAAAAGTTTATTTGGTAAAAGATGGGACAAGAAATTGAATTAAGCAAATATTTTGGCTAAACTAAGAGGATGCCAATTAGACACATAGTGTATATAAGCTCATAGTTGCACTAACCAATAAAGAAAAAAACGTGTTATGTTTTCTAGGATGCCAAACAATATGGCCATGTGTTTTACCCTAATATAGTCCACCTTTTAACCTATTCTAAAAGAAATGGAGAGTGTTCTAGTTTTAGGTGTATACAGAGTGAAGTTCATTATAGATTCACCCATGGATGTTGGCCAAAAGCCAAACCTTGCTACATATAGGGTTATGCGATTTAGTTGCCTAATTGTATATTTGAATTTACTCTACAATTGAACTAGGTTAAGGTTTTTTTTGTGAAGATTACAAGTATTTCAATTGTGTTAGACCACCAAAGTATGGAATAATTCCATCCAATTTGTTGAAGTTGAGATCTCTGCAAGAAAAAAAAAAGAAGGGTTTATAACTATAAATCTGAACTGAATATAGAAAAAGTTATGACACAAAATGTCTACTACTAAAAGGAATGCAAGTTAAAAACACAATATATTATAACAAGTAATTGATTTAGAAACTCATTAATCAATCGAGATAATTATGAGCTTTGATACCACCATCTCCCTCAAATAGTACCCATTTTAGCTTAAGTTTCTATTCTAATTTTTATTGAAATATATATGTGCTCTAAGTTCTAGAAAGTAAAGTATGACCCAAAGTTTAAGTCCGTAAATTTCTATATATTAATATCTAGTTATTATATTTTAAGAGCGTTGTAATTCAACTAAAATCTCTTTAGGTTTCCATACGAAGCCATCCAGGATTTAACTTCCCACTCCTATATTATAATTATCAAATTGTTAAAAACAAAATCTTTTTTTTAGGAAAAACAAAATCTTTTTTTTAGGAAAAAAAAAATCTAGTTATATTCAAAAAAAAAAAAAAAAAAAACCCCTTCATATATGTACATGTCTATAATATATATGGAAATTCTTCTCTCACACTCTTTATACACTCATCATACACACTCTCTAGGTTAAGGGTTTATCTTGATTATTAGGTTTTTTTTGGATTTTATTTCTACTTTTGTCTTTTATATATATTGAAAGATCGAATGTGTGTGAAAACACGAGCTATTTAGATCCCCAAATTAAAACTTATGGCTCGATTAATTTTACTCTAACTTAAACTAAGTGTGGAATAGAGTAAATGCGAGTGAACAAATAAAATAACTACTCTAAACCATATTCATCAAATATCAACAATAAAATGAAAGCTAAAAGAGTAGGGAAGAAGGATGAAAACACAAGATAACACCGCAATGTGTTATCAAAGTGGAAACCAAAGAACTCGGCGAAAAACCTCTTTGCCGCCCTCCAAGTGGTAAATCGATTCACTAGAGAATAAGCTGGAGTATATGAAGAACAAAAGACCCCGCAAGCCTAATCTACCCCATGTACTTGAGCCCTTCAAGCTCCTACTACCAACTGACTTGATGAAGCCTTATCTTCTCTAGCTCTCTGGATCACGCTATTCAGCCCAATTGCATCCACCAAAAAATGGCTTCTTCCAATGCTTCCTAGCAGCACCAAAACTTCACTTTACACTCAGAATGGGTGTGGTAAGTGTTTGGGCTATCAACCTCTTAAGGATTTGGATATGGAGAGGTAGGAGTTAAGGAAAATCACAAAGGACTGTGTAGAGGATTGTGGGTATGACAATCTCTAACTCTCAAGGGTTATGGCTAGTGTTTTCTCTATGAAAAGCACTCCTCTCAATATATGGGTAATGATTGTATATATAGTGTGGGTGAAGACATAGTAGAGCAGATATGCCAAAATAGCAAAATAGAATGTTTCACGGGTATCTCGCAGGAAGGCCTTACTCGCGAAATACTCGCGAAAACCAACTATCATAACTCTTCGCATTCCTGTCATGTGCTGTGCACATGGCTTCACTTCGCGAGAAGTCTTCTCGTGAGTTACCCACGAAAACTCCTTTGATCTTTAATGTTTTCTTGAGTCTTCACACTCTCTCTCACACACAACCCATACAATGAAATCCCACATAAAATACAAGGTACATAAGATTAAACAAAATTACAATCAAATTTGGCACAGAATTAAAGCCAACACAAAATAGTTGTAACAACTTTACATATATATATATATATTAATTAACCACTATTATTGATGTATGATTTGCTGGATTTCTCATTTTGGTTTCTGAAAGTTCAAATAGTGTATAAAACACCTTGAACATTTAGACTCCCAATTTACAAATTGCCAATTCAAGCTTATTATCAAACAACATATGTGCGGAACATGAACATAAGCTAATACAAAATTGATAAAACAATCTAAACCATAAATAATCACAACCACAGCAGTAATTAAATGGCAAAGATAAAGGGAAGAGAGATGCAAACACAAAGACAACACAATGATGTGTTATCGAAGAGGAAGCCAAAGTCCTCGACGTAAAACCTTTCCGTTGCCCTCTAAGCGGTCAATAATCCACTAAAGAATGAAGTTGGGATACATGAACAACAGAAGACCCTCTAAGCCTAATCTACCCAGTGTACCTAAGCCCTCCAAGCTTCTTGCTCCAACGAGATTACGTCGAACCTTTGTCTTCTTTAGCTTATCGGATTCTGCTATAACCTATAGCATCAATCAATATAAATCAGTCCCTTCCTAATTGCTTCCCAAGCACCAAATAACCTTCTTATAGATATGGGTATGGTGAGAAAAGGATTTGGCCAATATACCTCTCAAGGATGTAACAATGGAGAGGGTGAGAGTTGAGGAATTTGAAGAGTCACTATGTAAAGATTGTAGATGAATCAATCTTATTTTTCTCTAGGGTTTCTCTCTCAAAATTCTCTCTGAAAGCTCTCTACATTTCGTGGGTATAAGGGGTATTTATAATTGTGTGAGAATGGAATAAGAAGAGTCAGTTTTTCAAAATGGAGCTGGCTGGCGACTTGGCCTCGCGACTTGATTAAGTCACGAGTTTAAGCCGTGAGCTAACTGAATGGCCAGTCTAGACTTTTTGTCATGTAGTGCTACAATTGGCATGACGGTTCAGCTTCTCTGCATGCTTCACTCGTGTGCATTCTCTGGTGGCTTGCCAGTTGCAAGCCACCTGCGAGATCCAGTCGCGAGTCCCTGCTTCAGTCCACAGTCTTGAGCATTTCTTCACACTCTCTCACACACTACATTTACATGATTCCCACCTAAATACAGTGTTTCTAAGTGCTAAATTACAAGCAAATTAGCACAGAATAAAGCCAACAAACTAGTTGATTAAATCAACCTTACAGTTTCATTTATGATTGACCGTTGTTTGTCTAGTGGCAGCTCTAGGAATATTTCTCAAGGTGATCATTATTGACCAAAATTTAATAAAAAGAGAACTTCATATATTGACCAAAACACACACACACACATGTAAAATTTGACAAGTTTCTTATTTTAAAATTTTTGCATGATAATTTCATTATTAATGTTGTAGTTATATTTCTTTCAAAAATTTAGTTAGATAAAAAAATTATTGGGATTTTTCTTTTTGTTTGTAAGGACCTAGTATATTGTTAAAGGGGCAAAAATTTAAAGATAAAGTTTGGCCACAAACTTAGTTGTAGCCTAAGATTACAACTCTCACTAAACAAATTAACGTGGTTATATATTTTGAAAATTTAACCGTTGAATTGCATGTTTTTTATGTTCTTAAGACACATGTCAAATTTTATGTCAATCGGATGTTATTTATTATTTGATCTATAAACTTAAATTTTTATGTAATTTTAGACTACAAAAACTCAAAATTTAAAGATTTGATTGATGACATAACTATTGATTTTGGATATTCTTGAAATTTGTTGCCAAAATTTGTCCAAAAACTAATTATGTTGGGCCTAAAAAGTTTTAGGGTGGTCACAAATATTTTTTAAGGATAATAAAATTACAAATTTTCAAAATTTATATACAATAATTAATTATTTTTCCAAGTCAGGGTGGTCCTGTGACCACCCTGAACCACATGTGGAGCCGCCAATGTGTTTGTCCAATCATCAGGAGGCTACAATACACTCATTTTCCAGTTAGAGAAGAAAAAAATTAAGAGAAAAAGTGATATATAAAAAAAATAAAATAAAAATAAAAATAGGAGCACTACAAAGTTAAAAGTTGTGTCATGTCTAATATATATGTAGGAATCGGTCCAGAGACACTGGCGGCTCCATGTTAGAGCCAGGGTGGTCACAGGACCACCCTGGCCTGAAGAAAAAAAAATCATTATTATATATAAAATTTAAAAATTTTATAATTATTTTACCCTTAGAAAAATGTGTGACCACTCTAAATTTTTTTAAGCCCAATATAATAAAACTTTGGACAAAGTTTAGCAAGAAATTAACTTGGTCGTAGACTAAGGCTACAACTCCACTCAATATTTTTTTTATTGGATATGAATTTTGACAAATCCATAATTAGATTACATTTTTTTTTTATATCCTCTATGCTTGCTAAACTTCAAGAAGATAAAAGATTAATAGCTTATGTCATCAACCAAATGTTTAAATTTCAAGTTTTTGCAGTCTAAAATTTATGCAAAGAATAAGTTTATGAATCAAATAGTAAATAATATTTGATTAACATGAAATTTGACATGTGTTTTAAGAATAAAGAACATACAACTCAACAGTTAGGTTTTCAAAATATTTAGTCATGTTAATTTGTTTAGTGAAAGTTATAATCTTAGGTTACAACTAAGTTTGTAGTCAAATTTTGTCTTCAAACTTTGTTCCTCTTAACAATATATTGAGCCCTTACAAAAAAAAAAAAAAAAAATCCAAGAAAAATTTTATTTAGCTAAAATTTTGAAAAATATGTAGCTTGCAGTATTGATAATGAGATTATCATACAACAATTTAAAAATTAAAATATTCATAGAAAGAAATTATAAAACTTAATGTTTTTGGTTTTTGTTTGTTTGTTTTTTTTTTTTTTTTTTTTTTTGGTTGTTGTCAATATATGAACTTATCTTTTTTATTAGATTTTGTGTTTAATTTAAGTTTTTCATGACCACCCTAGAAAAAGTTCCTGGAGCCACCACTATCCAGAGATATTATAGCCCTTCAACATCCTGCAATGTAAATAAACTTCTTGTTAGCAAAACTGCTGAAAATTTTGTTAGCATTCCAATCCATAGCAATTTACAACAAAATAATGACTTACAATCTTTTCATGCTTTTCATGCTGCTTAAGTTCTTGAAGATGGTTCTGTGTTGAAATCTGGTTCTGATTCAAAGAAGAAGAAGGAAGAACAAAACTAGCAAATCTAATCTATCCGTTACAAATGAGTGGAACACACCGTTTCATTTAATGGTTTTGGACAAAATGCATCGTTTGGATTAACAGGTGGTTATGTGTTGAAGGTCTTGAAACGACGTCGCATTGCTTAGTTCAAGTATCAGTTGTGGTTGGCGCGAAAGACAGTTACAAGATCAGCTTCTCTTCCTTGAAATCATGGACTCGATCCGTATAGTTGGGAACTACTAATTATTTTGTTATGACCACAGATTTTTGTACTATAAATAGTGAGCAAGGCTTAGTTGTACTATTAAGCAAGAAATAATTTTTAATTCCTAAAGTTTTTCCTCTCAAAATTTTCTCTCTCTCTCCCTCTTTCTTTCTTCTCTCACACATTTCTCTGTTACTCCTTTGATATTGCAACACTCAATTCTGTTCTTAGACTCTTAATCTTTGCTTTAACAAGGAAATTCCCACTATAAGGAATTTCTTCATAAGTTTAGAAATTTTGAACCCTCTCCCACTAAGTCTATGATCCTTCTACATAGAGTTGCACCATCAATTAGTGTTAGTTCTTCAGCAAAACTTGAAAAAGAGAAAGAAGAAAAAAAACACTAATTTAAAAATCACATAACATGAATGTATCCTAGAGATTATGCAGCTCATGAACCGTTGACTCTTTTTTCAAGAACTGTACATTAACTTAAATGGCAGATCTCATAGCTATGTTAAATTACTCAGGATAGAAATGCTAGAAGGAATTGGCCCCTCAAAACCAATATATAGCTTGGATCTCCCTTGAAAGCTATACTTTAAAGAGATTTAGAAAATAAATAATAAAAAAATAAACCAAAAATAAATAAATAAAATAAACAAAATAATAATAATAATAATGAAAGGGAAAGCACATACAATATCTGAAGCTTTTTCCGACTTTGAAAAAAGTCGGGCATTATTCCAATGAAGTTGTTACTGCTAATTCTACTGCATATGTGCCCCAAAATGGAAACAACATTGAACAAAATACAAACAGTATTAAGAATGCTGCAATCACCATAAGGACTATAATTATTTTTCAAGTAAAACCAGAAAATGAAAAAATATTTTTTTTATCCTCATATTTAGGGTATATGTTCAATTTGGTCCTCATATATATATAAAAGATGATTCTCCTCTTTCAATTGGACTTATATGTGGTTCAAAAATATCCTCATTAATGAAGGATAACTTCATTTTAAAATGTTAGGACATACGTGATTCACTTGTTAGGAACATATATCACTATTTTATGTAATTGGCTAATTCTTTGTCAAAACGCACTTTACTTGTATTTGGATAGATCTAGGATGCGTTTAATACTTCAAGAAACAAAGTTTCAAGTTCAAGTGTTAAAGTCATGCGAGTCTGTCCAAGATTCAAATGTGAAAAGTGTTGTTCATTAAAACTCAATAGCTAGCATCTATTAAGCCTTAAAAAGCTGTTCTAGCCCGTGGCTTGACAGCAGCTTGACAGATAGGGTATCTATCGAGGTTTATGAAACTCAGAATTTCTTGCTTGTTTTTCATCCAGTCCGTGATTGTATGTTTGAGATTTCTTTTCTCACAACCCTAAACATATAAAAGGATTATTTTAAGGGCCGTCAAAGGCAATATAAGTTGCACAAGTGTTGAGCAAAGTTTGTTTAAGCAAATTGTGACTAAAGATAGAATTTGCCCTAATTCATCTTTCTTGTGAAGAAGCTGCTATGTTTGTGCATCGTAGGCTTTTGTAACTAAGGAGTTTCTCGATTTTCATCGTGTGATAAACTGAAAAACTTTGCAGCCAACAACCTTTTCTAGTTGGTGATTGAAGTCGCGTACTGGAATCCGCGCAATTAGTTAATCACGTATTGGGAGCCGTGCATTAAAAGGAGAGATTGTCACTACAGAACAAGTCCAATTGGGTATTGGGGTAAGGGTTCAAATGTAGGCTGGTATAAGGTACTGAGATTCATTTACTTGTAACCGCTTGTTGTGATAATAGTGGATTCTCAAGAGCTGTGACTTTAAAATCACCCGGTGGGGTTTTTGCCGTGTAGGTTTTCCCCATTCATAAATAAATCACCATGTCAATTTAATTTCCGCTACATACTTAGTTTAATTGGTGGTTTGTTTGTGCTACCACGTACTTTGCATGTTAATTTGATTAATAAACAAACTTGGCTAATTAATCAATTAATTATCACAAGGGATCGATATGTATTTGGCCTATCAAGTGGTATTAGAGCAGACACACTCTGATTAGGGTTAATCTTTACTGTTTGATCCATTGACTCCTATTTGTCACAGATAGAGGATAGTCTCTCATTATACCTCATTTATTTTATGGCACTAACTATGCATACTTACTTTGCATGTTAATTTGATTAATTAACAAACTTGGCTAATTAATCAATTAATTATCACAAGGGGTCGATATGTATTTGGCCTATCAAGTGGTATTAGAGCAGGCACACTCTGATTAGGGTTAATCTTTACTGTTTGATCCATTGACTCCTATTTGTCACGGATAGAGGATAGTCTCTCATTATACCTCATTTATTTTATGGCACTAACTATGCGTACTGGAAAGTATGCATGAGAGATTTCTTGCAGTCTCTAGATGAGAAAGTGTGATAAGTTGTGGAGATAGGCTGGACCAAGCCAAAGGAAGTGCTGGCCAATATAACTATATATTCTTGCATTTATATGTGTGTTATATATGTTATCTGATTGTGTGTTGGTAGGATTGGATTAGGCTGAGCCCATGATGCAATATTTCTTTGCATGTCACATGCTCATGCATTTTCATGCATACGTCCTTTACATTCTATATATTTTTATATATTTGAACTGTTTTGGGACTTTTTAGAGTGTTTCTTTCTCCCCCCACCCCCGCCCCCCCCCCCCCTCACTCTCTAGTTTACGTTAGTGTGTCATGGCACCAAAACAAAAGTCTACTCCGTCTCGAAACCCTTTTCGTTCTGGGGCATCCACTTCGTTTGATCCTACTCCTTCTGTTCAATTCTGTGATGAGGATGCCTAAAAGGAATTCTCGAAATGCCAAGTAATTTTGTTGTACTTCTCCGACATCGACCTACACACTGTCATTCACAGTCGGGGTTGGGAGTCACTGTGTGATGTCTCGATCACCTGTCCATCCATGCTGATCCAAGAGTTTTACTCCAACATGCATGGATTTGATTATTCAGTACTTCTTTTTGTTACTCGTGTTCGAGGTACGCACATAGTTGTCACATCGGATATTATATCCGATGTGCTCCATGTCCTGAGGGTAGAGCATCCTAACTACCTCGATTGTAAGCGTCTGAGAACTATGTCCAAAGACAAGCTTATTTCTGATTTTTGTGAGTGTCCCTCTGATTGGGGCGATCGTCATTTTACTCCATGTTCGACCTTTGCTAAAGGTCCTAGATTCATGAACATGGTTATGACTTTTGTTCTTCATCCTCTTTCTTATTATAACTCTATTACCAAGCCCTGTGCTCGATTTTTTCTTTCTTTGTTAGAGCATCTCACTATAGATTTTCTCTCTCATTTCATTCTTTCTATTATAGATGTCTATAGGGATTCGGCATCCCGTGATAAGCTCATCTTCCTTTCGGCTATCAAGAGGATCTTACGCCTTTTTTTTTGTTCCCTTTCCCATTTCCGACCACTTTCACATTATGTGTGCCATTGACGCCACTACCGTTAAACGGAGCGAGGCATAGTTTCATTCAAGGCAGTCCGGTACGACAGCTCCTCCCACTCCTTCAGGTCCATCCACCTTCGCTCCCTCTACTTCAGCAAGAGGTGTGACTCTGGATGCGATCATGGCGCAGCTTCAATGCATGGATGCTTGCCTTGATACACTATCTACTAAGTTGTATCAGGTGAACACCCATGTCAGCCACATTGCTAGACGGCAGGCTCTCCTTGGTGGCTTTGTGGAGTCTCCCTCTCCTCCTCCTGAGGCATCTGAGACATTCGAGGATGATGACAACTCCAATGACGATGATGATGATAAAGATAGAGATGCTAGCTCTTCCAGCACTAACGAAATGCCTACTTGACACTCTTACCCTTTGTCACTCAAGACAATAAGGGGGAGTAGTTTTGGTTATGAGAGTAGTCATAGTTAGGGGGAGAGCTAGTATAGGAAATTTTTGTTAGGGGGAGAGTGCACATTGAGGGATGTAGTGAGGACTTGATGTATTTTTTTTTCTTTTCTTTCTATTTGAGATATATTATTCTTGTACATGGGTCTTGTGACCATTATTGACATACATTGTTCTTATATTCCTTATATAGTAATGTATGTTTTTCTTTTCAGCTATCTCTCCAGGTGTTGTTTCTTTTCTTTCTTTATACACATGTTTCTTATATTATGTATGCAATCTATTATTTTTGTTTCACACTAAGATGCCATGATGAGTTTTGTTTAAAGTGTTTCAAAAATATAGGTTGTCAAAGTCTTTCTTGCCATAGACTCTCTTCTTGCAAAGCTTTTCAAGAGTTTGTGTTAGGATAGATTTTATTGTATTCAACAAGTGAATATGAGTTGAGTGATTTATGACTTCTCTCATATTTCATTTGTTAGTTGTGATTTTGTCATGGATTGCCAAAGGGGGAGATTGTTAGAACATATTGATTCACTTGTTAGGAACATATGTCACTATTTTATGTAATTGGCATATCTTTTGACAAAATGCACTTTACTTGTATTTTGGTAGATCTATGATGTGTTTAGTACTTCAAGAAACAAAGTTTCAAGTGTTAAAGCCATGCATGTCTGTTCAAGATTCAAGTGTGAAAAATGTTCATTAAAGCTCGACAGCTAGCATCTATCAAGCCTTGAAAAGCTGTTCCAGCTCGTGGCTAGACAGCAGCTTGACAGATAGGGTATCTGTCGAGGTTTATGAAACTTTGAATTTCTAGTCTGTTTTTCATCCAGTTCGTGACTGTGTGTTTGGGCTTTCTTTTTTCACAACCCTAAACATATAAAAGGATTATTTTTAGGGCTGTCAAAGGAGACATAAGTTACACAAGTGTTAAGCAAAGTTTATTCAAGCAAATTATGACCAGAGACATAATTTGCCCTAGTTCATCTTTCTTGTGAAGAAGCTGCTGTGTTTGTGCACCGTAGGATTTTGTAACCAAGGAGCTTCTCGATCTTCATCATGTGATGAACTGAAAAACTTTGCAGCCAACAACTTTTTCTAATTGGTGATTGAAGTCGCATTGCATATTGGGATCTACGCAATTGGTTAGTCACGTTCTAGGAGCCGTGCATTAAAAGGAGAGATTGTCACTGTAGAACAAGTCCAATTGGGTATTAAGGTAAGGGTTCAACTGTAGGTTGGTATAAGGTACTGGGATTCTTTTACTTGTAACCGCTTGTTGTTATAATAGTGGATTTTCGGGAATGGTGACCTTAAAATCACCTGATGGGGTTTTTTCTATGTAGGTTTTCCCCATTCATAAACAAATCACCGTGTCAGTTTAATTTCCGCTACATACTTAGTTTAATTGGTGATTTGTTTGTGCTACCATTTACTTTGCATGTTAATTTAATTAATTAACAAACTTTGCTAATTAATCAATTAATTTGTCACAAGAGGTTGATACGTTTTTGGCCTATCAAGAAATGGGGTCATAAATGTTAAATAACAAATTTCATTTTGAATTCAAAAAATGAATTCCTAAAATTTAGGATTTTTTTTTTCCTTCACATTCAAAAAAGAAATTACAGTTACTGCTTATCTCTAAAGTTTATCCTTTTTATTTGTTTCAAAATAAAAATATATATATTTCTGAATTATAATAGATACAAATTATTAATCTTTACCAAAAAAAATAAAAGAGCTTCTGAACACATGTGTGAGCTTGTGCTCAGAGGCTAGTGTGTGTGTGTGTGTGTGTGTGTGTATATATAATAGTCATTTTGGTCTTTTAGATTTGAAATTGAAGCCTACAGCTCCAACTAAGTACACATGTCAGTTTTTTAGAGTAGTTTGAAGATTAAAACTTCAACTAAGTTTGTAGTCAAATTTTGTCCATAACAATATACTTTCTAATGTTGTATTACTACACATAAACAAGAAACAATGAAGCGGTGGTACTTTCTAGCAATTCAATGAGTTTTATTGCGGCTTATCAATTTCTTCGGGTTTGTTGATGTGTATGGTTAGCAAGAAAGAAAGTGAAAGTAAAGAAAAAGAAAACTTTAGTGTTTTTATAAAATCATTTTAAGTTTTTTTTTCTTAAAAAATAATCAATTTTTTTTTTTTACTGATCTAGAATTTTTATTTTTTTTTAGATGCTGACATGATTTTTTTAATAGTAATTAAGTAATTTTTATTATTTTTTATTAGTGAATACTAAAATCTTATGTTCCAATTTATGTTCCACTATGACCCAATCCTGGCTTGTTAATTTTGATAAAAATTTCAGTTCTCAACTCCCACTTTGCTTTATCCATTGATGGACACAATTTGGCTATGTTACTAATATTTTCCCAGGACCTCTGACTGGCTCCTACAAGTATTTTACAACTGATTATAAGACAAATCCACATGGTGCTGAATTTTGTGCGACCCTACACTTTTAAAAAAAATACAAGGTCCTCTAGATCTTAAGTGGCAATATGACAAGGAAGGCGATGTTCTTACTAGGCAATGGTTTGTTAAATGGTGGGACAATTTCTCCCATACCCAAGATGTTATTAATAATGTTGTCCTGGAATTTCCTAGTGCTACTCAAAGCATTGTTAACACTATTGCTCATGTCAAAGCTCAAGCTTTGGCTTAGCCCCCCTGTTCAAGCAGCCATGCCTTAAGCCACTGCACTTGTTACCACATCTGCAACTAAACCTACTATGACTTCTACCAAGACCAAAAAGAAAAAGTATACCTTTAATGGTCTCAGCAAATTTGACATAATTTCTCTGTTAAAACAAAAATTGAAGGGTGAGGAAGAAGCTACAAATTCTAACTGAGGAGATGAGGAAGATGATGAAAAATTTGAGGCATCCTCTGAAGCCTCTGTTGCTAATGATAATTCTTATTACCCCTATAATTAGGAATTATTTCGTCATGATGAAGCTTCCACACCAGATTTGTGTGCGAATTAACTTTGTTGGCATAAGAAGCCAAAAGGGCTAAACCCAAAGCTGCATTGATTCCTTGGTAAAGTTGCACCAACTCAACTCATTCTATTAAAGCTATTTTGATTCCCGAATAAAAGATTGGCTCTTGATCTAGCTATTCCCCACGAGGGATGATTCCCTCTCTAGACAGCACATGCATTTCTGACCTAACATTTACTGTTCACCCAAGTTCTTAGTTTCAAATTCCCTATAGTTTCTAAGCTACCTCTAGAAGGTCCCAAGCTTGTAACCCTTTTCCAATTACAGGTCATATCTTTGTATCTATTATTGCCTCCTGTAAGTGTTTTAATCTATTATTGAAATTGTGTTAAAATGTCTACTATTATTATTTTAAGCTCTTCTACAAGCTTTTTATTTTAAGTTAAGCTTTTTATTGTTATTATTTTAAGCTCTTTTGCGTCTTTATGGTGTGTGTGTGTGTGTGTGTGTGTGTGTATATAACCCATTTGGCCACATTTGATTAAACATCTTTAATGCTCTTGAGTCTAACAGCTCAAAATTATACTTAAGTGTCCGTTTGGGAATGGCTTATTAGCTAAAACTGAAAACGTTTTGCTGAAAGTACTGTAGACAAAGGTAAAAGTTAGCTGAATAGTACAGTGGAACCCATGATTAGTACCAAAAAGTGAAATAGGACCCATAAATAGTAACAAAATAAGCTAATATTAACATTTGATGATTTGAAATATATATTTGTAATATTATATTTCCAAGTGTTTGTTTTTAGACCCCTTAAAATACAAGCAGATTAACCTAATTAATTTGCCAGGTGATTACTTAGTCAAATTATTCAGATCTAGCTTAATGCAAAAATATCATATCATGTAATGCAGCAGAAAATAAATAACACAAAGATATGATGACTCAAGAAAACCAAACGAGTAAAAAAACTTAGGGAGGATTTAACCTAGCTATCTTCAAGGTAAAACAGAACCACTATGAAAGAATTGAAGTTTACACAATAGCGACTTAGACCACTAACATCCTATTACTACATTGAGTAGGAAACTTACTACCATGACCACGTGACAGCTCCAAGTCCACAAACTACTTCTTTCTTGAATTCACAGCAACTACAAGTACTCCCACTTGTGTTTCTCTTTAAGCTCTTTATGCAGCAACCAAACCGATCATCAAGCTCTTGACATAATCTTGATTCTTGATAACCCTAAGTATATGTGAAGGCAAACACCTTGACATCTCACAAGAGATTCACATACACAACATAAATGACAACACTAAAACGTGGCTAGGGTTTTCCCTTTTATACTTAAGGCAAAACATAAAAACCTACATGTCAAACGGGCTTGGGCTGAGTTGGAAATTATGCAGAGAAAACAATCTACATGAGCTTTGATCAATCGAGTCTAATTTTCAATCGATCAAGCCTTGTAGATTTACACAATAAATCCTGCAGTACACTTGATTCCAACTTTACACATAAACACACTTTGAGCACGTCTAAAACAAGACTAAACATTTTAAGCATGGTTTGCCAACATTACATAATGAAGTTCTAATAAATTTAAACCTAAAGTCTTAGAACCTAATAAACTCCCCCTTTGGCAATCCGTGACAAAACACAAAATAAACAAAATGCTCAAAGTTTACAAAAACTAGCCCATTACAATAATATTGCCCAACACAAAGAAATTCAACCTAACTACTATCTATTAGTTGCAAGTGTAGACAGCAGCACAACTGAATCAACCTATATATTCTTGAAACACTCAACAAACACATAAATGCATGTATAGAAAATACAAGTAAAACAAAATAAATTCTTGATTTCACATAACATAAAATAAAAGATATATATCATGAATAACCTCATAAATATAAATCAATAATCAATGTAACACAATGTGAAACAAGAAACAGATATAAACATCATAGTATCTCCCCCTATCATATACAACTAAAATAAAACAAAATAAATCATGAGCCAAAAAAAAAAAAAAAAAAAGAACAAGATGAAACACCTAGATTCAATCTAAAGCTCCATAGCAACTCCAAAATATTAAAATCTCCCCCTATCAACAAACTCTCCATCCATAAGTACTCCCTTTTTTTGTGACGAATTGCCAAAGGGCAATTATGACTCATCATCAAAAAGAGGTGGCGGAGGTGACCGTCTAATGCTCGCCAAATCTGCTCTCAAGGCCTGAAGCTTGGTAAGCACATCCACCAAAAGCTGACCATGAGCCACCTAAATGGTCATGACAATGCCCAACATACAACGAATGCTCGAATCATCCAAAGTAGAAGGTGGAGGAGTAGCAGCAGCAACAGTTGGATCAACATACACCTCAGCTGTAGAATCACCTGAAGAAGAGGGAGGATGAAGTGCGACACCAGAAGACGACTCAACTCGAAGGCGTTTAGAGCTTGCTCTCATTTACTTAGCCCTTTGCCTAAGGAAGGTAGCACCTATAGGAGCTATAATATGAACAAGCTTAGATGCAAGAAACTCATCTAATCCTAGATGTAACAAAATCCTATGTACGAAAATGGGGAAAACCAACCCATGCCCAGTAGAACTACTCCTATGAACCTCTACCAAGGATCGAATAAAAAGATGAGGAAAACTCATAGGAGCATCCATCACAAGAGCACACAAAAATGCACATCTCTCCAAAGGAATGATGTGCAAGTGAGAGATGGGCTAGATAAAATGGCATGAAATCCAGAAAAAGAGATAATGAATCTCGGTCAACTCGTGAGAGGTGATCCGAGGATCAAAACCCCACCGGATAGAAGACCTAGTAAGATATGACATAATGTCATCCAAATTAGGGGTCTCATCATAGGGATAAACAAGCTATCGTACCAAAGGTACTCCTAGAGCAAAGACCACTACTGAAGGAGTAATGATGTACTCTACACCTCTTATTCAACTCATCACATACTGTGTGTTGGAATCATTGGAGTAGATTGAGAGGTTCGAGTAGAACTCTCTGATCAAGGTAGCTGAAGGGGGATGAGAAATGTCCATCAAAGGAAGCCAACCCCTACACCCAAAGTTTCTCCAAATCTCACCATCTAACTCATCTAACATGTTTTTCCTTTCAGCCTGATAGGCCAAAAACAAATTGACCCCTCGTGATAAACTAATTTATTAATCAGCCAAGTTTATTATTTAATTAAATTAACATGCAAGATGCATGATAGCATAAACAAATCACCAATAAACTAAGTATGTAGTGAAAAATAAATTGACACGGTGATTTCTTTACGAATGGGGAAAACCAACATGGAAAAAACCCTATCGGTTGATTTTAAGGTCACCACTCCTGAGAATCCACAATTATTAAAACAAGCGGTTATAAGTAAAGGAATCCCAGTATATTATACCAACCTACAGTTGAACTCTTACCCCAATACCCAATTGGACTTGTTCTATAGTGACAATCTCTCCTTTTAATGCACGTCTCCCAATACATGACTAACTAATTGTGCGGATCCCAGTACACGACTTCAATCACCAACTAGAGAAGGTTGTTGGCTGCAAAGTTCTTCAGTTCATCACACGATGAAGATCAAGAAACTCCTTGGTTACAAAATCCTACGGTGCATAAACACATCAGCTCCTTCACAAGAAAGATGAACTAGGGCAAATTTTGTCTTGGGTCACAATTTGCTTGAACAAACTTTGCTCAACACTTGTGCAACTTATGTCACCTTTTACGGTTTTTAAAATAATCCTTTTATATGTTTAGGGTTGTGAGAAAAGAAATCTCAAACATATAATAATGGATTGAATGAAAAATAGTCCTGAAAAACTGAACTTTATAAACCTTGACAGATGCCTATCTGTAGAGCTGTTGTTAAGCCATAGGCTAAAATAACTCTACAAGTCTCGATAGATGATAGCTGTCGAGATTTAATGACAGACACTTTTCAGACTTGAATCTTGGACAGACTTGCATGGCTTTAACACTTGAACTTGAAACAAGGTTTCTTGAAGTATTAAACACATCCTAGATCTACCCAAATACAAGTAAAGTGCGTTTTGTCAAAGGATTAGCCAATTACATAAAATAGTGACATATGTTTCTAACAATTGAATCACATATGTCCTAACAATCTCCCCATTTGGCAATCTGTGACGAAACCATAACAATCAAATGAACATATGAGAGAATTCATAAATCACTCAACTCATATTCATTTATTAAATACAATAAAATCTATCTGAACACAAACTTTTGAAAAACTTTGCAAGAAGAGAGTCTATGGTAAGAAAGATTTTGACAACCTGTACCTCTGAAACACTTTAAACAAAACTCATCAAGACAATTTTGTGTGAAATAGAAATAATAGATTGTATACAAGTATAAGAAACATGTGCATAAAGAGAGAAAAGAAACAACACATGTAAGGATAGGTGAAAGAAAAACATACATCAGTATGTAAAGAATATAAGTACAATGTATGTCAATAATGGTCACAAGACCCATGTACAAGATATAATGTATCTAAAATGGAGAAAAGAAAAAGATACAAATAATCCAAAGATACAAATAATCCTCACTACATCCCTAAAAAAGAACACTCCCCCTGACAAAAATCTCTTATGCTAACCCTCCCCCTTACTATGACTACTCTCATAACCAAAACTACTTCCCCTTTTTGTCATGAGTGACAAAGGGTAAGAGTGTCAAGTAGAGATCTCGCCATTGTTAGGTGAGCTAGCATCTCCATCCTCATCATCATCACTATTGTCGAAGTTGTCATCATCCTCAAATGTCTCAGATGCCTCAAGAGGAGGAGAGGGAGACTCTACAAAGCCACCAAGGCAAGCTTGCCGTCTAGCAATGTGGCCGACATGGGTGTTCACCTGATACAACTCAGTAAAGAGTGTATCAAGGCGAGCATCCATGCACTGAAACTGCGCCATGATCGCATCAAGGGTCACACCTCCCACTGAAGTAAAGAGAGCAGAGATGGATGGAGCTGAAATAGTCGGAGTGGCTATCAATTCAGACCATCTCAAGAGAAATTGCGCCTCACTGCGTTTAACGGTACCAGCATTTATAGCACCTATGATAGGAAAGGGATTGGAAGAGGGAAAATGAACCTCAAAATGGCGTAAAAGCCTCATGAGAGCTGAAGGGAAGATGAGCTTATTACGGGTTGTCGTATCCCTATGGACATCTATAATAGACAGAATGAAATGAGAGGGAAAATCTATAGTGAGATGCTCTATCAAAGAAAGCAAAAATTAAGCACGAGGCTCAGTAATAGAGTTATAATGAGGAAGAGGGTGTAAAAAAAAAGTCGTGACCATTTTCAAAAATCGAAGGCCTTTTGCAAAGCTCGAACAGTAAGTGTACTGGCGCTTACCCCAATCGGATGGACGCTCACAGAAAGCAGAGATGAGCTCATCTTTAGACATTGTCTTAAGACAATCACAACTAGGGTAGTTAGGAAACTCAACCCTGGGGACACGGAGCACATCCGCAACAATCTGCAGTGTGACAACTATGCGTGTACCTCGAACGCTAGTAATGAAATGAGGTACTGAATAATTGAATCCATGCATTTTGGAGTAAAACTCCTAGATCAGTACGGATGGACAATTGACCGGGGCGTCACACAGTGGTCTCCATCCCCTAATGTAGATGATAGTGGGTAGGTTAGTGTCGGAGAAGTCCGACAAGATTACTTGGCATTCATAATGAATGCCTCACAGAGAAAAGTTCTCAAAGAAGTCCGATTTGGCCTTCTCATCACGGAACTACACAGAGAAAGGAGTAGTGTTAGAAGAAGAGGATGCCCTGGAACGAAGAGGGTTCCGAGATGGAGCAAATTTACGTTTGGGTGCCATAGAAGCAGACTAACATAAACAAAGAGAGGGAGAGAGAGAGAAGACAATCAGAAAAGTCCTAAAACAATTCAAAATATGTCAAAGAATATATTGAAAGGAAAGAATGTATGCATGGGAATGCATGAACATGTGACATGCAATTTACAAAGCATCATGGGCTCAGCCCAATCCAAACCTAGCCAACAGAGAAAGGAGTAGTGTTAGAAGAAGAGGATGCCCCGAAACGAAGAGGGTTCCGGGATGGAATAGATTTACGTTTGGGTGCCATAGAAGAAGACTAATGTAAACGGAGAAAGGGAGAGAGAGAAAAGACAATAAAAAAAGTCCCAAAACAGTTCAAAATATATCAAAGAATATATTGAAAGGAAAGAACGTATGCATGGGAATGCATGAACATGTGACATGCAATTTAATAAGCATCATGGGCTCAGCCCAATCCAAACCTACCAGCACACAATCAGTTGCACACATCTAAATGCATGACAATACTGTTATAATGCTCATGAGATGCAATGCATGAAGTTTTTAAGATAAAATCTTCAAAACCTATCCCAAAAACTTGAATAAGCTTGAAGAATCCTTGAGGAAGAGGTTAAAAGTGAGTGAGAGAGTTTTTGGGGGGTGGAGAGGCTAGATAGATCGAGAGAGATTGAGAGAAATGAGATTAGAAAATGCGAGCGTCCCTTATATAGCCATCAGTAAATCTCAATAGATTGAGAGGTGTCAAGGATCTGTCGAGCTTTAAAGGGTTCAACAGAAGCATCTATCAAGCATGTGTCCAAGGCAAAAGGAAGATCGATGGATCGAGGATCTGTCAAGAAGCTATTGAGGGGACAAAAACTTTCTCAATCGATCCACCTAGCTATCGAGAGGTGTCGAGATTGCAATAAAAAGCAACTAAAGAGCTCAACAGATAAGCCAAGTATCGAGAGGTGTCGAGGATCTGTCGAGGTTGCTTTAAAATAGTTTTTCAAGAAAGGAAAAACATAGATATGAATGCAATCAAACATGCAACTCAACGAAGGATCCAAACAACATTTTAAACTCTCAAAATATTTCTCAACAAAAATGTTAAGCATATAGATCCCAAAAACACACGCACACTAAACACATCTAACCAATTTTATATTTCTAAAACAGGTTAAGATATTTTAGTGAGCATACATTAACACATGTAAACCTTGTGATGGCCAAATCACATTGTACCTGGACATGTATCAAGAGTAGCAAAGACTATTGCATGTTGTGTGTGAAAAACATCACAAGATTGCATAGGTGTCTACATGTTATGACGATTTGAAATATGAGAAAATCACTTTAACTCACACACAATCATAAATATTTGATGGGGACTATTACCTTCGAGGTACATCCTACAACTCCCAAATCTCCTAGAAGACATGCTTACAATCATACTTAAAGCATTTTGATTCTTTTTGCTTTTTATTTTTCTTTGCATATTTTCTTTTTAAGCAAATCATGCATGGGTATATAAGAGAGAGAAAAGAAATACCTAGTGATGTTACGCTTTTGACATTGCACTTTTACTATGCCGAAGCATACAGATGTCATTGACATTGCACTTTTGCTATGCCCAAGCATACAAATGTCATTACATGATTGGCAGGCAACAGTGATGAGATGGTTATTTATAAATTTCTCTTAGGATTTTCTAGTCCTTCCCATCAAAAAGAGTGATACGAGTGTTAAGTACAAGAGATAACTTAATCTTACTCATCACAAACACGAGCCACAAAGCTCACTTGCTTAGTTGTGCATAGAGATGCTCATCTAAGCTACAAACAATACAAAGTTTAGAAAATTTTGTTTCAATGGCCATCCAAGGTACACAAGTACCAATGTGCACATAACACACATTGTTTTTGTATTTTTCAATTTTTATTTTTATTTTTATTTTTATGAAAAACAAAAATAAAGCAAAACTGAAAAATAAACGAATAAAAACATGTTAAACAAAGCAAAGCATAAAACTAGACTGACTTAAAACAATAAAGCAAAACACTCAAGTAATGCAAACAAAAACAAGAAGAGAAGAGAGAAAAAGTGACATAATCACTTGGAGCCCTTTTCCTTCCACACCTTGGAAGAACCTTTCCTTTGAGTAAACCCTTGAACCGGCGATGAGGGGGAAGAATTGAAATCGTTCAAGTTCGAAAGGAACATGAGGGCTTTGAGAAGATCTCCAAGAGAAGTAAAAGAGGATGGAAACTGATTCTGGTTTCCCAATGCTATCATGCCATTGCTCTGTTGAGTGGCTAACCACTTATAGCAATTAGGTCAAGTATGACCGGCTGCTCCACGGTGATGACAAAGATGCTGCTTCTTCTGTTTAGGATTTTGAGAGTTAGCCTTCTTAGCCCTAGGGGTTTTAACTTCTTTCTTATCAAGCTTAGGGGGTGCCCCTAAGATACATTTACCCTTGTCTAAGTTCTCACTAGCTAATTCAGTCTTAAGATCATTGTTCTCAATTTTAACATTATTAGCATGAGGAACAAAAACAGTAGTACTAGCAGAATCAATACTAGAAAAAGAGAAATCATACCCTAAACTGGTTCGATTAGAAGCAGATTTTTGAAGATTGAGCATCTCATTGAGCTTAGCGCTTGAAGTCCTTTCCAGCTGAGCTCTGACTTGGAACAGTTCTACCTCAAGTTTCTTGGTCTTCTTTACCAAGAAATTATTCTCAAACCTCAGTGCTCCAATAGTTTGATTGGCTTTATCAAACTTTGTGGAAAGCTCTTCTCATTCCCACTCTACATCAGTAAGCTTCTTGGTGGTCAACATATACATCTTCTCATGCTTTTCTGAGACCTTATGTAATTTTGCAAAGGCTGTGTGGATGTCATCTTATTCATCCATCTTCTCAAACTTGGATTCCACCAATTCCTCTTCTTCATCCACGACTTCAACAATCTCTTCAGTAGGATTGACAGTGGTAGTGAAGGCATTCAGGATTCCATCATCTTCATTGTTAGAATCATCCTTAGGTTCGGTGTCACTCAATGTAGCAGCAGGTGCCTTGCTCTTCCCAATGGTCTTGAGATATGTGGGGCACTCCTGATTCATATGTCCAAAGCCTTAACACCCGAAGCACTTTGGTCCTGAGGGAATAGTGTACTGACCGCCATCCCTAACATCCTTCTTCCTTTTGTCTTGGCTCTTGAATTGAGAAGAATTGGATTGCCTACGATCCTTGTTGAAGCCCTTCCCATTTGCATTCTTCATGAGTTTCTTGAATTGCACAGTGATGTAGGACTTCATCTTAGAATCTTCATCGTTTGAAGACTCATCAATATCACTACTCTTGGCCTTCAATGCCATGCTCTTGCCTTTACCCGACTTGCTAACTCTTGTCAAACCTCACTCATAGGTCTGCAAAATACTAACCAACTCTATCAAAGGAATCTTGTCGATGTCCTTTGAATCCTCAATAGCAGTAATCATGACATGGAATCTCTCAAGTAGAGATTTGAGCACATTTCTCACAATCTTGGGTTTAGGAATTGTTTCCCTAAGATTGAAAGTTGAGTTCACTATGTCCTTGAGTTTGGCATAGAACATATCGAACAACTCATCCTCCTCCATCTTGATCTCTTCAAAGCTTGTAGTGAGCCTCTGAAGCTTCAAATCCTTGACAGCCATAGTTCCTTCATAGGTTGTCGGGAGAATGGTCCATGTTTCCTTAGCAGTTTCAATGGAGGATATCTTCTTAAACTCCTCATTAGTGACCGCACTGAATAAGGCATTCAATGCTCTGCTGTTGAAGTTTGTTGCCTTGATCTTGGCATCATCCTAATCAACTAGCTCTTTCTTTGCCTTGGTCCAGCCTATCTCCATAGCTTGCCACACTTTCTCATTTAGAGACTACAAGAAATCTCTCATGCGTGCTTTCTAGTATGCATAGTTAGTACCATCAAATAAAGGAGGTATAATAAGAGATTGTCCTCTATCCATGACAAACAGGGGTTAATGGATCACACAACAGAGATTAAACCTAATCAGAGTGTGCCTACTCTGATACCACTTAATAGGCCAAAAACAAATTGACCCCTTGTGATAAACTAATTTATTAATTAGCCAAGTTTATTAATTAATCAAATTAACAAGCAAGATGCATGGTAGCACAAAAAAAATCACCAATAAACTAAGTATGTAGTGAAAAATAAATTGACACGGTGATTTGTTTACGAATGGGAAAAACTAACACAGTAAAAACCCCACCGAATGATTTTAAGGTCACCACTCCCAAGAATCCACTATTATCAAAACAAGCGGTTACAAGTAAAGGAACCCAATACGTTATACCAACCTACAATTGAACCCTTACCCCAATACCAAATTAGACTTGTTTTGTAGTGAAAATCTCTCATTTTAATGCACAACCCCAAGTACGTGACTAACCAATTGTGCAAATCCCAGTAGGCAACTTCAATCACCAACTAGAGAAGGTTGTTGGCTACAAAGTTCTTCAGTTCATCAAACAATAAAGATCAAGAAGCTCCTTGGTTACAAAACCCTACGGTATACAAACACAGCAACTTCTTCACAAGAAAGATGAACTAGGATAAATTCTGTCTCCGATCACAATTTGCTTGAACAAACTTTGCTCAACACTACAACTTGTGTCACCTTTTATGGCCCTTAAAATAATTCTTTTATATATGTTTAGAGTTGTGAGAAAAGAAAGCCCAAACATACAATTGTAGATTGAATGAAAAACAGTCCTGAAAAGCTAAACTTCATAAACCTCGACAGATAACTATTTGTAGAGCTGCTGTCGAGCCATGGGTTGGAACAGCTCTACAGGTCTTGATAGATGATAGTTGTCGAGATTTAATGACAGACACTTTTCAGACTTGAATCTTGGATAGACTTGCATGGCTTTAACACTTGAACTTAAAACAAGGTTTCTTGAAGTATTAAACACATCCTAGATCTACCCAAATACAAGCAAAATGCGTTTGGTCAAAGGATTAGCCAATTACATAAAATAGTGACATATGTTCCTAATAAGTGAATCACATATGTCCTAACACAACCCAAACAGACTGAAACACATTCGGCTTATCATAGACCTCTTGGTTTTTCTCAAACCAAAACCTATCACTATCAAAGGTAGGGGCAGAAGAGGAGGTGGGTTTCCTATTGACTCTATTCTTCCTAGTCATGATGCTAAGGTTGGAAAGGACAAACGGAAAAGAACCAAAGAAAAAGAAAAAAAAGAAAGAAATCCTAAGGGCAGACTGCATCAGACATAGTTAGAGAAAAAAAAAATATAGGAAAAAAAAATCAATATGATGCATGAACAATATCAACACATGATGCATGCTTTAATGCAATGAGAAAAGTTCAATTATACTTTAAAAATCATAGAATTGGCTTAAGCATAGAGGGTTTATATCAAAAACCCAAAATTTTGAAAACCCATTTTCAAAAATCCCAACAAATTGACCAATTGATCATTATACAGGTTAGATAATAGAATATAATGACCAAATCAATCAATCAAACAAGCCAATTTCATCAATTAATGGTCAATTGAACAAAAACCCCAATTTGGGTAGTTTCAAGCCCTAGAAAATTCAATTTTTCCCAATTCATCAAATTGATCAAATTAAACCACAAAGATCAGTTTACTATCATCCAACAACAAAAACCCATTGATCAATTTTGAAAGAAATTATTGAAAACAACAAAATCCTCAATTTTCTCCCTAAAATGCATGAAAAATGAAATTAATTGAAAAAGGAAGGGTAAAAGGGTCTTACCGGTGTATGAAGACAAAAAAACTTGAAAAAATTTGAGGGAAAACAACAAAAATCTTGACTTTGAATCTAGATCGGTTGAAGAGAGAGAGAGAAAAGCTTTTTGAAAAAATTGAAATAGTGATGAACACGTGAAAAGCTTATGTTTTTAAAAAACTCTCTAAACGATTTTGATTGATAAAAAAAAAGATTCGATCGATTGAAAATTACATTTGATTGATCCAACAATGATCGAGCATCGATCGAACCAGCAGATTCAAACCAAAATTTTACTCACAATTTCAATCGATCAAGCAACAAGTTCGATCAATCGAAAATCTAGAAAAATAAAATTTTTGAAAAACAATGCAATTTCTGTAGAAACTCCTCAAAGCATGGTATTTTATGAATAGAATGCATAAGTATGATATGGAATGTTTTTCAAAAACACTTGTATTGAACCCAGATCTCCTAAAAATAAGATTTTCAATCAATATTTCCTTAAATCTCAAACTTCAAACACATTTTGCATTAAAATCAAGAAATTTTCAATCTTGAATGGCCACAACAAAATCACACACAATAACATGTACAAAGTTTAGCGAAGAGTAACTTGTGCAGTGTGTGCAACTGGCAAAAGCTTGAGATACATGTAAGGTGATATATGAATAGTAATCAAGTACAATTTTTACAAAATTCATCACATAAATTTGAAAGAGATTATCACCTAAAGAGTTACATCATATGACTCCCACGTCTCTTAGAAAACAAGCTTGTAATCATGTAAGTTTCTAGATTTGCCTCATAATGTACACACTAATTTTATTTGATAAGAAACTTATTAAAATAGTCAAGATAATGTACACTCCAATTTTATTTGATTGAATTAATTATAATCCAATAATGTACATACCAATTTTAGCAATTAAATTGAGGCTACACCTTATGTTCTTTTTATGCATGTGCTACACTTTCTCGAGTACAAAATCTTATGTTATGCACTAAGGTATTCATAATTGGTTAGTAAACAGTGGTGAGATGGTTATTTATGCCTTCCTCAATAAGTTCAACTCCAACAACAAAAGCATATGACTTCAAGATCAAGACAAAGTGATCAAAAACTATAAAAATCTTCCCACACAACATGCACTACAAAGCTCAAACTAGTAAAGTGCAATAAATAAGCTCATCCAAGCTAAACAAGGTATATAGACATATTATGTAAAGATAATATGGCCAACCTTGATTTCAAATCCAAGAAAAATAATGCAAAACACATTTTGCTTCTCTTTTCTTCTTTTCTCTTTTTTTTTTTTTTTTTTGTTTTTTTTTTGTTTTTTGTTTTTTGTTTTTTTGAAAAGAAATAACAAAAATAACCTAGAATGAAATGCATGAATGTTATGCAATGCAGATCCTAGAAAAACAAAGAAAACAAAAATAATAAAGAAGAATGGTCACAAAGAGTAGAACGATGAAACATAAGGACCATGTCAGAAGGAACTCAATTAGATTGAGCCTTTTGCATCCAAAATTTTTTAGATGCAACTCTAGCATTGAAGTTATTATTCACATTAGAATGATGACCGACTCCAAGATTGGAATAAAGCCTTTACCAACTCACCAATAAGTATCATAGGAACTTGTGCTTGAGGCACAAGTACTTTTGGTTTATTTGCTTGCTTAGCAACTTGCAACTTGAAATAGTTTGGATGAATGTGCCTAGACTTTTCACAAAAATGACAAACCCAAGCAGGCCTATCATGCAACTTGTCCTTAGAAAGGGTAGAATTCTTAGGTTTAGACTCTTTAAGATCAACCCTAATCTTCCTAGGAGGTGTAACTTGTACAGGTTTGACAACCTCACTCACGGGTGGTTCAGAAAAAGGAACAAAGTTTGTGGAATGAGTTTCAGGCACAAAGATGCTTTCTACAAAACCTAAACCAATTTTTTCTGAGGGAGACTTTTGAACACTCAGCATGTGATCAAGTTTGGAACTAGCAGACTTATTTGTTGTTCTCTAGCAACAGATAATTCAAGTTCTAAATTCTTAAATTTATCAAGCAAAATCATGTTCTCAATCTTCACATTATTTAACAATTCATTAGCATCAAACAGTTTCAAAAGCAAAATTTTCGTATCAACCTCAAGAGATGCAATTTTCTTTAAGCCAAAATCAACACTCATAGCATCTTTTGCAGCAACTTTGCAAAGCTTATTATAGGTTTCTTGCAAATCTGCATCCTTAGAGAGTTCCCCATCAGAAGGCTTCTTTTCAACAGCAACACTTTTATCAACTACAGCAGTAGCTGTGAAAGCAATGGAGTTTCCATCCTCATCACTACCAAACTCATTGTCAGAAACTTCATCATCACTAAGAGTTACAGCCATAGCCTTAGCCTTAGACCTAGAGAATGTAGGACATTCTGATTTCACATGACCATACCCTTGACAACCAAAACATTATTGATCCATAGAATTATTAGAAGGTTGACCTACCTTCTCTTTAGGTTTTTTAGTATTATTCACCTTAGTGGGATCATTCCTCCTAAAATTTCTAGGTTCAGCATTGTTTTACCTCTTGTCCTTTTGTTGTTGTTCCTAAGAAAGTTTCTAAAGTTCTTGGCAAGATAGGTAATCTTTGTAGCAGAGAACTCATCATCAAATCCATTCACATCAACATCATCAACAGACTTAAGAGCCATTGATAGGAATTTGCTTGTCTTAGGTAGGTCCAACTCATAGGATTAAGAGATCCTACAAGTTCATCAACGGGGATGGAGTCCACATACTTGCTTTTAGTGATGGCAGTCACTTTGGGTCTAAAGTTCTCAGCCAAAGATTTAAGTATCTTCCTAACAATCTTAGGTTGATCATAGATTTCACCCAAATTATAAATAGAATTAACAATATCATTAAGCTTAGCATAGAATTCATCAAAACTTTCATCACCAAACATCTTAATGCTTTCAAATCTAGTTGTTAACTGCTACAACTTATTGATCTTAACTACCTTTGTGCCTTCATGCACAGTTTGGAGAATATTCCATGCAGTGTGAGCACTCTCAACATTTGAAAGTGGCTGCTTCTTTCTGAGAAGTTTGCTACTCACTAACAGAAGTAATGGGAATAATTATGCTTTCATCCTTACTTTCCAATAAGCATAATTATTCCCATCAAAGTGAGATGGGATAACAAGAGAGTGACCATGTTCCATGATAACAGGGGTCAAGGATCAACTCTTAGATCAAAGGATCTAAACACTGGAGCTAACCTGCTCTGATACCACTTGAACGTTTTTAGACCCCTTAAAACACAAGCAGATTAACCTAATTAATTAGCTAAGTGATTATTTAGTCAAATTATTCAGATCTATGTTAACATAAAAATACCATATCATGTAAAGCAGCAGAAAATAAATAACACAAAAATATGATGACCTAGGAAAACCAAACCGGTAAAAAACCTAGGGAGAATTTAACCTAGCTATCCTCAAGGTAAAACAAATCCACTATGAATGAATTGAAGTTTACACAATAGCAACTTAGACCACTAACATCCTATTGATACCTCGAGTAGGAAACTTACTACCACGACCACAAAACAACTCTGAGTCCATGGACTACTTCTTTCTTGGATTCATAGCAACCATAAGTACTCCTACTTGTGTTTCTCTTTAAGCTCTTTATGCAGCAATCGAACCGATCATCAAGCTTTTGACATAATCTTGATTCTTGATAACCCTAAGTATATGTGAAGGTAAACACCTTGACAGCTCACAAGAGATTCACATACACAGCATAAACAACAACACTAAAATGTGGCTAAGGTTTTCCCTTTTATACTTAAGGCAAAACATAAAACCCTACATGTCAAACGGGCTTGGGCTGAGTTGGAAATTCTGCAAAAAAAAAAAAAAAAAAAAATCTTCACGAGCTTCGATCAATCGAGTCTAATTTTCGATCGGTCGAGCCTTGCAGATTTACACAATAAATCTTGCAGTACACTTGATTCCAACTTTACACATAAACACACTTTAAGCATGTTTTAAACAAGACTAAACATTTTGATCATGGTTTGCCAAGATTACATAATGAAGTTCTAATACATTTAAACCTAAAGTCTTAGAACCTAACACCAAGCAGTGGTGGAAAAACAGCACACCAATTTTTTGTTCTTATATATTCTTTTTAAAAAGAAGTCAGTTATCATTAAAAATATTTGGGTCTTTAAATAATGGAGCTGGGGCCTTAGACCTAGGCCTTGGGCCGGCCTGGTGGCAATTTTGCTATAAACCTACAGATTGTACTGATAAGATGCATAAAATGGCATATGGCTGACTTAAATTGCACTAGGGAGAATGTGGAATGTGAAAGTTCAATTAGTGTATAAAACACTATAAACGATTAGACCCTCAATTTACAAATTATCAATTCAAGCTTATTATCAGACAATTAATGTGTGGAATATGAACAAAAGCATATAACAGAATTGATAAAAAATCTTAGACCAAATAAAATCATATTCACAGTAGAAATTAAATGGCAAAAATTAAGCGAAGAGAGATGCAAACACAAGGACAACACACGATGTGTTATCGAAGAGGAAACCGAAGCGCTCGGCGTAAAACCTCTTCGCCGTGGTCCAAGCGGTAAATAATCCACTAAAGAATGTAGTTGGGATACATGAACAGTAGAAGACCCTCCAAGCCTAATCTACCCAGTGTACCTAAACCCTCCAAGCTCCTACTCCAACGAGGTTGCGCTGAACCTATATCTTCTTTAGCTTACCAAATTCCGCTATAAACCATAGCATCAACCAATATGAAATTAGTCCTTTCCTAATTGCTTCCCAAGCACTAAATGGCCTTCTCACAGATGCAGGTATGGTGAGAAAAAGTTTTAGTAATGAGCCTCTCAAGGATGTAACAATGGAGAGGATGAGAGTAGAAGAATTTGAAAAGTCTCTATGTTAAGATTGTGGATGAGTCAATCTTGTTTTTCTCTAAGGTTTCTCTCTCAATATTCTCTCTGGAAGCTCTCGATATTTCATGGGTATGAGGGGTTTTTATACTGGAGTGAGAATGGAATACGAAGAGCCAGGTTTTTCAAAACAAAGCTCGCTAGCGGCTTGGCCTCGCAACTTGACTGAGTTGCGAGTTCAAGTTGCGAGCAAACAAAATTGCCAGACTGGAATTTTTGTCTTGTAGTGCTCCAGCTGGCGTGACTATTCATATTCTCTGCATGCTTCACTCGTGTGCATCATCTGGCGGCTTGCCAACCGTGAGCCACCCGTGAGTCCCAGTCACGAGTCCCTGCTACTTTGCATAAACTTGAGCATTTCTTCACACTCTCTAACACACTATCCTTACATGATTCCCACCTAAATACAAGGTTACTAATTGCTAAATTACAAGTAAATTTGGCATGAAATAAAGCCAACAAAATGGTTAATTATATTCAACCTTACAATCTTCCCCTTTGGCTATTCTGTGACAAAACCCCAAAACAAATTCTAGACTTAACATGTGAGTTGGGAATAGTTGAACAAAACTCACTCACACCTAACTCTAGAATTTGTGAAGCTCTTGAATCATAAGAACAAGTATCTCCTGAAACACAACAACATAACTTGATCATTGTATGCAGAAAACTTGTAATGCAAATGAAACAAGCACAATGCGATCAAGCAAAATGGAATAAAGCAATAAACCATGGCTTGACCATACAAGCAATCACTATAGAATAGTGACCACAATGCTCATTCACATATGGAATGAACATCTGGACATGTAAGCTAATAAGTTTAAACGAGAAGTATCATTTGCATGTCCAACACTCAACCAATGCACACAACAAGTATGCATCTAGGAACAAGATCCTACTAGGGAACAAGATCCTACTAGGGCACAAGAGTGAGAGTACTTGAAGTAATGCATGACAAAAACAACAAGTACTATGCAACAAGGCATAGGTACAAAACAAAAAAGCCTACAAATGCATGAAAACAAACCCTAGAACTTTACAAAAGCAACATGGGTATAGAACTAAACACATACTGAAAAACATCTTAAGTATTAATAAACCAAAGTTTCACACCCAAACATATCCATGAGTTTTAAAACCAGCAGAATAACCAAACTGTTTAACACATTGTATCAAACCCATAATGAAAACATTATTAAAAAACATAATACCATAACCAACACCATAACCATAAATATCAAATAAGACTGAACAATAAACTTGATAAACACTGTTTTTGGCTGCTCCCCTTCAAAATGGCACTCCCGCCCAAGAGCTATTTCTAAAAGGGTCACTGCTGGGTGTTGATGCTATCAAACTTGGCCGAAAGTATGTTAAGCTGATCCTGAATTACTGCCATCCTATCAGTATGCTCATTCAGGACATCTCGGAGCCGCCCATCAATCCTCTCTAGGATGATCTAGAATGCATCTGGAAGTACAGCTGATGAGGATGAAGCTCTGCTTCTCTTGCCTCAACCCTTTGAGCTTGAGGGTTCTCCTATAGCCTTAGTCTTAGTCTCCATTGGTTCACCTTCGCCTTGGTCACCTTCATCTTCATCACCTAGGAGATGAACTTGTGTCCTTGTAATGGTCAATTTGTTGATGGCTAAGGGTGTAGGAATAAGACTGATATCTTGAGGGATGGTAACTCCTTTTAGTCTAAAATGCCTCATAAGATGGCTAGGAAAAATCAGCTTGGCCCTTGACGTTGTTCTGGTCTCATCCACAATGGTGTCAAATATGTGAGAGCTGAGGTCAATGAAGGTGTTTTCCTTAAACTCTATGAGAAATATAGCTCTGGCATTATTGATTGTAGTCAGCTTCCTAACTGGGTACAAGTTGAACATCATGATGGTGGTTAGACACCTCATGTCAACTGGGAAGGCAGTAGTGTTAAGGCATCTCCCCTCTCTTGCTCCACCAATGCGAGATTGAACAATTTCTATGGACAGCATCTTGTCCTTGTAGTTGGTGAAGTCATGGTCATCTAGTCCTTCAAGACCCAGCACATTATCTATATCACTTGCATCTATAGTGAATTCCTTTCCTCTAATCCAACAGTTTAACTCATCTTCTCTCAGCACAACATTTGCATAAAATTCTCTGATAAGAGGCTCACTCACTCCAGGCAAGTCACTCAGAAACCTTTCCCAACCTCTGCCCTCAAAACAGCTTGGAATGAAGGTGTCCTTCAAATCCATCAAATTTACAAATCTTTCCTGAGTGATGGTTGCCCTCAAGTAGAAATCTCTATATCTTTCAAAATGTTGAAGAGACCTGAACTTGGTGTTGTCCATTTTTTAGCTTTTTATCACTCTTCTTGGCAGTATTCTTCTTCTTTGTAGGAGAATGAGCCATCTGTAAACAAGCAGAAAAGTCCACAACAAGAGCAGAACACAATAGGTGGAAATACACACTTATTAGTAACAAGTTAGTTATATAAGGAGTAACAGAGTGTCAAGACAACATATAGACCAAGCACAGTTGAGAACCAGAGAAAAATAGCTCAACTCAAAACCCAACAATATAATCAAGTACAATCTGTATTGATGCAAATTGCAACTAGCACTGATCAGCTATATTTGGACAGTGTAAACCACACTCAGACAAAAGTAAGCATATTTCTATGAGACATATCTTAATAAATATGAAATGTTCAAGCCATACCCTCAAGACAGAAGCACACACATGATATGGCAACACAAAATCAAAGCATTATTAGCCAACAATCAAAAACCTCAGTCAATCTGAAACAACCATACTCACACTCAGAGTAAATCACAGAGAACCCAAACACTTATCTTATGGGTATGAAATATTTCAAACAACAAAGGTTAGATTACATACTAGCTTAATGAAACTTAATCATGATAGCAAACATATTTAGCAGTCTAGTAACAAAAACAACCAACCCCAAACAACCAAATCCAACATTTTAAGCAAACCCATGTTCGAATCATTGCAAAGCACACAAACTCACAAAATCTCACAAAAATGAAGAAATACACTTATAAACATGTAAAATAGAGTGAGAAAATAGAAACCCATACCTTTTTCTTGAAGAATGAGGTTGGAGAGATGATCAACAATGGAGGTTTGGGTTGAGTGCACGGTGTGTTTGGGAGATGGATGAAATGAGGAAGACAATGAATAGTCACAAAAAGGTAGAGGGAAAACTGAAAAGTTTTAAAAATTGACCTTGAAACGCAAAACACACATTTTTCGTGACCGAATCAAGCCGCGAGCAAGTCGCCAGGGCCAGTTGCCAGAACACTCAAGACAAAAATTTTGAAAAATTTATCTAAGTGTTTTTCGCGACTGGAAGTTCTACCCACAAGAGAGTCGCGAGGTAAGCCGCGAAAATCTCTAGGTCCCCTCGCGACTGGACCTTTCACCTGTGAACAAGTCGCCAGATTGAGTTGTGAGAAACATTAAAAAAAAAAATTGAAAAATATTCCAAGTATTTTTCACGACTGGGACATTGACCCGCCAGTGAGCCGCGAAAAATCTTTGTGTGGGCTTGCGACTAGGACATGCGACTGGACCAACCCGCAACTAAGTCGCCAAAACAAGGCAACACTGTTTTTTTTTTTTTTTAATTTTAATTTTGACATTTTTGCAAAAACAAAAAACTTTCCAAAAACAACTAAAACACTTAAAAATCTTTTTGTGTTTGATCAACAAGGATTAAGCATATGAAAACACATTTAATTAAGTACAATCATACAAATGAATATGACATTCATTAAACATTGACATGTGTGATGTGTGTGGATATCAACAATGAGATAGTCCTTAGTCAAATGTGAAAGTTCAATGATCAATTCAACTAAGCCATACACAATTAGCACTAGATAATGTGACCCATCTCAATTATAGAAATATGCATATATGACCTCTCACAAAACTTGATTACATAGCTTTGAAGCTTTTCATTTGGCTCCATATACTTCATAACATTTGATCTTTTTGAATCATAATATCTCATTGCGAGATTGATGCCTGAAATTTTTAATATTTCAATTGATGGGCAAGCCATTGGATTTTTGGGCATCATACTTTTTATTTTATGTCACTTTCCCTTTTTCCTAGTCAAATACTAGTATGTGCGATAGGCTTTTGCAGCTCAATATCTCTTTTCATTTTGAGATTTACATTTGAGAGCTCTTTTAAGCAAAAAAAATAAAATAAATGAGTGGGAAGATATATAGGCACAAGTCTATGCATGTTTCAAGATCAACAAAACCATTCACTAATTATTCATGACAAGTTTGAAGATCTATTTACAACAGTTACATAGATGTCAAGAGTTCTCCCACAAGGATATAAGTGCATAGGGAACAAGCTATGCTCGTAGATGCACAAGGCCATTAGTACAAAGGTACAAGACAAAACATGCTTTGAGACAAAACTTAATAAAGTCGATCAAACTTTTTGATTTTCTATTTTTTATGCATTTTTGGATTTTTGACACAAAAAACTAATGATTAAAACCAACAATGTAAAAGGATTTAAAGCTAAAGCAAACAAACAACCAATTGACAACTCAAACAACCAACAAGCACACAACCAAACATAGTCACACAACATAGGAAGTATTAATGCATGGACATGTTGTAATGCTTATGCATGAGTACCCTTCTTCACCCATGCATCACGTGCGTTTGGAGTGATATCCCTATAGGATTGGGTACGAGAGTTAAGACTTTCAAACCTTCTAGTGAAGCTTTCTAAGCAGTTGGTCAATGCACCAATCATCTTCATCACATCCATCATTTCAGGATCACTATTTCAATCTCTTAATTACTCAACATTCCAAGTCCTCTTGTCATTTCTTGGTCCCCTTGACCTTTGATCACTTGCATTCCTTAATGCTCTCAGTTTATGACAATTGGGTCGGGGTGCCCTTGAAGTTCGCAGTGATGACACATATGGTTCATTCTAGGACCTCTTTGCAATCATGGAAGAGATTTTGCTCTGGCTGCAGACCTGGCCATAGATTGATTACGGGGCTTGTTTAACACCCACTGGTCAGCCACATTATTCTTCTTCTCATCCTTTGTCTTCTCCAAAATAGGGCAACTACAACCGGCTCTTTGGCCTTCACAAACTTTACTTCTTTGGAGATATTCACAGCTGAACTACTTTCTCCTGTGTATCCTAATCTGGTTTTGTCGAAAGGGGTCTTTTGAGAAGAAAGAACATCATCAAACTTCTTTGTTGATACTCGTTCTACCTTGGCATTTGCTTGAACCACTTCATGCTCAAGGAATCTCACCTTGGTGTAAGCTTCGGTTAGCTCACCATTTAGCATCTCTATCTCACATTTGGCCTCCTTATATCTTACTAGGAGACTTCTATAGTCCTCCTTTGCTTTCTTCGTCTTTTTCACAACTGCCTTGGCCACCCTTGCATATTCTCCCGACTTCTCAAGGGGTGAATTGTAGTTCTCTTGAAGACTAACTGTATCTTCATCTTCTTCAGGATCCGATTCTTGTACAATTCCCATGAATTCTTCATCACTATGCTCCCCAAGCTCTTGCACAAGCAAATTCAAGTCCTCCGAAGACTCAACATAAGCAATAGTCATGAATGCTGAGAAATTCCCTTCTTCATCATAGCAATCCTCCGAATCAGATGTGGAAGAATCAGAGTTACTGAGAGTGGTGGCATATGCCTTGCCCTTCGATCTCAAATAATTAGGACATTCCTTTTTGAAATGGCCTTGTCTATTACATTTAAACAAGTGACTCCTTGAGTAGATTGGGACTCCTTCCCTTCTCTCTTTTTGAAATCCTTCTTCTCCTTTCTGGAACTTGTGAATTTCCCTTTATCACTAAATTTCCCATTGTTCTTGAACTTCAGAAATTTGCGAAAATTATTTGCAAGGTAAGCAATATCTTTTTCCACAACATTCTCATCCGATGAGTCGTGTGCTTCCTCCCTTTCATTTATAGTCTTAAGAGCAAGGGATTTGCTCTTTCTTTGGTTTGGCAATGAAAGCTCATATGTTTGGAGAGAACCAATCAACTCTTGGACTTTGATTTCATCGAGGTCCTTGCTCTCCTCAATTACAGTCACCTTTGCACGGAAGCTCTCCGGCAATGAACGAAGAATTTTTCGTTCAACTTTCGAGTCCTCTGTTTTCTCTCCCAAGTTAAACTTGCCAATGACCACTTCATTTAGCTTGCTATAGAAAGAGTCAAAAGACTCATCCTCACTCATTCTCAGCTCCTTAAACCGAGTAGTTGGCATCTGTAACTTGGTGTCTTTTACTTTCTTCGTTCCCTCATATATGGTCTCCAATATCTGTCATGCCTCCTTGGCAATGGTAATGTGTGAAATCTGGTGGAACTCATCTGGAGACACACCACAAAAGATCGCGTTAAGTGCTTTGCTATTAGCATTTGACGCCGCAAGGGCTACCTTATCCCATGTGGATTTGGCTGCCTCCGACCTTGTCCAGCCTATTTCAACTGCATCCCAAACAGCCTCATCTATTAAACATAAGAATGCTCTTATCCGAACCTTCCAAAAGGCATAATTATTACCATCAAAATATGGTGGAGCATTTAAAGATTGAGACCGGTCCATCTCAATATGGGGTGAAGGATCACATTAAGGTAATGAAACCAATATAAGTGTACCCGCTCTGATACCAATTGAAAGTTCAATTATTGTATAAAACACTATGAATGATTAGACTCCCAATTTACAAATTATCAATCCAAGCTTATTATCAAACAATTAACGTGCGGAATATAAACATAAGCATATAATAGAATTGATAAAAAATATTAGACCAAATAAAATCACAAAAATCACATTCACAGCAGAAATTAAATGGCAAAGATTAAGGGAAGAGAGATGCAAACACAAGGATAACACACGATGTGTTATCGAAAAGGAAACCGAAGCTTTTGGCGTAAAACCTCTCTACCGCCCTCGAAGCGGTAAATAATCCACTAAAGAATGTAGTTGGGATACATGAACAACAGAAGACCCTCTAAGCCTAGTCTACCCAGTGTACCTAAGCCCTCCAAGCTCCTACTCCAACGAGGTTGCGCCAAACCTATGTCTTCTTTAGCTTACCAGATTCCGCTATAAACCATAACATCAACTAATATGAAATTGGTTCCTTCCTAATTGCTTCCTAAGCACCAAATGGCCTTCTCATAGATGTGGGTACGGTGAGAAAAGGTTTTGGTAATGAACCTCTCAAGGATGTAACAATGGAGAGGATGAGAGTAGAGGAATTTGAAGAGTCTCTATGTGAAGATTGTGGATGAGTCAATCTAGTTTTTCTCTAGGGTTTCTCTCTCAATATTCTCTCTAGAAGATCTCAATATTTCATGGGTATGAGGGGTTTTTATACTAGAATGAAAATGGAATGCGAAGAATCAAGTTTTTCAAAATAGAGCTGGCTGACGGCTTGGCCTCGCGACTTGACTGAGTCGCGAGTTCAAGCTGCGAGCAAACAGAATTGCCAAACTGAACTTTTTGTCTTATAGTGCTCCAGCTGGTGTGACTATTCATCTTCTTTGCATGCTTCACTCGTGTGCATAATCTAGTGGCTTGCCAGCTGCGAGTCCCTGCTACTTTGCACAAACTTGAACATTTCTTCACACTCTCTCACACACTACCCTTACATGATTCCCACCTAAATACAGGGTTACTAATTGCTAAATTACAAGCAAATTTGGCATGGAATAAAGCCAACAAAATGGTTGATTAAATTCAACCTTGCAGAATGAACCAACCAATGCAAGGCTTCGATCTGTGTACTATTTACTACCCCCCTAGTTTATCAGATTTTGAGCCTTCCTCGACCATTCTTGGCTATTATGGAGGGGAGATAGGCTTAATTATATCAATGCCAAATGGCTCTCTGGTGAATACACTGTTAAAAGTAGATGCAGCTACAACAACGTAAAGACAGGAGAATCAAAGGTGGATGGTCATCAGCATCAGGTGCTAGCTAATAAGCAGCTTGAAATTATGTTTTCTTTGCAAACAGGTGGATATGGAGAAGGCATATACAACCAGATGGTAATTGCCCTCTATGTAAAGGTGAGAGGTAAACAATGATACATTGCCTTTGGACTTGCATATATAGCTGCATATAATGTGTACGTAGTTAATGAGCATGAGAAAGCTGTAGAAAAAGAACATCGCGTGGAGCACTGAGCAGGACTTACGGAATTCTTTCAAGCTTTAGATCAAAATCTGGACAGAAATGGGATGGAGTTGTGTGCGGTTACAATGTATTTTCTGTGGCGAAGATCAATTTTTTTCCCCCTCTATTTGAAGAGTTTTTAAGAGTAGTTTAGTCAAAATTATGTCTACGAATTTGATGAGGATATGTGGAGGATTTTCTTTTTGTCCAAAATTAAATTATTTTTGGAGCCTTAAATTAAACTAGTTCTTAAGTTATAAATTGAGACTAATTTTTTTTTTTAAATCACTCTTTTTCTTTACTTTTTTAAATCACTATACTGTGACACTGTCTAATGTAAAATTTACAATCATCAAGAAGGAAAATACCGTTTAGCTTCATGCCTTCATCTTATTAGAGAAAATACTGCTCCACAAGTTGACAACGGGCTAAATAAATGAGGGGAAATTATTGTGTACTCCTGGAGTACCATAAATGCATACTCCCTTCTCTCACATGAATGGTGGGTCCCATTAATTAAATTCATAGTGGGACCCACCATTCATGTGAGAGGAGGGAGTACACATTTATGGTACTCCGGGAGTACCTAATAATTTTCCATAAATGAGTATGCTTTTCATAGAGCAATGTCTCTCTGCCAACCAAATCCCATTCCAAGTATTATCTTGGAAATAAATTAAAACCACAAAACTCAGTTTTTTATCATTAAACAAGCGCATTGCTTGTCAAATAAGTTGGAGGCTTAGTTGCTTTTATTTTATATATATGACATAGGTTCAAGGTATACATTTTTTTTTTTTTTTTGGAACTGTAGATTATCGATCATTAGATCTAACAGTGAGCAAACCACTATTAAAAATGTTTGTAGAGTGATTACATAACTTTGTTAACTAATTTTACTCAAAATCCCACATTTATTGCCATCCACACTCCTCATTCATTTTGATTAGTGGAATAGATATTGTGGGTAGATGTAGAAGAAGAGCCAATCCATGTTGCATTTGGTGATTGAATAAGACTCTGACTTTCCATTGAGTTTGGTCGTGAGCTCTCACCATATTGATCTCTTAAGGCTTCAAACCCCCATTCATTGCCATAAATACTTGGACCTCTAGTCAATTCATCAATGACTATCCGGCCTTCAAGCATGCTCACTACTGCAGTCATGACAGGCCTAAGCACTGGTGATGGATTAGTGCATAATAAAGCTACTTTAATCATTCTAAGTGCCTCTTCCTTGCTGAAATCAGACCCCAATTCTGGATCCACCAATTCCATCAAATCCCCTCTCTGTTGTAACACGATGGCCTGAAATGACGAATGAAAAGAGTATGTAAGTTATTAAAAGAAAAAACAAACAATTCAATTCTGCTTTTTCTATCAATGATGTTCCCCAAGTTAGCAAACAATAGGCTACCATGATAATTAAATGGGAAAATACTATCAAACACATAGTACACACACTCACAAAAAATAAGGAAAAACATTACTTGAAGTCACAATTTGGAAGTTGAATGAAATCGAGACTTCAAGTCACATTTTCCCTTGTTTTTTGTGAGTGGATGTACTATGTGCGCAATAATAGTGCATGAAATAAACATTACTCTAATTAAAATATGAAAAGAAAATTAACAGTTAATAATGAAAAAAAGAATGGCATTTTCATTAAAATACAAAAGCAATTAATATCTACATTTGTTTTGTAAATTCATCCTTTTTCATTTATTAGCCAAACATAATTTAATTTTCCTGTATTTTAAAGATATCTAAGGAGTTTTTTTTTTTTTTTTTGGGTGTATGTTTGTGTTTGTTCATAAAAGAAGTAGAAGTTTGGAGATCAAATCCAAGTTTTTCATTGAAAGAACTTACGGACATTTTTTTCCATTCGATAATTAGAACCCATGGACAGTGTTATTAATTGAATTATATGATGTTATGACAACATCACTAATCAGCACATCACTTTAATTCCAACAAATAAAAATTAGTTATGCTTGTAAGTGAACAAAAACTGTTTATGAACAGCTCAAGCTCAGCTTGAAAAAAGTTTTTTAATGGGTTTTTTTTCTTTTTTTTTGGCTGAATGAAATATTATTGACCAAAACTAAGAAAAACATTATGGAGAATACTGGGCAGCCTTTCCCAAGACAACATTAACAAAACTTGCTGGGGAGGGAGGCTAAATCCCATATAAAACAACTACAGATAGAGCTATGTAGAGACCACTTAGCTAACATATCAATAGCAAGATTTGCATCCCTATAAACCCACCTAGATTTAATGGCTTCAAAACCTTTATTTTTTATTTTTAGCAAACAAGTCAACTCAAGCCCAAGTTTGGGTTTGAATATTAAACTAGACAAAACTAAAACATAATAATGTGTTCATGAATAAGCTTGTGAACATGAAAGTTTGATTTGACAATATATAGTGTTATAGTTTTATACGTATACTTGTCTAAAATTATGTTAATATAGAATGGATTACGTAGGTTTGAAAATAGGTTCATATAATATCAAATTAATTATTATATGTTATTGATAATATAGTGTGCATTAGTAAAAATTCATAGATTTGTAAAGGGATAAAAAATTTAGTCATGATTTTATTATATATGGGAAAATAATAAGTTGATCAAGTATCTCATGAACAAGCTCGTCCTTGTTCGACAAAAAAATGGACTAAGCTTGAACATTAATCTTGTTTGGTGATGAGCTTGAGCTCAGCTCGTGTTCAAAATAAAATTTAATGAACAAGCCCTAAAATTTTAATACTTGGCTCGGCTCGACTCGTTTACAACCCCTTATGCAACTTGAACCTTGAAGATACAAATAAAAATAAATAAATTAAAAAAAAAAAAAAAACCTGCATAATTTGCCTAACTCTCTCACATGTATGTTTTCAACTAAATGATGTTTATTTTCCAACTTGAACCCAGTGAAACATAAAGTAAGTTGACCTAGTCAAATAGAGTAGTTCCAAAAGAAGAAACTTGGGGTTCATATTTCTACCAAAAAAGAAAACTTTGGTTCATTATATTCTTTAGATGTATGTTTTAAAACAACATGAGAATGATGTATCTTACCCAATCTAAAAGGCATACGAAGTTTTGATTTGGTCTATATTTCATGTTGTTCTTCCCAGCAACAATTTCCAATGCAACAACTCCAAAACTATAAACATCCGCTTTGTAGGTTAGATGACCCCATAATGCATATTCTGGTGCCATATAGCCTCTGCAGCACATAAATTTATCATGATATTTGGTTCACTAATATGATCTTATAAACTTCTAAATCAAAAAAGGCCAACATCAAACAATTGCCAACCATCAAATTACCAATCAATTGTTATGTATGCAACTTGCAATTAATAAGGCCACCACAAGTGAGTTTAGCTTCATTGAGCTAGAAGCAATAATAAAACAACTAAAGCAAGAGTAATAAGTAGATTAAGATAGAGATATTATGTTTTCTAAAAGTGGCAAAATGGATCAAATTTAAGGACATTATGGTTTGGCCATAGAATTTGACCTATAATGATAATTGATTTTGTTGGATTTGATTCATCATGATTGGTGCTGATGGTAGTTTCATAAATGTCTGGTGTTACTTTGAATGGTGAACGGCAATCGAACCGACCTAGAAGTGAAGCTATTAGTGCTGTATAGTTAGAATGCTTGCTGGATCAGTTGCATGATGAAGATAAGGTGAGGTGGACTCTTACAACAAGTGGTGGTTTTCTTGCCATTCTACTTGGGACGCCATAAGAGTTAGGAGTGGTGAGGTGGGTTGGTGGAAATTGGTGTGGAATTCTGTTGTGTTGAGGTGGATTGCCATTCTAGTCCTTTCTCTCAATCTATTTGTAAGTGAATTGGTGGTGTCCTGGCAGGAGTGTCCCCCGTGATTGGTTGGAGTTTGATGCAATGGGGGTGTTCTTAGGTGGCTAGTAAAGTTGTTATGGCAGCAACAATATATCACATTTTGAGGTTGAGAAATCAGATACTGCATTAGGGCCCATTGATTTCCAAGAATCACATGGCAAAGAATATCTTGAATGATGTGAGATGGAGGCCTGAGGCTTTTCTTCTTTCCATACCTTTAATCAGTGGTCAAGCTCTCTACTCTAAGCTGAGAATTCAGCTGCAAATGGGCTCTGTTTCATGCTGCCAAATTTGTTGTCCAATTCTTGTTGTTTGTGGTTGGCTATTGGCAGGGTTTGATAATGTGTTTGGGATTTTGGAGGTTCATCTGTTGTCCCAGGTGCTTATATAGTTGCTAGTTTTAGTAATTGCAGATAAGCTGCTATGTGTTAGGGTGAATTGTGTTGTTGCCAAATAGATATAAGATCCAGTCAAGTACTTAGGTCAATACTCTTTTAACAGTATTTTCTATACTTCTCTTAGTGCAAAGATTTCATTCCGGACATATTCTGGTGTACTTTCAGGGCACAACTCAGATTACCAATGTATAAGATCATCATTAATTCACTATACCTCATAATCAAGATCTGCAAAGGTAATGAAATAGAAGAGAGGGAAAAAATAGACTCCAAAAGGAAGTATAGAGGGGGCAAAAGAAAGAAGTTCAACTCACATTGTTCCAGCAATTCTGGTGCTAATGTGTGTGTTCTCCTCTTCATCGAGCTTGGCCAAACCAAAGTCAGAGATCTTAGGGTTAAGGTCTCTGCCAAGCAACACATTAGTAGATTTGATGTCTCTATGAACAATTTTCAAAGTTGATTCCTCATGCAAGAAAGCTAGGCCTTTTGCTATACCAACACATATTTTTTGTCTTGCAAGCCAGTCCAATTTTAACTGGCTATCTGTAGGACCTGAAATTGATGTCCAAAACCCAATCAATGAAATTCATGATTAGTGTCTATCCTCATTATTTTATTATCAACATAAAATGCATGGTAAGGTATAAAATATTAGCTTACCAAACAAAGCACGTGCAAGGCTATTGTTTTCCATGTACTCATATACCAACAATAATTGTTTTCCTTCAATACAACATCCATACAGTCTAACAAGATTTGGATGTTGTAAACCAGATATCATGCCTATTTCATTCACAAATTCACGGCTTCCTTGCCTTGATTTTGATGAAAGTTGCTTAACCGCAATTACAGTACCATCAGATAGTATACCCTGCATCAAGAATTAAAAACTATACTTTTTCAGGAATGTATTTTATTGTGTAACCCTTCAAATGTCTATCGATAAGGAGAATAAGAATAAATGGATGAGAAGAAAAATCATTCTAGAATAGAAAAAGAGTTGTCAGGTACCTTGTAAACTGATCCAAAACCACCCTCCCCCAGTTTGTTTACAGCATTGAAGTTATTAGTGGCAGCTTTTATTTGTCTATATGTAAAATAACCAGTTTGTAGGTCTAATCCTTTTAACTCTGTCAAAGGCATCAACTAAGATGTCAGAATGCATCTTACAGTATAACAAGAACAATGTTTAACCAAAAAAAAAAAAAAAAAGAATCTTAAAGAGGATAAGAAAATAAAAGACTTCTGGATAGCACTATATTGTAGCAAAAGTTGTGCAGGGGGACGCCTTTGGGGGGGGGGGGGGTGAGGGAGGGGGCTGAAGGAGAAATATATGAAGTATGAACAAGTAGAGGAAACCATAAGTTTTTAGATTTTATCTTTTTCCTCTTTCTCAATTACAAGTACTTTATTGGGAATCAAAAAATTAAATGGAAAGGTGAAATATTCCATTCATTTATCATAGAATGAGATGGCTTTATACTTGTCACAAGATCATTTTGCAACTAAAATAAGAATATTAAACAAACAAACCAAATTTCATGCGACTTTGAAGACAAGTTGAGAGTGAAATCTTTCAAAATAATACTTTCTTTATCATAAACTTGGTTTATAAAAACCTTTAGACATCACTCGACTACAAAGAACTTAAGCCAAAAACACATTATTCATTTGAAAATTTACTTTATGCAGATTTTTTTAAAAAAAATAAGCAATGATAAAGGCTTTTTTTTCTTTTCTTTTTTTCATGATTCCATGGGCTCATTAACATCAAAATTGGAACTAAATGACCCAAATCATCATGCATCATCCCAAAGAAAATATCATACACTCTGTTTCTTTTTAAAATGTACTTTGGAATGCTGATCATCTAGGGAAACATAAAGAAAAATAAAATTTTTCATTTTCTATACATTGTTCCAACTTCCTGCCATAGTAGGAGATAGTGAATACTGTCCTCTATAATTTCCACATAAGATTTGCACAGATTACCATTTTCCCTTGATTTCCTCCCTCCCAAACAACCTTTCCACCAAAGAATGCCCAAAATCATAAAAATGAGGAGTAGCACTACAACTACAGCTCCAACCACAATGGATATCTTCATCTTGCCATCATCAGGGAGACTGAAATCTACAGAAAATAAAAATAACTAAGGACAGTAATTTTAAGACTGCATTGTGAAATATATTTAGCATCATACAGAAAATCCAAAGCAAGATAGCAACAGATGGTTAAAAGAAAAATAATTTTTTTTGTAGTCTTCCATCTAAATGTACTTCAACATGGTTTTGAGTCTTTCATCTAAATGCAGATACCTATGGATTTCTAGATCCACTAAAATTCTATGATTCCACAGTTCATCAATCTAATCTGAGTATGGTAAAAATTGGACAACAACAAGATTCTCAATCGCCAATACAATTACCAGCTTCCACAGAGATAGCTGATATGAGGGGACCATATGTTCCTCTCGTTGGGGCAGCTGTTGTTCCTTTCCCGGCCCAAAAAAAGCGAATCTTCAAAACTTTGTTTGTTACATTTGCTTTATATTCCCTAACAACTGCTTTATCAACCCCTGGTGCAGCATTTTCAATATCAAAATCTTTCAACACCAGTTTTTCCTGCAGCAAATTAACTCAATTAACTCCTTTACTATAATATACAAATAGAAATAAATTTGACAGAATACCTGCACATATATATCAAATATCCGCCTTCCAAGACTGTAAAAAGATCTATTGTCTCTAATTACTATCTCCGCAAAGTGAAGTTTCAAATTATAAGGTCCGTTTGCTAGGCAGCGGGCATAGTATGTGATTGAAAGAGGAGACAGGCGTGCACTAGTGTATAGTTCAGACTCATTCATTTTGAGTATGGATACATTATTTGCTATATAGTCATTTGCGCTGGTGTTTAGATCCCAAAATCTTCCAGAGCTACTGAATCCCCAATACTCCCTCACACGAACATATTTCGCTGCACCAGCTGGGTCAACATCCGCTTCATACTTAATGTTTCCAATTGTGGTTGCTTTCCCACCACAATTTATATGCACTGAATACCAATCTACATAGAAGCAGTACCAAATCAAATACAAGCAGACATAATAGAACAGCAATGAAATTTCCATGTTATTGTTAAATAATTTATGTATTTGTCATGTACAAGATGAAATATTTAACTAAACTCTTTTCTTCATTTTGGAAGGAAATTACAAAAGAGGAATGCCTGACTAGACATTTGAAGCATATAACTTATCATAATTTGATTTGAATTGATATATTCATATATGAATATTACCTTTCGAACATGGAGATTCATCCAGGCACTCACGAAGTGTTCTTAATTAATGAAGTAGATAAAGAATGTCAGTTATCCCAAATAAATTGGAAAAAAAAAAAAGTAGTGGTTCTTCGTAAAAGATTACAAATTTGAAGCTTACAACTTGTCCCTTCCAGAAAAGCTTTTGAAGAAATTTCTGATGCAAAGGAAAAATCAGTTAGTTTCAAAAAAGGTTATGAAGAGCAAAATGTGTAAACCTCAAGAAGGCAGACTTACATGTTATCTGTACAGGTTGGTGCAGAGCCCTCTGACAAATTATTGTAAGAAAGATCTATTTGGCTGCACAAAAAGCAAGATTATTATATTGTACATCCCTATAACACCTGACAAAAACAACAAAGTACTTTTTAAGAGTATTTTGCTAAAATTGTTAAAACTTTAAACTATTCATGGTGAAAAGTGTTAATATATTATGGTCCAAGAGATCAAAACCTATTGTAGGCATATATTAGTTTAGAATTCTCTACTTTATGATCCATAAACCAGTTCAAGTCCACCACCTGAATCACCAAGTTTGAGAGCAGTGTCCAAGTTTATGTATATAGTATCATGCTAAATTGGTAATAGACTAATAACTTTAAAAACATCTTTCTCTAGACTCACAAGTCAATGCAAAATTGAAGTAGAATTTAAGATGAAAACTCATACTATTTACTATCTCTGCTCGTGATCCAGTCCGGAACAGACCCAGTGAGCAAGTTGCTTGTCAGACTCCTATTTAGTACAAAAAGAAAAAAAACAATATCACCAACTAAACAAATATAGCATGACTAAGTTTGGCCACCTATAATTTTCAGTAGCTTATTTGCTAAAAGGTGGGAAAAAATATGTTAGCTTATTACCAAAATAAAAAAGTTTATTTGGTAAAAGAGGGGACAAAAAATGGATTTATGCAAATATTTTGGCTAAACTAAGAGGATGCCAAACAGGCACGTAGTGTATATAAGCTCATAGTTGCACTAACCAATAAAGAAAAAAAAATGTTATGTTTTCCAAAGACAATTGAACTCAAACAATATGGCTTTGTGTTTTACCATAATATAGTGCACCGTTTAACCTATTCTAAAAGAAATGGAGAGTGTTCTAGTTTTAGGTGTATGCAGAGGGAAGTTCGTTGCAAATTCACCCATGGATGTTGGCCAAAAGCCAAACCTTGCTACATATGGTTATGCGATTTAATTGCCTTATTGTTTATTTGAATTTACCCTACAATTGAACTAGGGTAAGGGTTTTGTTGTGAAGATTACAAGTATGTTAATTTTGTTAGACCACCAAAGTATGGAATTATTCCATCCAATCTGTTGAAGCTGAGATCTCTGCAAGGAAAAAAAAAAGGTTTTATAACTATAAATCTGAACTGAATATAGAAAAAGTTATAACACAAAATGTCAATCACTAAAAGAATGCAAGTTAAAATTAAGAACACAACATATTATAACAACTAATTGATTTAGAAACTCATTAATCAGTTGAGATAATTATGAGCTCTGTTACCACCAATTCCCTCAAATAATACCCATTTTAGCTTAAGTTTCTATTCTAATTTTTATTGAAAAAAATATGTGCTCTAAGTTCTAGATTATAAAGTGTGGCCCAAAGTTTAAGTCCGTAAATTTCTATATATTAATATCTAGTTATTATATTTTAAGAGCATTGTAATTCAGCTAACATCTCTTAACATTTCCATACGAAGCCATCCAAGATTTAACTTCTCACTCTCTTACTATAATTATCAAATTTTTAAAAAATATATTTTTTTAGAAAAAAAAAAAAAATCAAACCATCATATGTACATATATATATATATATGAAAATTCTTCTCTCACACTCCTTATACACTCATCGTACACACTCTCTAGGTTAAGGGTTTTACTTGATTATTGGGTTTTTCTTCGGATTTTATTTCTGGTTTTGTCTTTTATATATATAATAATAATTGACCATGTTCTATTCAAATGTCCAATCATCCGGGGGCAGCAGTTCACTCATTTTCCATTAAGAAAGGCTAAAAGTAAGAGGGTTAAGGAGAAATGACAATAGCACTATACAAGGTTTGAAGTTGGGTCATGTTCAATATAGATGTAGAAATTGGTCCAGAGATATTACAGCTCTTCAACATTCTGCAATGTAAATAAACTTCTGGTGAGCAAAACTGTGGTAAATTTTGTTTTCATTCCACTCTATAGGATTGTTCAACAAAAGAATGACTTACAATCTTTTCATTTGTGTGTTGCTTCCTAAGTTTGGAAATTTTGAATCCCCTCCAATTAAGTCACTGATCCTTCTACATAGAGTCGAACCATCAATAACTGTTAGCTCTCAGCATTAAATTTCATTAATTAAAACATCACGTTAGCATATCCTAGAGATTAAGTTAAGAATTGTTATCTTGAAAGGCAAAACTCACAGCTCAGTTAAGTTATTCAAGATAGAAATGCTAGAAGGAATTGGCCCCTCAAAACCACTAGCTTGGATCTCTCTGTTAACAACACAATTCAAATGGATTTAGATCATACCTGAAACCTTTTACTTTAAAGATATTTCGATAGGGATGTAAGAAAAAGCACATACAATTTCTCAAGTAGTTTCCAACTTCGGAAAAAGTTAGGCATTCTTCCAGTGAAGTTGTTACTACTAATTCTACTGCATGTATCCCAAAACAAAAACATTATTGAACAAAATAAAAATAAGAAGACTTCTACAGTCACAAAAATGACTAAAATTTTTTTCAAGGAAAATCTTAAAAGTACTATCAGCCACAGAAAAGTTTTCAACCACTTACAGTTCCGTTAATTTGGTCAAGTTAGTTAGGGCAACCGGCAACTCTCCTGAGAGATTGTTTGCACTAAGAATGCTACAGTCACCAAAATTAAAGTTAAGGTCATTTCATGTGTTCAGGATTAAGCAAATCAATGACAATTTAGAAATGACAAATCAAAATTTATTTGAAAAATTAAGGGAAAAAACACAAAGAAACTCACAGATTCTCCAAGTTAACCAAATTTCCAAGCTCAAAGGGAACCATTCCTGAAAACAGATTGTTCTCTATATTCCTGATTGTATAATATATTCTTAAATATTAAAGCCAGTTAGACCAAATGGAAGTATGACATAATTTACAGTCTATATGATGAGTGATGATAGAAATACTACAATTTTTTCTACGTAGAGCTCACAATCTGATACGTCACCAATCACCAATAAAAAATTCAACATTTATTCATTAGGTGATTGAAGTCCACCAATCACTTTTATTGCCATGTCAGTTTTGTAAGTTTTATGTTGTTAAATTGATAGTAACTTAAGCATTTTTCAGAAAGAATGATAAAATAAGAGCATACATATATCTAAGTGTGGTAATGCGTCCCAAGAAGCTTGGAATTGGTCCTGATAAGTTGTTCACAGTGAGGGACCTGTAGCAAATTCATTTAATTAAATAAGAATGAGCCTTTAATGGCTAATCTTGGACATGAATTAAGGGATCACTTACAAAAATTCCAACTTTGTAGAAGCCCATTCTTGGGGTATGTTACCACCAAGGAAGTTACGAGTGAGATCACTATAATCAAGAGGAAATTGTGCAATTATGTGGTTAAATCAATTATGGAAGTGGTAATTAGTAAAACAAATAATGGGTACTCTTTCTTACAGGGACTTCAGGTAGGGTAGCTTCACTAGAGATCGTGGAAGGACACCGGCAAGATCCTGCCCTTTAAGAAACCTGTGTGACAAGGATATTTTGAATTGTTTAGAATAAAGTGGGAGAGAAAAAGAGAGAAAGTATTAATAAAATTTTGGGATAAGATCTCTTATTAATGCTCTATTTCCGGTTCATTTTTAAAAAATTAAATAAATATTATGTGCTATACATCCAACTAAAAATTTGAAGGAATTGAAGATTCAATTGGAGTGGAGAGATCATTTTCCTAAAATTTTAAAGAACAATATTTATTACATACAAACTATTATACACACTTTTACACACACTCCAAAAGCAATGGAAAAAATTCCGAAATAGGAGGTTGTAGCATTTTTTTTTTTTTTTTTTGAGAAGATGAAAATCGTGACTTTAATTTCAATTGAATAAAGCAAACTCTACATATTGTATAATTTCTCAAGCAATACAATAAGACCGGTATATAGTGGTGGTGGCAATTTTTACCTAAAACTATTAACTCACCCATGATCCACTTAATTTGGTTAAGTTTTGACCCAACCAAATTAAATATTTGGGTTGAATGAACAAGACCCAAAAGGGTAATTCAATTAAATAAGTCTTAGTAGGTAAGCCAACTGGGTATCCATCTAAAATTTAAAGTTTAAATATAAAAATTAAAATTAAAAAAAATTAAAATTTAAAATTTAAAATTTAATGAAGGAAGAAGCTACGGTAAACCCTAATAAGCTAAACCAGCTGCCACTTCTTCCATCTAATGAGGAGAAAATTTTCACACTGCAGTTTGTTCTTATGATTGATTAGCAAAATATAAGTTTAACTTTTACTTACAATGCAACGACGTGGCATACATTATTAGGGTAGGAGCAATTGCAAATGAGAGAATTGTTGTACAGTGGCCTCGAATCCAATTTTGGCGTTAACCAACTTGACTCATTTATGCATGGGTCCACCACATTGGTCTTCCAGTCTTTCTTTCCCAATTGTTCAGCTATTTCACCGAGGGCTTTCACTGCATGATAAATCAAACTCAATCAATTTCCTTTTAACCTTTTACCTTTTTCGTTGGCTTTTTTAGATTTAATACAATCAATAGAATTCAAATTCCTTAACCAAGTAATAAATTCAAATAATGTAATATTATGATCATAAAAATCTTAATTAAAGTTTAACTTAAAAATGTTATGTCCACAACATTTTGACAATAAATCTTAAGTGACAAGTTACTATTAATTGTTATGAATGGACAAAAAAGTAATTTAAGTTATGAATTCAAATTAGAACCACAAAAACTTATTACCGTAAAACTTGAACCTTGAGGTGCGCATTAAAAATTTTAAGAAAGGGAAAAAATAAAAATCCAATTGTAATGCCTCATTAATGAATAAGAAATGAGTTGCCTCAAACAAATTAAAAGAATTAAGATCAAAATCTTCAAAGTTTTCTCAAGGTCTTTTCTTCTCCCACATTTTCTTTTGAGCTTTGAGAAATTGAATAAGCAATTGGGCTCTTCATTGGGCCAACTGACTATGGGTATCCTATCTATCTATGTAAAGTACTAAAATGGTTGGGCTAATGAGGTGGCACTAAGTTTGTTAATGCCTTCATTTCAACATAATAGGTTGAGAGGCTTGAATCTCACCTAATACCTTTTAGTGTTTCTAATTTAGCTATTTAGAGAAGCAAGATTAAAACATAATATGGAGGACAAAATTTATTCTAAATTTTATTATTAGTTTAAGAAAAAAATGCCTTAATTTATTAAATGGAAAAAATATTAAAATAATAAATATAAGATAAATGTAACCTATAAATTTTTTTCCCATGCTTGGTTTCAATTGATTTTTTCAAGCCTAGTTTAGAGTTAGTACATGCTTAAACTATTCATTCATAATTTAAGATCACTATAAATAGATATTTCGAACAAGTAAAAAATACAAATAATCAATATATAGTCATTCTCTTATGAAGTTTAAACTTTAAAGATTCGTATAAATATAAGATATTCACACAAATTACCTGAATACTTAAAAAATAAAATTAAAAATAAATTAACTTAGAAGTATATATATTTGAAAATTTTAAAATATTCTATGTAGGCCTTGACTTTCTAAAGATGATGCATGAGTTTTTATTTTTTATTTTTTGATTAACTTAAAAGTATTAATATTTATTCTTTCTGTCTAAGATTTCATTTTGCTGAAGTATCAAAATATGGGTTGATCGCAAAAGACTTTAAAAAGTATATAATATTATTAAAGAACTATAAAATTCAACACATTAGTTAGAAAATGTTGTGATAATATGTTATGATTTGAAGGTTACATATAAGAATATTTTCTTTGATTACAATAGGAGAGTTAAGTTATTTTTACAATTTTAGATTATTATTTTCTTGGCGCGATGGTCACTCTACAAATATAAGTACTTATGGGGTGTGAGGAGTAACAGTTGGGGTTCAAATCTCCAGGAGAGAGCTCCACACACATATACACTTCGATTAGGTTAAAGTAAGTTACGGTGTTGATCTGGGCTTTTGGTCACTATAATTGATTGAGTTTGGTTTGGGTTTTTAGTTGGGTTGATCATAGTGATATTTGGTTTGGTGCCAATAGTGTTGTTGTCAGCTGTGGATGATCTACTAGTGGGTTTTTGGTTGGGTTAATCGTAGTAAGTTTTTGATTGGGTGTCGATGGATCGTGATGGTTTTGGGTTTCGATGGTGCGTAGGTGATGTGAACTAGGGGGTGATCATTGTGGTTTCAGTGGTTGCTATAGGCTATGGATGATTCTAGTAGTGTCATGGGTTATAGGAAAATGAATTTATATTGGGTTGTATACTTTTATGTTAAATTAGAAGATGTGATGTATGGTTTATTGTTAAGTGATGTGTTAAAATAAATAAAACAACCTTTTGATGTGCTAATTAGAGGGTCCGTTTGGGAACCGCCTATTTTGCTAAAAGTGAAAACTTTTTGCTAAAAATATGTAGAGATAAAAAGTTGAGTTTTGGAGCAATGAGACTCACTTTAAGAGAAAAATAAGGTAAAAAATAAAATAAACTAACTTTTTCTCAAATCCTAAACACAACCTAAGTACTAAATTTTTTAGCATCCCAAATGTGAATACTCTTATCCCCAAAAGATTTGAAAATCACGCAAAAGTAAAATCACACGTGCAGCATATATGAAGACAAATCAATCACCGTCCATACCAAAGTTGGTGATGAAGGAAAGATTTGAATCCCGTTCCGGTTTTATAGTTAAGTGTGTTTTTTTTTTTTTTTTTCAATAACACGTTCTATAGTTAAGCTAGTGCAAAAGAGAGTGAGATTGAGAATTAAAAATTTTAATTTTCAATCTTAACCTTAGGTGAGAAAAGTTGAAAAATTAAAAATTAAAATTAAACTCTGATACTCTCAATCATTGAAAAATTATTGCATCTCCCGGGGATAATATATCATGTTTGAAAAAGAAAAATGTATGTATATTTCATTATTATTATTTTTCCATATAACTGTCTTTCTCATATCCACGACCAATTCCCTGGCCAACCAAATTTTGGTGGGTTTGTAAGGTTTTTAAAACTATATATTTGTTTTAGATTAAAATTGTGCGCTGTTTAACTTTTCTCAAAAAACAAAAAAAACAAAAAAACAAAACAAAACAAAATTTGATGTGACAGAAAATTATTAGAGGTTTTCTAAGCTTCCTTATAGAACCCTTTTCTATTTTTTTAAAGAAACAAACACACACTGACACACATGCATCTATATAGAACTTAAACTAATAAAGTAATCAAATAACAATAATCAATCGGAGCAATATATTGGATATCAACTATACTGTTTTCGCCTACTCCTAATGTTGACGATTTTTGTTGAACACAGTTGAATGTATAGATGTCCAGTTTGAAAGAACAGGTTTGATCCTATATATGAATTAAAAATATACAGAAATATATATATATATATATATATATATATATATATATATAGATAGATAGAAGGCAGAGCAAAGAATGTCCTGACCTTCGTCACTATGAGTTGTCCCTGTTCTAGGTTGTGTTGCCAAGCACATAAGTAACAAGAACACTAAAGCTAATGTAAGGAATATCAAAGCCAAAAGGAAAAGGTAGTTGTAGTGAAGCATAAGGAAGTAGCAGTGAAGCAACTTGGAGATCCAACTAAGGAATCATTGCAGAACAAGTAGAGTTGAAGTCATCCAAGCAATTTGAACAAGAACAGCCTTCAGGGACTCAAGCTTCGAATTGCCAAGTGAAGAAAATGAATTTACTGCATAAACGGCAGTGTAGCATTTGTTCTGTAAATGAAACTTGTACTTAACGACCTGTAGTTTAGCTTTTAGAGTTAGTTAGCTTTATTTCACACGTGTAGTAGTTAGTTATTATTGTGCCAGCTAGGATTAGTTGTTAAGTCAGTTACAAATTATGTATTTTAGCTTTGTATATATAGTTTTCATCATCGATCAATGAAATCAAGAAATCAGTTTTACCAAATTGGTATTTCTCATATGGTATCAAAGCAACACTCTAGAAGTTTCTAAAATTCTAGGGTTCTTCCAATTTGGGATTTCTCTACTGATTTCCTCCTCTTCTTCTTCAATTTTCCTTCTTCTGACACCATTGTTGACCTCTGCAAAGCTTCTTTAAGCTCTTCAATGGCTAGTGCAACTGCTAACACTTCATCAGAGACTTCATCTCCACCACAAGATTCATACAATCCTAATGACCCTCTATTCTTGCATCATGAAGAAAATCCTAGTGCTATGCTCACTTCTCAACCTTTGATTGGAGGTGAGAATTATCCTGCTTGGGCAACATCTTTAAGGAAATCACTGATTTCCAAGAACAAGTTAGGATTCATAGATGGTTCTTTAACCACTTCATCACCATTGGTGGATTCGCCTTCAGCTATCCAAGCTTGGATCCGAGCTAACAATATGGTGGGAACTTGGATCATCAATTCAGTTTCTCCCAAAATCCAAGCAAGTATCATATACAGAGAGACAGTCCTAGAGATTTGGACTAATCTCAAAGATACTTTTTGCCAACGCAATGGACCTAAGGTGTTCAATTTACAGAAGCACATAGGTAAACTTCACCAAGGAGAACAATCAATCACTAACTATTTCACTCAGTTGTGCTATAGGATTAGCTACAGAATTTCAGTCCCTTTCCTTTGTGTACATGTGGAAAGTGTGTCTGTGGCATCAATCAAAGACTTGCAAATCTTCAAGCAAACGAGGTAATGATGAAGTTCCTCATGGGACTCAGTGATTCTTTCTCTCAAGTGAAGACTCAGATACTTCTAATGGATCCACTCCCTTCAATTAACAAAGCATACTCCTTGTTTATTCAAGAAGAGATGCAAAGGTTTTTGGGTAGCTCACTCAGGATTGAATCAACTGCCTTAGCCACCAAATCACAGAATTTTACTACTTCTGGTCACAATGGTAAAGGCAAGGAGAGACCTTTGTGCACTCACTGTGGAAAATTGGGGCATACAATGGATAAATGTTACAAATTGCATGGTTTTCCCCCAGGTTTTAAGTTCAAGAACAATAAGAATGCCTCAGCTCATCAAGTTTCATCAAATCTTGAGCTAGTTCAAGGCAATGTTCCTCTTACCGCAGCAAATTTCAATTTAGCTACTGCCACCTCTCATGCTCCAACCTTTACTCATGATCAATATCAGCAACTTCTTACCTTGATTGATTCATGCTCCACTCAGTAAGTTCCAAAATTCCAGAACCTCATGTGGCCAATGTAGTGGCTTTCCCATCAAATACAGTTGCAAGTACCTCAATCAACTTTACACAATCAGTATTTTATGCTAAAATTGTTAATAGAAAAGCTTATGGAGTTAAAACATGGGTGATAGACATTGGTGCTAATGATCACATAGTTTGTTCCATGCATTTGTTAACCTCTTATACTAAAATTTCACATACTATGGTTGAATTGCCTAATGGGGAAGCTATTGTTGTAACTCACATTGGAACTATACAACTTTCATAATATATTACTCTTACAAATGTCCTTTGTGTACCCTTTTTCACCTTCAATCTCTTGTCTTTTAGTGCATTAACTAAATCACAGCCTTTGTGTGTTGTTTTTCTATCCAAATTTTGCTTCATACAGGACCTTACCTGTTGGAGAATGATTGGAATGGGCCAATTGCATGATGGTTTATACTTGCTACAAGATTCAAGCTTACCTCAGGCCACTACATCCCTTACTGATTTTCTCTCCAAGCAAAACTTCAAATCTTTCACTGGTTTTTGTTCATCTAATCTTCAAAATAATCTGTTTTCTCTTTGGCATTCAAGACTAGGACACCCTTCTAATGTAAAAATTCATTCCCTAAGTCACGTTTTACCTTTTCTTCAAAATTGTTGAAATAAATCTTGTACTGTTTGCTCTTTGGCAAAACAAAAGAGGCTTCCTTTCCCTTTTAATAATAAAAGATCTTCTCATTCTTTTAATCTTGTGCATATGGATGTTTAGGGACCCTTTTCTGTTTTAACCTATGATGGTCATAGATTCTTTCTCACTATTGTTGATGATGCTTCTAGGGCAACTTGGGTTTTCCTTTTAAAGGCTAAATCAGATGTTAGAACCATTATTGTTTCCTTTTACAATATGGTCCTAACTCAATTTGGCACTAAAATTAAGACTATAAGATCTGATAATGCCCTTGAGTTTAATATGCCTGATTTTTATAGTTCAAATGACATTATTCAATAGCAAAGCTGTGTTTATTCTCCACAACAAAACTTGGTTGTGAAGAGAAAGAAGCAGCACATCCTTGCCACTGTTAGGGTATTACAAATACAATCTATTGTGCCTTTGACTTTTTGGGGTGATTGTGTCCTCACAGCAATCTATTTGATAAATAGGCTTCCCTCACCACTTCTAAACAACAAAACCCCTTTTGAGCTTCTTTTCAATGTTGTTCCATCTTATTCTCACCTAAAAACCTTTGGTTGTCTTTGCTATGCCACTAATACCAATCCTAACAAGCATAAGTTCTCTCTTAGAGCAAGAAAATCTATTTTCCTAGGCTATCCTTTCAATATCAAAGGATATAAACTCTTTGATATTGAATCTCATTCTGTTTTTATCTCTAGGGATGTAGTATTTCATGAAACAGTTTTTCCCTTTTCAAAAGGTACAACTATTGATTCCAGTGACTTGATTCCTTTGCCTATCATTCCTTCCATTCCTTCACCTAGTTTTTCTAATTTTCCTTTATCCACTACCAATCCATCCCCAGTTTCTGATGACACTATTATTCAAGTCCATCAGCCTCTAATGAGGACATTCTATAATTTCCTGATGCATTTGATACATTTGATACCCTTCTTGTATCTGCTGCATATGATACTTCTAGTCACTTCTCTGATGCATCTCATACTGATTTTGTACCTGTAGCTCTGCGAAGATCAACCAGAGCCTTGAAACCACCTTCATACCTTCATATCTCTCTTATGCTTACCTTTCCCCTGTATACAAATCCTTTTGTTGTTCAATTTCCACAATATCATAACCCACTTACCATCATCAAGCAGTTGGCAATCCCAAGTGATAGGTAGCCATGGATGTTGAGATTGCAACATTGGAGGCAAACAATACTTGGACATTAACTTCACTTCCACCAAGGAAGAAGCCTATTGGGTGTAAATAGGTGTATAGGGTGAAGTACAACTCAAATGGGTCTGTTGAGAGGTACAAAGCCAGATTGGTTGCCAAGGGTTTCAGACAAAAAGAAGGTTTGGATTATCTTTAAACCTTCTCCCCTTTGACCAAAATGGTTTTTGTGAAATATGTGCTTGTTGTTGCTGTTGTGAAAGGCTGGTTTCTCAGCCAATTAGATGTGAATAATGCATTTCTCCATGGAGATTTGCATGAGGAGGTTTAAATGTCTCTTCCACCAAGCTTTCATAGCAAAGGGGAGCCATCAAAGTCCCAACTAGTTTGCAAGCTCAACAAATCTCTCTATGGTCTTAAATAGGCATCTAGAAAGTGGTTTTCCAAGTTTTCCATTGCATTGATTGGATTTGGTTTTGTTCAATCCAAGGCAGATTACTCTCTATTCACTAGAAAACAAGGTGATTCCTATATGATAGGCCAAGAATGTATTGACTATTTGTGATAAATTAACCAATTAATTAACCAAGTTAATTAATTAATTCAATTAACATGCAATAAGCATGGTAGCACAAACAAATCACCAACTAAGTTAATATGCAATGGAAAATAAAGTTGACACGGTGATTTGTTTACGAATGGGGAAAACTTCCAAGGCAAAAACCCTACCGGGTGAATTTAAAGTCACCATCCCCGAGAATCCGCTATTATCATAAAAAGCGGTTACAAATTAAAGGAATCCCGGTACCTAATACCAACCTATAGTTGAACCCTTACCCCAATACACAATTGAACTTATTCTATAATGACAATCTCTCCTTTTCAATGCACGGCTCATTGTACTTGACTAACCAATTGATGCACGGATCCAAGTACGTGACTAACCACCAACTTGAGAAGGATGTTGGTTGCAAAGTTCTTCAATTTATCCACACAATGAAGATCATGAAACTCCTTAGTTACAGAACACTACGACATACAAACGCAGCAACTTCTTCAAGAGAAAGATGAACTAGGGCAACTTTGTCTCCGATCACAGTATACTTGCAACAACAACTGCAACAACCCCATGACGGCCCTTAAAATAATCCCTATATATGTTTAGGGTTGTGAGAAAAGAAAGTCTAAACACATACACATGGATATGCATGAAATCAGATCTGAAAAATTGATTTTCGTAAATCTAGATAGATAGGTTATCTATCGAGCAGCTATCGAGCATCGAGCTAAAACTACCTTTTAAACTTCAATAGATGCAATCTGTTGAGCTAGCTATCGAGCTTTAAAATACAACACTTCTTCACTTGTTTCTTGAATAGATTTGCATGGCTTTAACTCTTGACTTGAACAACATGATTCTTGAAGACTTAAACTCATCCTAGATCTACCCAATTACAAGTAAAGTGCGTTTTGTCAAAGGATTAGCCAATTCTAAATGACATATGTTCTTAACATGATTCACATATGTCCTAACACTTTATTGTGTTGTTGGTCTATGTTGATGATGTTTTAGTTGCAAGCAATGACAAAGAGCAGGTTGAAGAGTTTAAAGTCTTGTTAGATCAAAAGTTCAAGTTGAAGGATTTAGGGGACTTAAAGTATTTTCTTGGCTTGGAAGTGGCTACAACAGCAAAGGACATTTCCTTGTGTCAAAGGAAATATGCATTGGAAATATTAGAAGATGCTAGTTTACTTGGATGCAAACCTGCCAAGGTTCCTATAGAGCAAACTTTGAAGCTTAGCAAGTATGAAGGTGAGTAACTTGATGATCCAAGTCAGTTTAGGAGTCTTGTAGGTAGGCTGCTATACTTGACTATCACTAGACTAGACATCACCTTTGCAATACACAAGTTGAGCCAATTCATGGCTAAGCCAAGGAAACCTCATCTTGCAGTTGCTTTGAAAGTTCTACATTACTTGAAAAGTGAACCAGGAAAGGGTGTTTTCTTTTCTACAAATTCACAGCTTCATGTTAAAGGCTTTACTAATTCAAATTGGGCATCTTGTCCAGATATAAGGAGGTTAGTTACAAGTTATTGCATCCTCATTGGGAATTCATTGGTTTCTTGGAAGTCAAAGAAACAATCAACTGTCCCAAGGTCTTCAATTGAAGCAGAATATAGAACCATGGCTATGTCAACATGAGAAATTGTACGAATTCTCTATTTGTTAAGAGATTTAAAGGTTGATCATGATAAAGAAGCCTTATTGTTTTGTGACAACCAATCAGCTTTGCATATAGGGTCCAACCTAGTGTTTCATGAGAGGACCAAGCATATTAAGATTGATTGCCATGTTGTGAGGGACAAGGTTCTAGCCAAAGTTATCAAATTGATTCATGTAAGAACTCAGTGTCAGCTTGCAGATTTGTTAACCAAAGCTTTAACCTATAAACAATTTTATGAGCTAGTGTGCAAGACGGGACTGATTAATATTTACTCACCCTTAGTCCATCTTGAGGGGGAGTATCAAAGCCAAAAGGAAAAGGTAGTTGCAGTGAAGCATGAGGAAGTTGCAGTGAAGCAACTTGGAGATTCAACAAAGGCAGCTAAGGAATCAATTGCAAAACAAGTAGAGTTGAAGTCATCCAAGAAATTTGAACAAGAATAGCCTTCAGGGACTCAAGCTTCGAGTTGCCAAGAGAAGAAAATGAATTTACTACATAAACGGTAGTGTAGCATTTATTCTGTAAATGAAACTTGTACTTATCGACTTGTAGGTTAGCTTTTAGAGTTAGTTAGCTTTATTTCACACGTGTAGCAGTTAGTTATTACTGTGCCAGCTAGGATTAGTTGTTAAGTCAATTACAGAGTATGTATTTTAGCTTTGTATATATAGTTTTCATCATCGATCAATGAAATCAAGAAATCAGTTTTACCAAATTGGTATTTCTCACAAGGAAGTCTATATAATGTTTGAACTTGAGCTCATGGGAAAACCCAAAAGCTTGAGCTCAGCTTGGCTTGGCTTGATAAATTAATCAAGCCAAGCTCAAGCTTAACATTAAGCTCAAACTCAAGCTCAAGTCAAGCTTTTTGCTTGGGATCTAACAAAATTGCATTATCAAGTGCTCAAATCTCCAACAATCAAGTAAACAAAAATAAGAAAATAATATACTCATTTGTTCATGCTAACCATAGAGGACTTTACACCTCAGGAAAAGAAAAGCACAGATCCATTCCAAACTACATACCATACTCCACAACCACAATCCACTAATCACAAAGTTAAGTTATTATCAAACGAATTCAACCAACAAGATTTTTCTAAGTTATATAGAAATTTCATAAACAACCATAACTTGGAAATCAAAACGATTTTGCAATATCAAAAAAACTACAGTGCAAACAACTATAAACGTATATAGAAAATTTTTAAACATTAAAATTTACCTATGGTGAGAGAAGGCTATGAATGTCTTGGAGGATGGAGGTAGAGAGCGAAGATGGTAGTGATGCCAAATACTACACCAGATTTAGAGCTGTTGTGGGAGCTCTTTGCACACCCACTAGAACCCTTAAATTATGTGGTGATTTGGTAAACACCGGACTCTAGTCTTTGCTAGCATCTAACTCTTCCAAATCTAGGACTTGTTCATTTGTTGCAAAGAGATATGGGGTAGATTTGGTGAAATTTCTTGGCCTCACAAGAGAGAGAGAGAGAGAGAGAGAGATCTTATCAATTCCAACCTTGAGAATTTGGGGAAAAGAAAGAAACTGATGATAAAAGAGAAAAAGATTGAAGCTTCTCAAAGAAGCTTCAGTCTTTCCAAGAGAGGCTAAGAGTTTTAGGCTGCAAACTGCATATGATAGACATAAACTCATTGAGTGACAGCCGAGAATTTCAGTTTGAATGAAACTGAATTGGTTTTTTTTTTTGTTCAATGATAGTTTTGGTAGAGAGAACTCAGAGAAGAAACTAAACTAGTAAACTAACTTGGGTTTTTTTTTTTTTTTTGATGGAAAGACCGAAACTAAACCAGTAAACTAACTTTGAATTTTTAACATTTGTTTGATGAGATAACAATTAATCTTTGATCTTCTTGAAATTTTACATGTATGAAGAATATAATAAGAACATGCAATCTAACGGTTAGATTTTTAAAATTCACACTCAATATAGAGATATATGGGGAGTTTGTAGAGTTTCTCTCCAAACTAATTTGGAGAGAAACTTTGTTTCATTTTGTTAGGCCTTTTACTAGGTTTGTAATGTAATTTTTTCCTTTTTTTACTTTTTCTTAAGGTTTAACTTGTTTGTTTATATGTTTCTCCAAAAAAAACAAAAATACAAAAAAAAAAAAAAAACTTGTTTCTTTATATAATATTGATTTATATATATTTGTACTTACAAAAAAAATTATATACTAAACTAATTTATTTTGACCATCCTATTCAAAAGTTAAATACTTTGGCCTGAGAATCACAAAATTTTAAGTTTTACAAAAATAATAATAATGCTACATTCATAATATTTTCAAAATAATTTCACAACAAATCATATGTGGTAAGTTGTTACTAATTCTAATTTGAGACTAATATTGACATCATTTTTTTACCTGTCAATAACAGTTTTTCACATAAAATTTGTTGTGAAAATATTGTGAACATAACAATATTACAAAAATAATTCTAACTCCTCAAACATAATCTTTAACCCCTTAAAAATTAAAAACAAAGGGCTTAAGTAACAATAATAGAAATGAGTCCAAATAACAACAAAATAACCTAAACAAAAACATGACTAGATCAAACAACAAGTGAACAAATTAGTCAACCAAAAGCTTATTAAAAAAATTAAAAAAATTAAAATTTCTAATCATTCAAATTTGTAACTTGTTCAACTCATTACATAAAAATAATCTTTAAGTTTTTTTTTTTTCCCTTAAAAAATGGTATCAAGAGAAATATTGTAGTCATAATTAAGCTAGTGCAAAAGAGAGTGAGATTGAGAATTAAAAATTTTAATTTTCAATCTTAACCTTAGGTGAGAAAAGTTGAAAAATTAAAAATTAAAATTAAACTCTGATACTCTCAATCATTGAAAAATTATTGCATCTCCTGAGTATCAATCCCGAAAGGAAACCTCTGGCTATGGATGATATATCATGTTTGAAAAAGACAAAGGTCCATATATATCATTTATATATATATATATATATATTTTATTTCCATATAATTGTCTTTCTCATATCCATGACCAATTCCCTGGCCAACCAAATTTTGGAGAGATTGTAAGGTTATAAAAATAATAATAATAATAATAATTTTTTTTTTTAGATTAAAATTGTGAGTTGCTTAATTTTTATTTTTTAAATCTGATGTGACAGAAAATTATTAGAGGTTTTCTAAACTTCCTTATAGAACCCTTTAAAAAAATAAAAAATAAAAAAAAATAAACACACACTGACACACATGATACATCTATATAGAATTAAAGTAATCAATCGGAGCAATATATTGTATATCAGCTATACTGTGTTTGCCTACTCCTGCTAATGTATAGATGAACACAGCTGAATGTATAGATGTCCATTTCCATCATTTTGAAAGAATAGATTTGATCCTATATATGAAGTAAAAGAATACAGAAATATATATATATATATATATATATATATATATATATAGATAGATAGATAGAAAGCAGAGCAAAGAATGTCCTGACCTTCATCACTATGAGTTATCCCTGTTCCAGGTTGTGTTGCCATGCACATAAGTAACAAGAACACTATAAAGCTAATGTAAGGAAGAACAAGCCTCGCCATTATTGTTTGCTCTGCCGACTAGCTATTCCACGAGCTCTGCTTGCAAATTGAGGTCAGAAAGCAGTCCGACATATAGATATACTTGTTAAATGTTAAGGGACCACTACAATTTAAAGAGTAGGGCCCTTAACATTCAATAATTTTTGTTTTTGCTTTCGAATCTTCAATAGTTAGGACTATTTCCCATTCCAAAGATTAATGAGATTTCTTCATATTACAAAACCAACGAAAAGCTAACTTTTAATTAAAAAAACCTTGTCACGAAATTTATTGTTGGCTTTTTAATGTGCTACCCATTTGTCAGGCCTTTTTTTAAGGTTTGTCATGTGCTTTTTCATTTAACGTTTAACTTTTTGTTTGTATGTTTCTCAAAAAAAAAAAAAAAAAAAAACATGTTTGTTTATATAATACTAATTTTTTTAATATTATTTTTTTAATTTCAAGTGTACTTTAACTAAGTTTTTAATAAATAAATAAATAAGCGAAATAAATTTATGTCAAACTGATGGATGATCTTTACATATAAGTATATAACCCACAAAAGTCTTAAAATTGCGATTATGTGGGTTTATTATTATTTTTTTCTAGTTTTTTCCAATTTTTACAATAGGTAGTTGAGTGGCTCTGGATTTGATGCAATAGCCTTATTCAATAGTGAACTAATGGCTGAAATTAAAAAGTTGAAAAATCATTTTAATATCAGCCCTTGAATTAGAATTTTTTAGTAACTGCACGAGATCTCAATCTATAATTGAGTTGGTGGGGGTGGCTAAGTTAGGGTGGTAATAGGATAGGACCATCCTGACTTGCAAATATATATATATATATATATATATATATATTATATATTATATATACTTACAAAAAAAAAAAAAAAAAAATTCTATGGCCGCCTCAATGAGTTGGCTTGAATCATGTCGTAATGGCGGCTACGTGGCAAAACAGACTTGTCATACGAATTATGACTAGTCAAATATTGTATCACTTTTGTAATCCTATTTTTTTAATTTCAAGTATACTTTAACTAAATTTTTAATAAATAAATAAATAACCGAAATAAATTTATGTCAAACTGATGGATGATCTTTACATATAAGTATATAACCCATAAAAGTCTTTAAATTGCGATTATGTGGGTTTATTATTATTTTTTTCTAGTTTTTTCCAATTTTTACAATAGATAGTTGAGTGGCTTTGGATTTGATGCAATAGCCTTATTCAATAGTGAACTAATGGCTGAAATTAAAAAATTGAAAAATCATTTTAATATCAGCCCTTGAATTAGAATTTTTTAGTAATTGTACGAGATCTCAATCTATAATTGAGTTGGTGGGGTGGCTAAGTTTGGGTGGTAATAGGATAGGACCATCCTGACTTGCAAATTTTATATATATATATATATATATATATATATATATATATATAAATATAAATATAATTATATATTATATATTATATATACTTAACAAAAAAAAAAAAAAATCTATGGCTGCCTCAATGAGTTGGCTTGAATCATATCGTAATGGCGGCTACGTGGCAAAACAGACTTGTCGTACGAATTATGACTAGTCAAATATTGTATCACTTTTGTAATCCTATTCTAACTCTGCTTTAGCTTGTCGGTCATGGTAGGCTGAAAACGATTGCTAACTATAAAAACATTTTCTCTTGATTTGTGGTTTTCTCTTTTTGCCGGAAGTAGAATATAGAGCCATAGTTTCTGTACTTATAAATTATGAAATATGGTTTTATGGTGTATTTAGGATTTGTAAGCACCACTATTAATTGAATCATCTCTATGTTATTGTGAAACTTTATCCTTGTCACTAAAGCCCTATTTAGTTATGGTGATTTTTGGGAGATGGTAAAGGGGAGGAGAAAAGTAGAGAATTTTTTTTTTTTTTTTTTTTTTTTTCAGGTATTTGATTGGATAAATCTTAGTAGATAAGCTTGAGTTTTTTCTCCTCAAACCCACCATTTTTTTTTTTTTTTTTCCCAAATGAAAGAGAAAATTGGAATGTAAACACGAAACTCCTGTTCCTATATGCGTAGACCAAAAAGCACATGTTTGAGTTTTGTCGTTTTCTTCTCTTTTTGATTGTCGTTTTCTTCTCTTTTTGAGAAGAAAATGATTGTCGTTTTCTTCTCTTTCTTCTCTCTGTCTCCCTTTTTTCTTTGTGCTTTTTTGATACCCATTTGTTTCATTTTTTTTCTTCAGTTTTCGTCTTTGGATTTTTTCTTTTTCTAGTACTTTTCATACGGATTTTTTAATTTTTTATGTTCATTTTTTTTTTTTGGTTTTTTTGGTTCATCAATTTTTTTACAAATTTGTTATTTTTTTTATTTATTTAATAGAAGTATGTGAGTAAATTTAAACAAACTATATGTTTCATCCTCTTGTTTTTCTTCTCAACCAAACAAAAAAAATTTCATCCTTCCATTTTTGTACCCTCAACCAAACACCATGAGACAAAAACTAACATCTCTTCTATTTCCAACTTTTTCATCTTTTCTCCATTTTCTATCCTCTTACTTTTCAATATCCTCAACCAAGTGAACCTAATTGTAAGCAGTTTTAGACTATATTGTCTAATGTAAAGTTTTCAATCATCAAGAGGGAACAATTTTAGAAAATATCTTTAGCTTCGTCTTAAATAAGATATTTGTGCATTCAAAGTATTATCTTGGAAGTAAATCCACAAAGCTCATAGTTTCTTATCATTAAACTTGCATGGTGCTTGTCACATACGCTGGAGGCTTAGTTGCTTATATATATTACCTAGAGTCAAGATTGATGGAATAGAGATCCTAGGCTGATGTAGGAGAAGAGCTATTCATGTTGCATTTGATAACTAAATTAGGCTATGAGTTTCCATTGAGCTTGGTTGTGGGTTCTGAACAAATTGGTCTCCAAAGGCTCCAAAACTCCATTCATGACCATAAATACTTGGATCCCAAGCCAATTCATCAACAACTGTTTTGCCTTCAAGCATGCTCACTATAGAAGTCGTAGTTGGCCTAAGCGCTGGTGATGGATAAGTGCATAATAAAGCTACTTTAATCATTCTAAGTACCTCTTCCTTATTGAACTCTAAACCCAATTCTAGATCTACCAACTCCATCAAATTTCCATTCTGTTGTAAAACGATGGCCTGAAGTGAAAAGAAGAGAGAATTAGGAAGGGAAAAGGTGTAAAGAAAAAAAGGTAATTCATAAAATAAAAAAATAAAAAAATAAAAACGTAAGCAAACAATAGAATACCAATTTAAATGATGAAAAATAAAAATAAAAAAAAGTCAGTAAACTAATAACAGAGTCTATATATATTATAAAGTTTTTTTTAATATATATTTATATATATTGATAGTTTTTAGACCCTTTAAAACCACAATTGGATTAACCTAGGTAATTAGCCAAATTGTTACTTAGTCAAATTATTCAAATCTAGGTTAAACACAATCAAACAATCATATCATGTAAAGCAGCGGAAATATAAAAGACACAAGATATGATCACTCAGAAAACCAAACCGGTAAAAACCTTTGGAGGATTTAACCTAGCTATCCTCAAGGTAAACTTGAATCCACTATCTTGAAAGAATCGAAGTTCATACAATAAGACTTATAAGCCCCCACGCTTGACTTCCTATTGCTACCCACCAGTAGAACTTATTGACATGACCACGTGCATGCTCCGAATCCACGAACTCCTTTCTTGGATTCACCACCAGATATAAGCACACCCACTTGTGTTTCTTTAGGCTTCAATGGCAACAACTGAATTGATCATCAAGGTGTAGAAAGCTTCTTCTCCTTGAAAACCCTAAGCTTATGTGAAGGAAAACTCCTCAAAGATCTCACAAGAGATTCACACAAACCACAATATGAGCAATACTAAAATGTGGCAAATTAGAAACCCTAAAATGTTTTAATTAAAATAGGGTTGAGTTGGAATTCTACAGAAAAAACATTCAAACCCGAATTTCGATTGATCAAGCCTAAGTTTCGATCGATCGAAATAAACTGAATTGCTTTTTTAAAACCTGCAACAACTTATTCCAACTTTACATAAACAAATCAACTTTGAGCAAGTCTAAACATGACTAAACACATTGTTTTAATTATGGTTTGCCAACAATACAAATTAGAGTTCTAAATACATAAAAACCTAAGTCTTTAGAACCTAACATATACTATAAAACCGAAGGCTTTTATTATTTTTTGACTTTTTTGAAGCTTCCATGGTTTTCCACGTCAACAATATATATATATATATATATATATAAACCACTTTCTCCCCCAAAATTAAAACCCAATACTACTAAAAAGAAAAAATAAACACGATTATAAAAAAAGAAGCTCTCAAACGCTCCACTCCATTGATTTCAATTTCCAACAGTAGCTTGATCTCGGAAGGCCCATAAGGCTCCTTCTGCATTGGATCTTGATATTCCCCAGTTTCAGTATGATGGCAGTCAAAATTTTCAAGAAAGAAGCAGTTACCTGCTTCATCAATCCAAGCAATGGATTCCTGTAAGGTTATTTGTAAGTCCACTCAAAACATATGCAGAAAATCAAGCATAAAGCTTATGCAGAATATTGTGGCTAACGCAGTCATGCTCAACAAATTTGAATCTTCATCGGAGAGAGAGAGAGTAGAATAGAGGTAGGGCTGTAAAAGAGCCAAATTTTGTTGAGTATTGCATATTTGAGCTTGGCTCGTCAATAAAAATCAAATACTCAAGCTTGGCTTGGGCTTGAGATAAGCCTAAAAACAATGTTTGAACTTGAGCATGTGAGAATGCCAAAAAGCTTGATCTTGGCTTGGCTTGGCTTGGCTTGATTAATTAGTCAAGCCAAGCTTGAGCTCAAACTCGAGCTCAAGTCAAGCTTTTTAGCTTGGGATCCAAAAAAATTGCATCATCAAATGCTTAGATCACCAAAAATTAAGTAAACAAAAAACAATAATATACTCATTTTATCATGCTTCTAACTCCACCCGTGATTAGAAATTGTTCAAATTACAACTTTACATAATTAAATCCATCCATTCATCATTCATTGTCTATAGCTTGAGTGATTGTTCAAAATACAATTTTTACATTCACATTTGTCATCTGTGCAACTATAATCTTCACAAATCCAAATAAATTAACATTCCAAAACAAATATGAATAAACAAGTTATAAATTAACATTCTAAATCATATGTGAAATGTCATAATAATGAGTTTATTTAGTAAACATATATCAAGCTATAAACGAGCCTAAGCTTGGCATGTTTTTATCAAGCCCTATGGTTCACAAACAATTTTTTGTTTGGGCTCGGCTTGTTTATCAAACAAGCCTAAAACTAAGGCTCAAGTTTGGCTTATTTATAAACAAACGAACATGAATGAGCTTTTTATCAAGCCAAGCTCGAGTTGTTCACGAATGATTTGATTTGTTTACAGCCGTAAATAGAGGAGAGACTAAAGACTTGAGAGGTAACTGAGATAAGTTGCTGTGAGTAAAAAACTTAAAAAGAAAGATGAAAAGTTAAGACTGTGTGTTAGCTAAATGTGTACATAAAAGATGTGATGAAATTCAAAAGGGGGAAGACGTGTGTGGATGAGAAAAAAAAATTTTAAAATAAGAAGAAAGTGAAATACGGCTAGTGATGAAAATAGTATAATAAAAAATAATAAAATGTTGTAAAAAGAGTTTGCTTGAGCAGCATGCTTTAGCCAAATTATGAAGCCACTGTCTAGCCTTATTTTTTAATTTGCCTTTGTTGCATTAGAAAAAGTAATTAGTATTTAATTAAAGTAATAGTAGTTTAAGTGAATTGGTTAGATTAATTTTAAAATAACAAGTTTTATATAAATTTTATGATTTTTTTTTTATAAAAAAGTAATAGGATATGAAATTATATATATATATATATATATATATATATTTATATATATATTATTCTTTTAGGAACTCCGAAACACTCTGAAACGGTATGTCGAAATTGGCCGATACCGAAATATCTTGTTCCACTGGACAAACTTAAACGGTATTCATAACATTGATATATATGCTATCATGCTATGTCCTTGCTGTAACATATAGTCTATAGCCGGTCTAGCTTGAGGTCCTTAAATTGCTTTCTTTTATAATTTTAAGGATTCTTTTCTTCAAAAACAATAAAATATAAAATACCCCAAAAATATTATATTTTTCAACTTTTTTTCCCATAAACAAAACAGGAAATAAATTAATAAATGTCAATACAATTAAATTCCAAATAAGTATCAAACACAAGACTAAAAGTTATTTCTTTTCCTCCACTTACCAAGCAAACAAATATATATGGGATTTATATATGTTGTTAATGTGTTATCTAAGCTTCTGATGATAGCTATTTCTATTTCTATTACCCATTTTTATTGGAAAACATAGTATTCTCGAATTTGTAACCTATATACTTTTCATTGTATTGTTTTGGTTGGTGACAATGGGTAACAACAATATTTTATATTAATTATATTCTATTTTACATCAAGAAATACATGATAGTCGCACTATCTCTATATATATTTTTAATAAATTTGATAACATTTAAACATTACTACTATTTTTAAATCTCTTTAATTTGATAACATGACAATAAAAAAAAATAAAAAAAATCTTTTGAAAATATTACTACTATATTTTTAAATCTCTTTAAGTAGTTTTCCGCGCATCAGTCGAGTTAGCGACTAGTTATAAATATAATGCAATCTATAAGGACACAATTTGGTTCCAAGGACACAATTTGGTTCCTAGGCCCAAAAGGTAAAAGGATCTAGGCCCAAATAGCCTAATACAATGAATTTGTAGAGAGTGGGTTAGAAAACTAGGCTCTAATGAGTTGGGTAATAGTTATAATGGATCCAGGTCACAATAAAGTAAAGATAGACTGGTTTTACCTAAAGAAAATCGTCCTCAGCACAATCCGAGGAGATCAATTCTTGTATATATTTCTTGAATTTGGTTACAAGCACAGTTCTTGTTACTATAGTGTTTTTCTCTCAAATTTTCGATCCTCTTCCCTTAAGGTATTCTTTCTGTTTTATACTGTCTTCCTTTTTTCATCTCTACCCTCCATGTGTAGATTAGATTGTTGGTGTAGATCTTTGTCCCATTAGCACCTTCCTAAAGTCTTTGGGGAGCAGCTATAAGGCTGAAAATTATTGTTCGAGTATCACTTTCTCATTAATACGACTAGAGAGCTAGCTACAGAGCATTCAATGCGGTGGTAGTAGCTTTCTCTTAGATATTATATGGCTTTCCTCTATCTTGTGCTTCCAGGATTTTTGTCCTTATCAACAAAACCTCTTGGAATGTTGCCCTAGACAGTAGACCACACCTTCGAACCTCGGCTTTGCTCAGTCGATGATGCATTCATCCTCGGACCATCTTCTTGGACTCTTATGACTGAACCTCAACTCTCCACTCACTAACAAGGACTCCCATGACAGTGTTTACCTATCCTCGGACTACTTAATGTCCTCGAATTGGGCCCTCAACCCAATATATACATAGACATGAACTACTAGGCCTATCACCCTTACACAATCAATAAAAGCATTTTTTTTGTAAATTCATCCCTTTCATTTATTTTCCAAATAAAATAGACTTTTTCAATAATTTTTTAAAAATTAACACGATATTTTCTTTTTGTGCTTAAAACAAATAGAGGATGGGAGATTTGAACCCAAGTTCTTCTCATGAAGAGAACCAGAAACGTTACTCAACCACAAAATGTTAAGATTTCATTAACACATCATTTTGATTCCAATGAAGAAAAATTACTTATGCAACTTGAACCATGAAGATGCAAGAAAAATAAAATAAAACTGCACAGTTGGCCAAACTCTGCCTTGATTACATGTTTATTTTCCAACTTGAGCCCAGTGAAACATAAAATTGACAGAGTCAAATGGAGTAGTTCCAAAGAAGCTACTCAGGTTCATACAGTTTACTAAAAAGGAAAAACATATGTTCATATAGAACTTTTAGTTGTAACTTTCAAAACAAGATGAGAAGGAAGTTTCTTACCCAATCTTGGAGGGATACAAAGTTCTCATTTGGTTGATATTTCATGTTGTTCTTCCTTGCAACAATTTCCAATGCAACAACTCCAAAACTATAAATGTTGGCTTTGTAGGTTAAATAACCCCATAATGCATATTCTGGCGCCATGTAGCCTCTGCAAGACATACATTTACTATGATATTTGGTTCACTAGTATGATCTTATGAACTTTTAAATCTAACAAGGTCAACATCAGTCCATTTCAAACTACCAAATTGTCCAATCAACCGTTACACATTTAATAATGTTATTAATACCATATAAGTGAGTTTAGTCTTATTGAAGTAGAAGTGATTATGTTTTCTAAGTGGAAAAGTGGATCGTTTCTTAAGTACTAGAGAGATAACGTATTTTAATGGGAGTTTTTCTGCCTCGGGAAATTCTTTTGACCCGTTTTTAGTCCATTATTAATCCACTATGTGGGATATAAATACCATTGCTTCATATTAGGGTTTGTTATATTGTTTAGAGAGAAAAACTGAAGTGTAGCATCTTGTATATTTTCCCTGAATATAGTAAAATCATTATAATTCTGTGGAAGTAGACAAATTGTCAAATCATGTAATTTCTTATGTGTGCAATTGCCTTTGTGTTTGATATTTTTCTTTCTTTTTTCCACCTCTCATAGATCTGTAAATTCGTGCATATTCCCAACATTCTATTCTTGTTTTAGTGCAGATATTTTATTGCTGCCATATTCTGGGATACTTTTAGGATAGCAACACAACACTACTATCTTATAATATCAAAATCTATTCACAAATACCTCATAATCAAGATCTGTAGATGTGTTGAAATAGAAAAGAGGGAAAAATAGAATGCAAAAGGAAGTATAAAGGGGGGCAAAATAAAGGAAGGTAGCTCACATTGTTCCAGCAATTCTGGTGCTAATGTGGGTGTTCTCCTCTTTGTCTAGCTTGGCTAAACCAAAGTCAGAGATCTTAGGGATGAGGTCTTGGTCAAGCAACACATTAGTAGATTTAATGTCTCTATGAAAAATTTTAATTGTTGATTCCTCATGCAAGAAACCCAGACCTCTCGCTATGCCAAAACATATTTTTTGCCCTACAGGCCAATCCAATTTTAACTAGCCATCTGTAGGACCTAAAATTGAGGTTTAGAAGCTATTAGTGTTTCATCGTCATTCTTCTATTATCAACATAAAATGCATGGACTAGCATGGTAAGGCATGAAAAACTAGCTTACCAAACAAAGTATGTGCAAGGCTATTGTTTTCCATGTACTCATATACCAACAATAGTTGTTTTCCTTCAATACAACATCCATACAATCTAACAAGATTAGGATGTTGTAAACCAAATATTATGCCTATTTCATTCACAAATTTTCAGCTTCCTTGCTTTGATTTTGATGAAAGTTGCTTAACTGCAATTACAGTACCATCAAATAGAATATCGTGCATCAAGAATAGAAAATATGCATTCTTTAGGTATGTATTTCTTCTTATCTCTCTCTCTCCTAATGCCAAGGATCAATAAGGAGAATAAAAAGAAAGGATGGAAAAATAAATTCATTCTAGAATAGAAAAAGAACTATCGAATACCTTGTAAACTGATCCAAAACTACCTTCCCCAATCTTGTTGGCAGCATTGAAGTTATAAGTGGCAGCTTTTATTTGTCTATATGTAAAAAAACTAGTTTGCAGATCTAATCCTTTTAACTCTGTCAATGGCATCAAGCTAAGATGTCAGATTGCATATAAGAAAACTAGATGAAGAGGCGAAATATTCCATATATTTATCATCAAAATTGGAACTCAATGACCCGAATCATCATGCATCATCCCAAATAAAAGTTCATATGCTATAAGCCCTGAAATCATGCAGTTTCTTTTGAAGGTGTAATTTGGAATGCTAATTTATTAGGTTCTAAGAAATTAGGAACTAAATGTATTAGAACTTCAATTTGTAATGTGTTGGCAAACCATGATCAAAACTTAGAGTCTAGATTTAGGTTACTCAAAGTGTGTTTATTTGGAAAGTTGGAATCAAGTGATTGTAGAATTTACTGGACTAAATTTGCAAGGCTCAATCAAACGAAAATTAGACTTGATCAATCGAACGAAAATTAGACTTGATCGATTGAACCTCGTGCAGATTAATTTTCTGCAGAATTTTCCAACTCAGCCCAAGCTTGGATTGATGTGTAGGGTTTTATGTTTTACTCCAAGTACAGAAGGAAAAACCCAAGCTACGTTTTAGAAGTCTTTGATGTGTTGTGTGTTGAATCTCTTGTGAGATCTAGAGATGTTTACCTTCATACACATTTAGGGTTATTAAGATCAAGATTCATGTCAAGAACTTGGTGATCGTTTTAGTTGCTACATAAAGAATTTTAAAAAAATCTGAAACCTTTGAGTGGAGTCTCAAAGTCACAAGTGGGAGTACTTGTGGTTGCAGTGGATCAAAGAAAGAAGTAGTCCGTAGACTCAGAGCTGTCACGTGGTCGTGGTAGTAAGTTTTCTACTCGAGGTAGCAATAAGATGTTAGTAGTCTAAGTCTTATTTTACAAACTTCAATTCTTTTATAGTTGATTGATTTTACCTTGAGGATAGCTAGGTTAAATCCTCCCTCGATTTTTTACCGGTTTGGTTTTCCTGGGTTATCATATCGTGTGTTCTTTATATTTCCACATTATTTACATGATAATATTTGATTGTGTTAACCTAGATCTATATAATTTATCTTAGTAATCACTTGGCTAAACAACTAGGTTAAACAACTTGTATTTTAAGGGGTCTAAAAACGTACATGATCATCTAGGGACAGATAAAGAAAAAAAAAAAAAAACTCATTTTCTATACAATGTTCCAACTGTCCTTTCTAATATACACATAAGATTTGCACAGATTACCATTTTCCTGTGATATCCTCCCTCCTAAATAGCATGTCCACCAAAAAATGCGCAAAATCATAAAAATGGGGAGTAGCACCACAACTACAACTTCAACCACGATGGATATCTTCATCTTGCCATCATCAAGGAGACTGAAATCTACAGAAAATAAAAATAACCAAGGACAACAATTTTAAGATTGCTTTTTGAAATATATTTAGCACCATACAGAAAATCTAAAGCAGGATAGAAACAAATGGCTCAAAGACAAATTGGCATAGCATGGTTATAAAATGATGAAGATGATGATAAAGGTTTTCTGTTGTCATCCATCTAAATGCACTTTAACGTGGTCTTCAGTCCTTTATCTAAATGCAGATACATATGAAGTCTTCTATCTAAATTCCTATGATTCCATAGTTCATCAATCTAATCTAAGTGTGGAAGAAATTGGACAACATCAAGATTCTCAATCTCCAATACAATTAGTAGCTTCCACAGAGATAGCTGATATGAGGGGACCATACATTCCTCTCTTTGGGGTAGCTGTTGTTCCTTTCCCAGCCCAATAAAAGCGAATCATCAAAATTTTTTTCGTTACATTTGCTTCAAATTCCTCGACAACTTCTTTATCAACCCCTTGTGCAGAATTTTTAATATCAAAGTTTTTCAACACCAAGTTTTCCTGCAGCAAATTAATTCATTTAACTCTTCTGCTGTAATATAGGGATAAAAATAAATTTGACAAAATACCTGAACATAAATATCAAATATCCACCTTGCAACACTGGAAAAAGATCTATTGTCTCTTATTACTATCTCCGCAAAGCGAACTTTCACTTTATAAGGTCTGTTTGCTAAGCAGCGAGCATAGTATGTGATTGAAAGAGGAGAAAGGCGTGCACTTGTGTATAGTTCAGACTCATTCATTCTAAGTGTGGATGCATTATTTGCTATATAGTCATTTACGCCAGTTTTAATACCCCAAAATCTTCCAGAGCTACTGAACCCCCAATTCTCACTCACATGAACATATTTCACTGCACCAGCTAGGTCAACATCTGCTTCATACTTATTGTTTCCAATTGTGGTTGCTTTCCCATCACAATTTATATGCACTAAATACCAATCTACCTAGAAGCAGCACTAAATCAAATACAAACAGACATGATAGAACAACAATGAAATTTCCATTTTATTGTTAACTAATTTATGTATTTGTATTGTACAAGATGAAATATTTAATTAAACTCTTTTCTTCATTTTGGAAGGAAATTACAAAAGAGGAATGCCTGACTAGACAATTGAAGCATAGATCTCATTATAATTTGATTTGAATAGATATATTCATATTTGATTACCTTTTGAACATGGAGATTCATTCAGGCACTCACGAAGTGTTCTTAATTAGTGAAGTAGATAAAGAATGTCAATTATCCCAAATAAATTGAAAAAAAATAAAAAGAAAAGAAGTAGCGGTTCTTCGTAAAAGTTTACAAGTTTGAAGCTTACAACTTGTCCCTTCTAGAAAAGCTTTTGAAAAAAATTTTGATGCAAAGGAAAAATTAGTTAGTTTCTGAAAAGGTTATGAAGAGCAAAGTGTGTAAACCTCTAGAAGGCAGACTTACATGTTATCAAGTCCACCACCTGAATTACCAAGTCTGAGAGCAGTGTCCAAGGTTATGTATATAGTATCATGGTAATAAACTAATAACTTTAAAAATATCTTTCTCTGGACTTACAAGTCAATGCAAAATTGAAGTAGAATTTAAGATGAAAACTCATACTATTTACTATCTCTGCCCATGATCCAGTCCGGAATAGACCCAGTGAGCAAGTTGCTTGTCAGACACCTATTTAGTAAAAAAAAGAAAAAAACAATATCACCAACTAAACAAATATAGCATGATGTTTGGCATCCTATAAAATTCAGTAGTGTATTTGCTTAAAGGTGGGAAAAAAATATGTTAGCTATTGAGAAAGATCAACATTCACCGCTGAGCTACAAGTAGTTTTGTATTGCTATGTAATAAGTAGTCTAAGCTACATGTCGTATTGTAATGTGGTTAGTTAGCAAAATGGCCTTCTCACGTGCTGAGCATGTGCCACTTAAGTTAGTTATTAGTGGACTGATTTGTTAAGCCTGTTATAGCCGTTAGTTATCTTGATTCTAGGTTAATGACTCTGTATATAAACAGAACTTCTATTCAATGATAATCAATCAGAGCATTTCATCTCATTGTGTTTCTCTCTTCCAAACTCAATATTAGCTTATTACCAAAAAGAAAAAATGTTTATTTGGTAAAAGATGGGACAAAAAATGGATTTAAGCAAATAGTTTGGCTAAACTAAGAGGATGCCACACAGACATAGTGTATATAAGCTCACAGTTGCACTAACCAATAAAATATATATATATATATATATATATATATATATATATATATATATATATATATATTGTTATGTTTTCTAAAGACAATTGAACTAAAAAATGTTGTGTTTTACCCTAATATAGTGCACCTTTTAACCTATGCTAAAAGAAACGGAGAGTGTTCTAGTTTTAGGTGTATGCACAGCGAAGTTCATTGCAGATTCACCCATGGATGTTAGCCAAAAGCCAAACCTTGCTACATATATGGTTATGCGATTTAGCTGCCTAATTGTTTATTTGAATTTACTCTACAATTGAACTAGGTTAAGGGTTTTGTTGTGAAGATTACAAGTATGTCAATTGTGTTAGACCACCAAAGTATGGAATAATTCCATCCAATCTGTTGAAACTGAGGTCTCTACAGGGAAAAAAAAAGGGTTTATAACTATAAATTTGAACTGAATATAGAAAAAGTTATGACACAAAATGTCAACTACTAAAAAGAATGCAAGTTAAAATTAAGAACACAATATATTATAACAACTAATGAACTAATTGATTTAGAAACTCATTAACCAGTTGAGATAATTATGAGCTCTGATACCACCATCTCCCTCAAATGATACCCATTTTAGCTTAAGTTTCTATTCTAATTTTATTAAAATAAATATGTGCTCTAAGTTCAAGAAAATAAAGTATGATCCAAAGTTTAAGTCCATAAATTTCTATATATTAATATCTAGTTATTATATTTTGAAAGCATTGTAATTCAACTGACATTTCTTAATGTTTCCATACGAAGCCATCCAGGGTTTAACTTCTCACTCTCCTTTTATAATTATCAAATTGTTAAAAAAAAATCTAGTTATATTACCAAAAAAAAAAAAAAAAAATCAAACCTTCATATGTACATATCTACAATATATATGGAAATTCTTCTCTCACACTCCTTATACACTTGTCATACACACTCTCTAGGTTAAGGGACGTTTAACTTGATTATTGGGCTTTTTTTGGATTTTATTTATGGTTTTGTCTTATATATATATATATATATATTAACCACTGTTATTGATGTATGATTTGCTGGATTTCTCATTTTGGTTTCATTTATGATTGACCCTTGTCTGTCCAATCATCCGGGGGCTGCAGTACACTCATTTTCCAGTTAGTGAAGAAAAAAATTAAGAGGAAAAAAAAAAAAAAAAAAAAAAAAAAACAGGAGCACTACAAAGATAAAAGTTGTGTCATGTCTGATATATATGTAGGAATTGGTCCAGAGATATTACAGCCCTTCAACATCCAGCAATGTAAATAAACTTCTTGTTAGCAAAATTGCTATAAATTTTTGTTAGCATTCCAATCCATAGCAATTTACAACAAAATAATGACTTACAATCTTTTCATGCCTTTCATGCTACTTAAGTTTGGAAATTTTGAACCCTCTCCCACGAAGTCACTGATCCTTCTACATAGAGTTGCACCATCAATAAGTGTTAGTGATCTTCAGCAAAACTCGAAAAAGAAAAAAAGAAAGGAAAAAAAAAAAAAAAAACACTAATTTAAAAATCACATGACATGAACGTATCCTAGAGATTATGCAGCTCATGAACTATTGACTCTTTTTTCAAGAACTGTACGTTAACTTAAATGACAGAACTCACAGCTCTGTTAAATTACTTAGGATAGAAATGCTCAAAAGAATTGGCCCTTCAAAACCAGTAGCTTGGATCTCTCTGTTAACAACACAATTCAATTGGATTTAGATCACACCTGAAAGCTTTACTTTAAAGAGATTTAGATAAAAAAAATGAAAGAGAAATCACATACAATCTCTGAAGCTGTTTCCAACTTTGAAAAAAGTTGGGCATTCTTCCAATGAAGTTATTACCGCTAATTCTACTGCATGTGTCCCAAAATGGAAACAAAATTGAACAAAATACAAACAGTAATAAGAATACTGCAATCACCAGAAGGACTAAAATTGCAAAAATATTTTTTTATCCTCATATTTAGGGGCTATTTTCAATTTGGTCCTCATATATATATATATATATATATATATATAAAAGTCATTTTGGTCTTCTAGATTTGAAAGCCTAAAGCTCCATCTTTTTAGAGTAGTTTGAAGGCTAAAACTTCAACCAAGTTTGTAGTCAAATTTTGTCCATGACAATATACTTTCTAACGTTGTATTACTACACATAAACAAGAAAACAATGAAGCGGTGGTGCTTTCTAGCAATTCAATGAGTTTAGTAGCAGCTTATCAATTTCTTTGGGTTTGTTGATGTGTTTGGTTAGCAAGAAAGAAAGTGAAAGGAAATAAAAAGAAAACTTTAGTGTTTTTTAAAAATCTCTTTTTTTTCTCGTAAAAATAATCATTTAATTTTTTTACTGATTTAGATTTTTTATTTATTGAGATGTTGTTTTTTTAATAGTAATTAAGTAATTTTTATTATTTTTTATTTGTCATGAGTGTGTTCAATTAGGAATACAAAAATCTTATGTTCCACTTTATGTTTAACCAATCATAGTATGCTATATGTTTGATTTTCCCCCCCATTTTAAATATAGGGTATTTTATAAGTAAAGAGAAAAGAATATGTTTCAAATTGTAATTGATGGAGGATAAACCCATAAAGTGGAACACAAAAATATCTTTTTATGTTCTACTTTGTGTGTCACTAACCTTCAGTCAGTATTTCATTGGTCTCGTTAGAGTCTTCTATTATTACTGAACTAACGAGAAGGACCGAAGTGACAACAATTTCAAAATAGGATCAAAATAAATGCCAAAAAATAAAATGAGGACCAAATTGAAAAAAATCCTTAAATATAAGGACCAAAAAGATATTTTTGCTGACTACAAATAATTTCAACTACAAAAAAGGTTACAACCACTTATAGATCCGTTAATTTGATTAGATTTGTAAGAGTAACTGGCAACTTTCCTGTGAGATTGTTAGCACTAAGAATGCTGTGGTCATAAAGAGGAAAGTTGAAATCATTTTATGTGTTAAGGATTAAGCAAATTGATGAAAATTTAGAAATGAATAATCAAATTTTATTTGAAAAAGTAAATAAAGAAACACTCACAGATGCTCTAAATTAACCAAATTTCCAAACTCATTGGGAACCATTCCAAAAAACATATTGTTTTGTAGGCTCCTGAGCATACAGATGTTTAAGTGTGGTAATTTTTCCCAAGAAGCTTGGAATTGGTCCTGATAAGTTGTTCACACTGATGGACCTGAAGCAAATTCATTTAATTCAAGAAGAATGAGAATTTATTAGCTAATCTTGGACACAAGCTGAGAAGTCACTTACAGAGATTCCAACTGTATAAAAGCCCATTCGCTGGGTATGTTACCACTAAGGTAGTTACGACCAAGATTACTACAGTCAAGTGGAAATGGTGGAATTAGATGCTTAAATCAATTTCGGAAGCTATAGTTAGTAAAACAAATAATGGTTACTCTTCTTACAGGGACTTCAGGTAAGGCAGCTTCACCAGAGCTTGCGGAAGCACACTGGCATGATCCTGTGCTTCAAAGAACCTGTGTGACAAGGATATTTATAGAAGAATATTTACAAGTAATTTGAATTGTTGAGAGAGAGAGAGAGAGAGAGAGAGAGAGAGAGAGAATTATAAAACCTCCATGTATATTATCACAACAACAACAAAATCATAGTTTTAAAATTTTGGGATCGATTATGAATTCTCAACAAATTAATTAGGATCGTCCACATATATTTATTTCCTATATTTTATTCTTTCTAAAATCATACAATCTGTTACGTTTTTAATTGACTTGTCTTTTTTTTTATTACTTCTAACAATGTGATTTTTGTTCTGCTCACGTAAACTCATGTGGTTTTGTGTGTGTGCATGCTGATGTATTCTTCTTCTTTTTTTTTTTTTTTTGGTGTATTAATATTGGTTTGAATATTATGGTGCTATTTGCACAACACATGTGTTCGCTCATTGTTTTTATATAGGACTTTCCATGGATTTTCTTGAACTATTGTTGGAACATGCATGCATGAGAGATAAATGGTTTAGAGCCAGTTCATTACGGTTGTGTTCGTTAACTCTACTCCGAGAATGAATTCTATTAGAAAGCCTTCCAACAGAATGCATTTTCCAAAATGTATTACGATAGAAAACATTTGCTGAAAATCAGAAAAAAGAAAAGAAAAGAAAAGAAAAAGGTGTTAGATATTATGCTAAATTTTTTATTGAAATGAAGTTATACTAAATGAAACTGCGTTTAATTTGAAAAAAAAAAAAAAAGCATAATGCACATGACCTTTATTAGGATGATTATAGTAACAAAAAGGTAATGATTTTTAATAAATAAATTGTACCCATAAAAGCTGACATACATTTTAATTGACATCCATTACATAAAATCCCGAAAATAAAGGTTTGGAACATATCTATTTAAATACAATCACCACTAATTATAAGAATAATAAAAGTGAAATGCATCGTGAAACAAAAATATGGTCTCAAGAGTCCTTATAAATGTTAAGAGCCTTATAGCTCAACTAATTATTATCTTTTGATGTTCTTAAAAAAAAAGTTTCAAGTTCTCCTACACCATTAAATTATAACTATCTAATCAAGGGAAAAAAAAGTCTTCATCATAGACGGTCATAATCACAATTGCGATTGTCAAATAAAAGTTCTTGCCTATATAACTTTCAAAATATCAATTAATAAATTATGTTTAATTTTTGAATGTCAAGTATATATACGCACTATGAAGTTTGCTCTTTTGGTTGATTAACAAATCTAATTCATCTACCATGAAGTTAATAGTGTTGCAGATGATCTAGTCAGAGAGGAACGAAGTAAAGAAGCAGACTTCAAGAATGCATGCAGTGTCCATCTTTATCAAACCCTTATATAGGATCTTTTGCAAACAAATAAGCACTCCCAGAGATCTAGTGCTCTCTAAAATCTTTTGAAACTAGGCATCCACTAATGGTGCCAATTTTGTAATTAGCTGACTAAATAAATAAAACTTTTACTATTTTCACCAAAAAAAAAATTTTAATTAATCCAAAATAAATAATTAATCTATCATTGTGGTAGCAAAATGAAAGTTTACGTACAATCCGACGACGTGGCATACACTATCAAGGTATGCGCAATTACAGATGAGAAAATTGTTGTACAGTGGCCTTGAATCCAATTTTGATAAAGGCGTTAACCAACTTGGCTCATTTATGCATGGGTCCACATTGACATTCCAATCTTTCTTTCCCAATTGTGTAGCTATTTGGCTTCTCAAAAAAAAAAAAAAAAAAAAAAAAAAAGGCTATTTCACCAAGGGCTTTCACTACATGATAAATCAAACTTAATTAAATCTTATTTTTCTTTTTTTGGCCTTAGATTTATTTATTTTTTCAAGCCTAGTAATAGAGTTAGTATAATTATTGCAATGCTTAAGCTATTTATTCATAATTTAAGCTGATTATAAACATATATTTCAAACAAGTAACGAATAAAAATAAAAATAATCAATATATAATCATTAATATGTGAAGTTAAAGGATTAATCTAAATATAAGACTCGCCCCCGTGGACTTCTCTCTCTAGTGCATACGAGATTTCTTCCTCCCTTGACTTAGGTCTAAGGCATCTATTCTTTTTCAGTGCTTAGTCGAGTGAGTATTACTAGTTTACCATGGCTGATGATGTCATTAATAATATGGAGAACATGAAGTTGACTACGGAAGAGGAGGAAGTGATTACCATCTTGGATGAAGGAAGGTTGGAAGCCATTGAGGATTGCACTCTAAGTTTGATAGGTAAGTTTACTATGAGACGGGTTTGGGGTTTAGAGGACAGCCTACGTATCACAGAGGTAGGGCCGAATCTTTTCAGTTTAAATTCACATCTTAATTTGATCTGAATAGAATTTTACGAGGAGGTCCGTGGACCTTTGATAATTAATTATTATTGCTAAAGCCATGGAGGAAAGGTATGATTGTTGATAATATTAGAATGGAGACGGCCACTCTCTGGGTTCAGATCTGGGGGGTGCCGTTGGACATGTTTACTCCACAGGTTGCTAAGGAAGTGGGGAATAGACTTGGTGCTGTTGAGGAAGTACAGCAAAGACGAGGGCAGGATGAGTTACACAATTTTATGAGGGTTAGGGTTGCTTTGCCTATCTCGGAGCCCGTTCGCAAGGGAAGTTTTATTGCGGGGTCTGATGGAGAAAGACACTGAGTCAAGTTTAAATACGAACGATTGCCGTTGTTTTGCCATTTTTGTGGCATGCTTGGCCATGATGTTAAGAACCGTGCTGAACACTTTGCTGTGACAAATAATGGTGGTACAGTGGATTACCAATATGGAGACTTCCTTAAAGCTATAGGGGGACGTCCCAGAGTGGATCCGTTTGTAGGGAAACAAGGGGGGTTTGGAATACAGTTCAGAGGGTGGTGGTGAAAAATCCGGTGCTGGTTCTTACAGGTCTGAGAGGGGTCCGACCAGGTCTGAAGCGTTGCTGCAACAGAATAGGGCTGTGACGGCGGAGGGAGGGCAGTGCAAAAACCCTAGGAATGATGAAGAAGGCCAACCCGAATTTTCAGGAACCACGCCACATGTTCAGGAACGTGATGGAGAGGATCTCGCCCATGCAAATTCCGTGGTGAGTTGTAATGCTAACGTGCACAAGTCAGTAGCTAAGTTGAAAGAAATTTCAGTACAAAAGGAGGACGAGCTACATAGTGGGCTGGATGGTAAGGCACATGTGAGTGATGGGATGGGTTTAAGTGTCTCTGATGCTATTACAGAAGTACATACAGCTGGGCTAAATGCTTTGAAGCCCAAGTCATCTTGGACTAGATTCAATAGGATGGATTTTGGGCTTGGGGGATTGAAAAATGTGATGTTGCTGTCTATAGGAAAAAGGCAACTTCCATCAGATTTTGAAGGCAACCAGAATAGTATGGAAGAGGAGGGAAGAATTAAGAGGGGGAAATTTGAGAATGAGGAAGCTACTAATTTTGAGAGAGCAGCGAGGGTGGATGACCACCCTTGCCGGGAACAATGAGGCTATTATGTTGGAACTGTCAAGGGCTTGGGAACTCTTGGACAAGTCAAAGCCTTCGCAAACTCATGAGTGAACAAGCTCCCACTGTGTGTTTTCTCATGGAGATAAAGAAAGATTTGATAGTTTGTATGGAGATTTGCAGTTTCAGAGTAAAATTATAGTTAAACAGCCAAATGCAAGGGGTGGTTTGGCTTTATTATGGAAGAATGATGTGGTGATGGACTTGATTAATTATTCGCCTAATCACATACTGATGAAGGTGACTGAAGAGGATGGTTTTGTTTGGTTTTTTACTGGATTTTATGGTTGGCCTGAGTCTCGGCATAAAGAAAAGTCTTGGTAGCTGCTAGAACATTTGAGAAGCTTTGTTAATGGGGCATGGCTTTGTGTGGGAGATTTCAATGCAATTCTAAATAGCGTAGAGAAATTAAGTTTGAGGCCACCAAATTCAGCAGAAATTGATGCCTTCAAAAGTGTGTTAGACTCTTGTAATTTTGAGGATTTAGGGTACAGATTGTATACCTACACATGGTCTAACAAGAGGCTTGGTGATGCTAATGCTAAATTGAGACTCGATAGGGCCGTGGCAACTATGGAGTGGTGGGCTAAATTTCAGATAACTACAATTTCTCATCTTCCACCCCATGCTTCGGATCATTTGCCAATTTTGGTGCATGTGAAGAGTGTTCAGAGGTTTTAGAAGAAATTTAAAAAGGGGTTTAAATTTGAAGAAGCTTGGTTATTATGGGAGGATTGTGGTGTAGTGGTTAAAGATGCTTGGGATATGGGGGGAGAAGGGTAGGAAGGTTTGGCTTTAATCAAGGAGAAGATTAAGTTCTGTGGTGAGGAATTGCAAGCATGGGGTTCTTCCAAATCAAAGCCGAATGAAGCAGCCATAAAAACTCTTCAAAATTGGTTTGAGGTACTAAACAGTGCTGAAGTGGTGACTGAAGACTCTGAGGCCAAATATTTGAGTGTCAGCAAACAATTAGATGACTTGCTTTTAAAGCAGGAAATTTACTAGGCACAATGGTCTCGGATCCCATCGCTTAAACATGGTGATAAGAACACTAAATATTTTCACTCAAAAACCTCCTAAAGAAGAAGGTGGAACTATATTAAGGGGATTCAATGTGCATAAGGGAATTGGGTGGAGGAGGTGGAGGATATAGCTAATGTGGCTACTGGTTATTTTGACAATATGTTTTGTGCAGTTACATGTGATCAGATGGAGGAATGTCTCAATGCAGTTCCACGGAAGGTGACACTTGAGATGCATGATACCCTGTCTAGTGAGTTTAGTGTTGAAAAAGTTAAAGTGGTGTTGTTCCAAATGGGACCAACAAAAGCACCTGGACCTGATGGTATGAATCCTCTATTTTACCAAAGATTTTGGCATGTTGTGGATGATTCTGTAGTTGATGATGTGTTGGAATTTCTGAATAATGGTCATATGTTGCCTAATATTAGTCATATTTACATTGTGCTGATTCCTAAAGTGAAGAACCTAGAGAAAATGGTTGATTTTAGGCCCATGAACCTGTGTAATGTGATTTACAAAATAATTTCTAAAGTGTTAGCCAATAGACTGAAGCAGGTGTTACCTAGTATCATATCTCCCACTCAAAGTGCTTTTGTCCCTGGGCGTTTTATTACTGATAATGTGTTGCTAGCATATGAAACATTGCACAGTATGCATTGTAGGAAGAAAGGGAAGAAAGGGTATCTGGCTTTGAAACTCATTGTTAGTAAAGCATATGATAGGGTGGAATGGCCTTTCCTTTAGGGGGTTACGCAGTGGTTGGTTTTTCTTGAAACATGGATAGAAAGGGTGATGAGTTGTGTCACTATGACTTCATTCTCTATTCTTGTGAATGGGAGACCGTATGGTAATGTATTGCCTTCTAGGGGAATTCGTCAAGGAGATCCTCTCTCACCATACTTGTTTCTATTATGCACAGAAGGGTTTACTTCTTTACTAGACAGGACAGAGATAGGAGGGAATTTGCATGGGGTGTCTATTTGTAGAAATGCACCAAAGATTACTAATCTTCTCTTTGCAGATGATTCACTAATTTTTAGCAAGGCTTCACTAGTTAAAATTCATGCTATTGTTGAGATCCTTCAAGTTTATGCCAAAGCCTCTGGGCAGTGCATAAATTTGGAATAGTCTTCAATGTATTTCAGTAATAACACCATTGACTGCCAGAAACAGGAGGTTTTGGGGATTCTTGGAGTGAAGGAAGTGACTCGGTTTGAATCATATTTGGGTTTGCCTACTTTAATTGGAAGGGAAAAGTACCATACTTTTTCTTTCATTAAAGATAAGGTGTGGAAAAAATTACAGGAGTGGAAGGGGTTGATGCTTTCTAGAGTTGAGAAAGAAGTTCTCATCAAGGCGGTTGCTCAGGCTATACCAACGTATACAATGAGTGTTTTTCAACTCCCATCGAAATTATGTGAGGAGTTGGAAGGGTTATGTGCTAGGTTTTGGTGGGGCCAAGTTGGGAATGAACGGAAAATCCATTGGAAAAGTTGGGAAAAATTGACATTGTCAAAGAAGGATGGTGGAATGGGATTTTGGCCTTAGATCATTTAATTTAGCCATGTTCGCCAAGCAAGGGTGGAGGTTGTTAAAAGATACAAATTCCCTTCTTAATCAGTGCTTTAAAGCAAGGTATTTCCCTAGAACTTTTATACTCGAGACTACAGAATCACCTAATTGTTCGTTTTTGTGGAGGAGTTTAGTGGCGGCCTTATCTATTTTAAGATCTGGACATTATTGGCGGGTGGGTGATGGACTTTCTATTAATGTCTATCGGGATAGGTGGATTCCAAAGTACCCTACAAATAAGCCTTTCTTATCGGTAAGGGATGATGAAGAGGAAGTATGGGTGTCAAGTTTGATTAACCAAGACCTACATGTGTGGCGAAGAGATTTTATTATGGCTAACTTTATTTGAGAAGAGGGGGAAACTATCTGTGATATTCCTCTAAGTCGAAGGCAAATCCCTAATTCTGTTTATTGGAAGCATAGTAAGGATGCTATCTTCACAGGAAAGTCGGTTTACAAGGTGGCAAGGTCTCTCTTGAAGAAGGATGATTGGGTTGAACCATCATCAGGAAGTGGAGTTAGTAGGGTGTGGGCTGCTATACGGAAGCTACAGATCCCCAACAAGATTAAGGTGTTTAGGTGGAGGGCATGTCATGATATTCTCCCAACTAAAAGGAACCTCAAGAAGAAACAGGTTTTGGTGGATGAGTCGTGTCCGTTTTGTGGCATATTCTAGGAATCAACAATTCATGCTCTATGGGAATGTATAGTAGCTCATGATATTTGGCGTGGTAGTGTTAGGGCATTGTAGAAGTGTGGAACAGGGCAATCTGACTTTGTAGCTCTGTTGGAGTACCTGCTGGATTAGATGGACAAAACAGAGGTTGAGCTAATGTTAGTGCAGGTATGGTTGATTTGGAATCAGCGAAACAGAGTGGTGCATAGAGGCAAATTTCTAGAACCAGGTTGTTTGAATAAGTGTGTTGTTAAGTTACTTGAGGAGCTCCAGCAATCACAGGACAATTTACAAGCCGAGGAGGTGTTAGGTGCGACTCAGCAGGTACTGCAGAACGCTGGGACGGGCTGGAAACCTCCACCACAATCCGTGCATAAGCTAAATTACGACGCTGCTGTGTTTACGGATTATGCCAGCTCTGGGTTTGGTGCTATGATCAGAAACTCTAGTGATGAAGTCGTGGCAGCAATGACAGCCAAGGGTTTGGCAGTCCAGGACAGTGATGAGGTTGAACTGCTTGGGTGTCGTAAGGTGTTGGAATTTGTAATAGACTTTGGCTTCATGGTGTTCATAGTAGAAGGGGATAGTGTCAGCACTACGAGGTGTATTGTTATAGGAAAGGACAACCAGTCAACTCTTGGGCACGTTGTTGGTGACATTAGGCATCTGTTGGGAGCTGTGGAGTGGAGTTCTGTGAGTTGCACTAAGAGAAATAGTAATAGGGTGGCCTATGTGCTTGCTAAATATGTCCAACATATTAATTCTGATTTATTTTGGATGGAAGAGGTTCCATCAGTTGCGTTTGATTCTATAAACTTTGATGCTTCCTTGATTGAAATGAAAGTTTGATTCCAGTTTCAAAAAATTAAAAAATAAAAATAAAAATAAAAATTTAAACAACTTATCCAAATACATAAAATTAAAATTAAAAAATAAATTAATTTAAAAGTACTAGAAATATGATCATATACTTGAAAGTTTAAAAATGTTTTATGTAGGCCTTGATAATGTATTTTTACTTTTTATTTTTAATTAACTTAAAAAGTATCAATATTTATTCTCTCCCTCTTTTATATTTCATTTTGAATTATCAAAAGGTGAGTTAATTGCAAAATACCTTAAAAAAAAAAATATATATATATATATATATATATAGCATTGTAAAAGAATTACATTAGGTTTTTTTTTTTTTTGTTTTTTTTTTTTTTTTCTTGAAAAGAAAAAATCAACATATAAAATTTGGCACATTGGTTAGGAGATACTGTGACAATATGTCACAATTCTAAGGTTATATATAAGTTTTTTTTTTTTTTTTTCCTTCGAGTTAAAAATTATTTTGTATATTTCTCCTTCAAGTACTTCAATACACTTCTGAATGTATAGATGTCCATTTCCACCAGTTTGAATGAATTTGAAGTTATGAAGTAGAAATATACAGAATTATATATAGAAAGCAGAGGAAATAAAAGAAGTCCTCACCTTCATCACGAAGAGTATGCCCTGGCCCTGCTTGTGCTGCCATGCATATAACTAACAAGAACACTACAGACCTAATAATGTAAGGAAGAAGCCTTGCCATCATCATCTCTGCTCCGCTGACTTGTACTTCACGAACTCTTCTTGCAAAGTGCAGAATATCTGATTTACCATATATAGAATATCATCATATTATTGATAAATGTTAAAGGGTCCCTTCGTTCTAAAGGGTAGGGCCATTAACATTCAATATTTTATTTTATTTTATTTATTTATTTATTTATTTTTGTGTTTTTCAACCTTCAATGGTGGACTACGTGTCTACGTCCCATCAGTAACACATGAAAGAGATTCCTTTAAATTAGAAAATCTACGAAAAGCTAGCTAACATATGTTATCTAGAAAAATCATATCACTTTTTTTCGTTTAGCTTTCAACATTTCTTTTTTGTCCTATCCATTTGTCATGAGTTTTTTTTTTTTTTTTTTAATGAGTTTTTTCGTTTAGCATTTAATTCATTTTGTCTATATAATACTGCTTCTTTAAAATCTTTTTTTTTTTTTTTTAAGTATAAGTATATTTTAGCTCCATTTTGACAAAAAAATAATATAAAAAAAGCCAAATATGCATATGGAAACGGACATTTAATCTTAACATTTAACCCGTAAAAGTCTTTAAATTGAATTTTTTTTCTTTTTTTTTTTTTCAAGATTTTTCAATTTTTACAATATGTAGGTGATTTAGCTAGAATTATATGGTAACGTCGGCTACAACTAGCGGACTAGACTTGTCAATTATTGTTCCACTTTGTAATCCTATTTCTCACTCGGTTTCAGACTTTATTTTAGTTTGTCGGTCATGCAAGTCTGAAAACAAGTTGCAAACTAGAAGACTTTTTTTCTCTTGACTTTGACTGTGGGGCTTTCTCTTGCTGCGGTAAGTAGAATATAGAGCCGTAGTATTTCTAAATTATGAAATATATATGGTATGGTGTATTTAGGGTTTGTACGCACCACTATTGCATCCTCTCTCTATGTTATTTTGAAAATTTTATACTCATTACTAACCCTAAATATAGGTATATTATCACAACAATAACAACAAAATCTTTAAAAAATTTGGAATTAGTTATGAATTCTCAAAAAATTAATTAAGGTCGTCCACATATATTTATTTTCTATATTTTATTTTTTCTAAAATCATACAATCCGTTACGTTTTTAATTGAAATGTCCTTTTTTATTTCTTCTACCAATGTGGTTTTCGTTCTTCTCACATAAACTCATGTGGTTTTGTGTGTGTGCATGCTGCTTGATGTATTCTTTCTTTTTTTTGTTTATTATTATTGGTTTGAATATTATGGTACTATTTGCACAACACATGTGTTCGCTCATTGTTCTTATACAGGACTTTTCATGGATTTTCTTTTGGAACATGCATGCATGAGAGATAAATGATTTAGAGCCAGTTCATTACGGTTGTGTTCGTTAACTCTACTGCGAGAATGAATTCTATTAGAAAGCATTCCAACAGAATACATTTTCCAAAATGTATTACGATAGAAAACATTTGCGGAAAATTAGGAAAAAAAAAAAAAAACGTGTTAGATATTATGCTAAATTTTTTATTGAAAAGAAGTTAAACTAAATGAAACTGCGTTTATTTTGGAAAAAAAAAAAAAATGTATAATGCACATGCACTTTATTAGGATGATTATAGTAACAAAAATGTGGCCCAATATAGCACTATTCAAGGGTATTCTCTACATAAATGCATGTGGCCAGAGGGTTTGGTGAGGTGCAATAAATGTGGGGGTAGCTACCATTCCTCCAATCACGTTAAGGCTAACTCCCTCTCTGAAGCTCTTCCTCTACAGTGTGGCCCCCTTCTGGTAATGCGCCCTTGACGTGGCAATGGCTCGCCTCTTCAGCTTTATCATCCGAGCATATGGGCTCCTCGGAACTGTACTAGCCTCCTCGGCCTTGGGTATGACACGTGGCATGATTACCTTATTAAATTTCTGTACCCCACGTACAATAGCCCCTCAAAATTCCAGTTTTTCCCTCTTGTCTGAGCAAAAAAAGTGGGGTTTCGATCTTAAATGATTGATCCCACATGCCTCTTTGTTTTTCCCACGTGAGAATGTAGCTTCGCGTGTCCTATAACTATTCCTGACGCTTCGGAGCCCAAAGTGCTTCATTAAATGATCCAGGAGGTGCTTTGTTCCCCACGTCCTACGATGAGATGGAGATCCTACAGCAGATATTTCTTCTCAAATTTTGGACGAGATAACTCCCACCCAATTCCGCCTCCTATATAAGGCGCCTGGGGGATTCATTTCTCCCACTTTACAAATCTTCGAACTCTGAAGACTTCCTAAATCCTCAAACATTCAAGACTCCCCAAATCTTCAAACTTTCAAGAAGCTCCTGAAGTGACCCAAGCTGTCCTTATTTTCGTAAGTTTTTTCGTTCTTAGGCTCTTTTCTCCTCGACCAGTCTCTCAGCCTTCTGTTCTCTATTTGTTTTCCTCACAAAAATTTCTTTCACTTCACCTCAGCTTGCTTAAATGGGTAGGTTTGCTCAGCTAGTAGATTCTCCCGCTGGTATAGAGGGGTTTAAGGCCTTGTATCACATTCCTCGGGGCGTTTCCCTACAGTACTACTCTCTAGGTGAATGGCTTACCCACAGAAGGGAAGGGGAGGTCGTCATTCCCATGACCGCCTTCATAAAAAGGGGAATGAGGCTTCCCATGGGTAGTGTGACTAGAGACTATCTGATCGCCCATAGGCTATGCTCCCACCAATGCGTGCCTAAACTATTTAGGGTCCTAGGTAGTGTGGACGCTCTCAACAAGCAAATGGGGTTGAACCTCACTTGGCACGATGTTGTTTGGATGTATGAGTGCCATCTGTTTGCAGACTCGGGGTATTACCTTAAGTCTAGGTCTTTTATTATTAGGTTTGTCTCGTGTCTCCCCAAATCCAACAAGGGCATGAAAGATGACTTTCTAATTGCCTTCGGTGAATGGCATGATGGTCTTCATTGCCTTACCCGGGAGGGAGAACCACGTGGGGTACCCTAGGTTTAGGTCATTTGACACAGGACTTAGTTTTGTGGTTCGCCCTTTTTTTTTTTTCCTTTTTTTTTTCTTTTTCTGACTGAAGGTTCGTCTTTCTAACTGTGATTTTGCTTCTCAGCTATTTTCGCAGTTAAAAGACATGTGTCTCCCAACCTCAACCTCGTCAACATTGTAGATCTCAACAAAGTGTTGAGAGCAAAGGTATTTGTGAGCGAGGACAGACAATTGAGAGCTATCCACCTTATCCTCGACTTTAAGCCCTTGTCCAACAAGTTTCAGGACATGGGCCACGCAATCAGAGCAAATGATCCTCGACTAGCTCTGATAGACGTCTTGGTGCCTGGATTCCTAGCTCGAGAAGACATTGTGCAAGTTAAACTGCCCTCTTGTCGCTCTCCTCATGAAACAGCAGTTCTAAGAGAAGAGACAGCCTTTTCACACTTATCACTCGAGGTGGAGATAAACTGGTTCCATCTTGAGGAAGAGAGAGAGAAGTAAGGAGAGCTCGTGATTCAAGTATTGGACTCGGAAGGCTAGCTCGACAGATTTTTAGGTGTTCGCACTTTCGGCTTCATCGTTGCACGCATAGACAATAGCTCCCAAGAATAAGAAGAAATGTCTTTGAATAGGAAGAGAGGTTTGAGTGAGCTCCTCACGGATAGGGGTAAGGGGTCGATGCAAGTAATAAGAAATATTAATTTACCCAAGGTATGTGGTCCGAGGAGTCAGACATGACCAACATTCTGTTTAATATTCAAACAAGTAATCAAGATGACACATAACTCTAACAAAAACATGGCAGATTTGCCTTTCATTGATAATAATACATTCGCAAGTTATTTACATTCCAGGGGCGTGGCACAACATTTTCGTCCAGATCTTCTAGGAAGTATGCACTTATTCCAGCTACAGAGGTGATACGGTATGGCCCTTCTCAATTGGGCCCTAACTTTCCCCATACTGGGTTTTTTGCAGTACCCATAACCTTTCTCAATATTAAGTCCCCAGGGGCTAATGGTCTTAACTTCATGCTTAAGTTATACCCCTGTTTGAGCTTTTGCTAATAATATGCTAATTGGACCATGGCATTTTCTCTCCATTCTTTAATTAAATCCAGGCCCTTTTCCAATAGGTTGTCGTTGTTGTCCGGAGTGAATAAGCTTATCCTCAGCGTTAGGAATCCAGTCTCGAGAGGAATCACAGCCTCAGCTCCATAGGTCATTGAAAAGGGTGTCTCCCCTGTTGACCTATGAGGGATAGTCCAATATATCCAAAGAACGTGTGGTAGCTCTTCCACCCATCTACCTTTTGCATCATCTAGCCAATTCTTGAGCCCACTCACTATGACCTTATTGACAGCCTTGACCTGTCCATTCCCCTATAGATAAGCCGAGGTGGAGTACCTATTCTTAATGTCCAAATCACAACAATAACTCCTGAAGGCTTTGCTATCAAACTGAAGACCACTGTCCAAGATGAGGGTGTGAGGGATCCCAAACTGAGTGACAATATTTTTCCATACAAATCTCTGATATTTGATAAGGGCTCAGCTTCAACCTACTTGGTGAAGTAATCAGTGCTGACCAACAGTCACCTCTTATTTCCTGTTACTTTAGGGAAGAGCCCTACAATATCCAAGCCCTACTAAGCAACAGGCCAAGGGTTAGATAAGGAATTGAGGACACCCTTTAGCTTATGAATATTTGGGGCATATCTCTGATATTGGTCACACTTCTTCACGTACACTTATGCCTCCTTTTGCATATTTGGCCACCAATACCCTTGAATGAGGGCCCGATAGGACAATGATTTGCCCTCAGTATGATTTCCACAAATCCTTTTGTGTAGCTCTTCTAAGAGTGGTTCCATGGCCTTAAGGTGGATGCATAGCAGATAGGGCCCAAAGAAAGAGCATTTGTATAACTTTTGATCCTTGGACAACTAGAAACGAGGGGATTTTCTCCCCATTTTATCAACTTCCCCTTTCTACCCTAGTAAGATATCATCCTTAAGGAACAACACAATAGAATCCATCCAACTAGGTCTCACACTAATTTGGTGAATATGGACCTTCTCTCCCTCTATCTTGGTAGGCTTGCCTAGATCTTCAACCAGGATAACCCGAGGTAAACTCTGCGCCGAAGAGGTTGCCAAAGTGGCAAGAGAGTTAGCATGCATGTTTCTGCTCCTCGAGATTTGTTGTAAGGAGAAAGATTCAAACCCTGATTGCAGGTGCCTAACTTGATTCAAATAGTCCTACTTTCTCACATCCTTGGCTTCCAATTCTCCCCTTACTTGGCCTACAACCAACCTCAAATTTAAAAACATCTCCATTGTTCTTCCTCCTATTTTTTGAATCATAGCCATCCCCACCAACAGAGCCTCGTACTAGGCATCATTGTTTGTGGCCGAGAAGCCCAACCTTAAGGATTTCTCAATGATTACCATTTCAGGAGATATTACAACTAGCCCCACTCCTGATCCCCTTTGATATGCTGCGCCATCAACATACACCTTCCAAGACAGAGGTTCGTGCAAGGAGATCATCCCAACTAATTTTCCATCCATGTTCACCATTTCACCATTTTCTTCTAAAGAAGGTTTAGCAAACTCATCCACTAAATCTGTGAGGACTTGACCCTTTATAGAAGTGCGAGGCATATACTTAATATTGAAAGCTCCTAAAATTTTTCCCCATTTTGCAATCCTCCTTGTGTAATCAACTTTCCGAAGTAGTGATTGAAGTGGGAGTTGGGTTAAAACCACAATAGTGTGAGCCTGAAAGTAATGTGGGAGTTTCCGTGTAGCGTGTACTACTACCAAGATGGCCTTCTCTAGTGGTAAATAGCAAATCTCTGTCTCATGCAATTATTTGCTTACATAATAAACTGGTCTCTACACCCCATCATCAACTTGTATCAGTATCAGACTCACCATATGTGAGGCTATAGCAATGTAAGCAAATGGAACCTCCTCCTCCTCCGACTTGGACATAATAGATGGCCGAGAAAGGTACTCCTTCAACTGCTAGAAGGCCGAGGAACTTTCCTCCATCCATTCAAATCCCTTCCACTTATGCAGCAACTGGAAGAAGGGCCTACACCTATCTGCTGATCGAGAAATGAATTGATTCAAAGCGGCAGTCATCCCTGTTAGCTTCTAGACCTCTTTGGGACTCCAAGGAGGCTGCAAGTCATTAATTGCTCTAATCTGATTAGGGTCAACTTCAATTCTGCGATGAGTAACCATATAACCCAAAAATTTGCCAAAGCCCATGCCAAAAGAACACTTACCGTCATTGAAGCGCAATTTGCATTTCCTCAATATCTTGAAAATATTCTCAAGGTCATCTATATGCTCGAACTCTACTTTACTCTTTACCACATATCATCTATATACACCTTAATATTTTTGCTCAACTGAGGCTCAAACATCCTAGTCATTATCCTCTGGTAGGTAAACCCTGCATTTTTTAATTTAAATGGCATTACTTTGTAGTGGTAATTCCCAGTGGGTGTAAGAAAATAAGTCTTTTCTTGATTGTTCAGAACTAGCGGTATCTGATGATAGCCTTGAAGGGCGTCCAAAAAGCTCCTTCAAGAATGGCCCATAGTTGCATCCACTAATTGATCTATCCAATGCAGGAGGAAAGGGTCTTTTGGGTAAGCTTTATTTAAATCTGTAAAGTCTACACATACTCGCCACTTCCTAATTTTCTTTTTCACCACCACTATGTTGGCCAACCACTCAGGTTAAAACATTTCCTTTATGGCCCTAACCCACTTGAGCTTAAGTACTTCTTCCTTGACAGCATCAGAATGTTCCCTAGATAAGTGCTGAGGTGGTTGCTTCTTGGGGATGGCGGATGGATTGACGTTTAAACGATGGCAAATGAAATTCGGATCCACCCTAGAGGCTTCGTAGACGCTCCATGTGAACACGTCAATATTTTTTTTAAGAAAATTTATCAGCTCTTGCCTCTCCCGATGAGGCAGCTGAACTCCGACCTGAAAGAACTTCTCCTCATAGTCGTCAATAACAACTCTTTCCAATTGCTCGCACTTTGCCTTTTCTACCTCTACCTCTGTTGACAACACTAGCAACTTTGATTGCTATAAGTCCCGCCCATTAGGGGCCCAAGACTCAGCTCTAGTCTGATGTCTGATTACGGCTTGACCATAGATTTTCTCCCCACCAACTCCTCAACCCAATCCCCAGACAGATACTTTACCTTCAGGTACAGGGTGGAAGGTAGGGCTCCCATAGCATGAAGCCAAGACCTTGCCATAATAGCAGTGTAGGGGGAGTAGGCATCTATCACGATGAAGTTCACCTTCACGACCTTTGTCCCTGTCTAAATGGGTAGTCGGATTTGGCCTTTTAGAAAGACAATCTTCCTGTCAAACCCTATTAGAGGGGAATCATAGCAGGTAAGGTCCTTGGACCTCAGCTTCAATCCCTTAAATAGGCCAAGATACATGATCTCTACGCCGCTGCCCTAATCTACCAACATTCCTTTCACATCATACCCACCTATCTTAAGGGTGACCACCAGGGCATCATCAAGTGGCTGCAAAGTTCCAACCTTATCCTCATTTGAAAAGCTCAAAGTTGGCCAAACGTCCATTCTACTCCTTTTCGGATCAGGGGATAAGCCATCTGCAGATGGCCGAGCTATAGACATCATCCTAGATGGCTGAGAATCGGTCCTTCCCGGAGCAACAAGAATGACACTGATTGTCCCTAAAGGTGGTCTTGCAAAAGCATCTCTTTAAGCCCCCAACCCTGCCTGACTACCCTATCCATTAGGTTGATGAAGAAATTGCTTCAACTTTCTCGCCTTAACCAATTGCTCCAGGTGGCTCCACAAAGTCCTGCAATCCTTGGTAATGTGCCTTCATTCCTGGTGGTACTAGCAATGAAGGCTTCGGTTGTACTTCATGGAGTCTCCCCCTATCCTGTTTGGCCATTGAAAGTATGGCTTATTCTTAATTTTTTCCAGAATTTGGTGTACTAGCTCTTGGAATATAATACTAACTACCTGAGTAGTAGTAGATCCAGAATGCCCCGTGAAATCTCTCCGAGGCGGTTGTTATTGTACCTATCTGACTTGAGATCCCTTCTATCCTGAGGGACCGCCTTAGCTTTCCCCTTTACCTGCTACTGGTCCTCCTCGACTCGCTTATACTCATCAATACAGTCTATGAGCTAATGCACACTCCTAACTGGTTTTCTAGTCAAAGACTTTCTCAGATCGTGCTCGGCAGGCAAGTCGACCATGAAAGTCCTTATAGCCACGCCATCAAAGTTCACATCTATCCCATTGAATATCTCCTAACACCTATCAGAATACGTTTTCAGGGTCTCCCCCTCTCGCATGGTCATACACAGCAGGGAGTCCAAGGACTGAGGAATCCTACTGCAAGTCACAAAACAAGCCCCAAACACCCTAGTAAGCTCCTTAAAGGAGCTAATAGAACCTTCTTCGAGGCCATCAAACCATCTCATCACCATAAGCCCCAAACTGAATGGGAACACTTTGCACATTAAGGCCTCATTCTTGGAGTGAACAACTATTCTTTGGTTGAAGTGGCTAACATGCTCCACAGGGTCTATTCTACCATTATACATAGTGAATGTTGGCTGGTTAAACCGCCGAGGAAGTTTTCCCGTTTCAATTCTACACGTAAATGGTGATTTAGAGATCTGGTTAAGAGCCCTGCTCATAGCATCATGGTCCAGACCTTTGCGAGTTGAACTCTTACTCCTCCGCTTATAATGACGGTCCTCATCATACGAAAAAGACTCATTGGGAAGAGTCCTGGACCTAAGCCTGTAGCTACCATCTCCGTCATTATCAGAAGAAGGGTCAAAATCTAAAAAAGTCCTTTGTCGCTCGCAGCGTAGCCTCCTGCGAAGAAGGTCAATCTCCAACTACATGCTTCTGGTACTCTCCTCATAAGAGATGTAACTCCCGCCTCGAGACTGGCTCCTACTAGTATGCGTGGTGTGCGCACTAACCTCGCGGTCCCTCCTTCGTTCAAGATTGAGAAATTGGTCCTGACGTTGAGAACCAACAAACTCCTCCCAGTTGGACCTCGAACCTACCATAGCTAGATGTTGATCTTACTAAAGCTCAAGATTTCCCACAAACGGTGCCAATTGTAAGAGTGGCGTTTTGGTTCCTAAGCCCAAGAGGTAGAAGGATTCAGGCCCAAAGATCCCAACACAATGAATTTGTAGATAGTGGGCTTAGAAACTAGGTTTCAATGGATCAAGCAACACGCACAGTGGATTAAAGATAATAAGAAAGCAAAGAAAGACAAACTCTATGCAAAGAAATCCTTCCTCTCGGCGAAGTCTAGGTAGAGTGGTTCTTGAATATAGTTCTTTTAGACTTGGATACAATTTCAGTTCTTGTTGGTACAGTGTTTTCTCTACAAATTTCCTAATCTCCTCTCCCTGAAGGATCTTTCACATTATATATGTTTATTTCACTGATCATAGCCCTCCATTTGTTGATTATACAGGCCACTACTTGAGTGTTTGTCCCATTAGACGCCCTCCCCAGTCTTTTGCGAGTTGCGGTAACCAAGATAGCACTGTTCAGGGGTCTTCTCCACATAAATGCGGCCAAAGGGTTTGGTGAGGTGCAATAAATGTGATGGTGGCTACCATCCCTCCAACCATGCCAGGGTTAACCCCCTTTCTGAAGCTCTTCCTCTACAGTGTGGCCCCCCTCTGGTAACACGCCTTTAACGTGGCAATGGCTCACCTCTCGGGCTTTATCGTTCGAGCGAATGGGCTCCTCGGAACTGTACTGGCCTCCTCGGCCTTAGGTATGACACGTGACATGATTACCTTACCAAATTTCTATACCCCATAACATCCATTACATAAAATCCTGAGAATAAAGGTTTGTAATGTATCTATTTAAATACAATCACCACTAATTATAAGAATAATAAAAGTGAAATACATCGTGTCATCAGTGAAATTACAAAGGTGCAACCATAACAAAGACATATAAGAAATTAATATACTTTTTAAATAATAACCCTAACAAGGAACCAAAAAAAAAAAAATCTATGCCCAAAAATGCATTAATTTTTATTTTTAATCAAATAAAAATTAAGTGAAGAAAAAATAAATTAAAAAGAAAAACCATACCCCCTAGACCATTTCTCCAATCTCTATAATAAATTCTAGAATTTATTTACTACAATTTTCACACTTCCATAACTCAACAAATTTCTACCACCTTTTTCACAAAATCCAAGAATTTTTCTCCTATTTCACAATTTCTATTATCCCTCTCCAAAATCTGTGAACCTCTCTCTCTTTCTCTCTCTCTCTCTCTCTAAACAACAGTTTCCTCAACCATAATCCCCTATCCATTACCCCCAATCCAACCATGATCCCCTCTCCATTTCCCTCCAATCCTCTTTTGCTCTCTCTCTTCTAGGGCTTCAATAATCTTTCTCCATAAACTCAAATAACGATATGCACTATGCAAATGATCTTGAGTCTGTGATTTACACAACAAGAAGACCAAGGATACCCATATAGACTACTATTGTGGTGGTGTCACAACACACACACACAGAGGAAAACATAGAAGAGGAAGAACATTGAAAGAAAGGGGAAAGAAAAATAAATAAAAATAGACTTAATTTAGCTAAAGTAGAAACAAATTGCATAATTAGAATCCTCATTCTTTTCGATTGTGATCTCTTCTTTAGAAAATACAATTTGTAAAATGTATTCTACGTAAAATGGATTTATCTTATTTTACAAGCTCAATCATAAATGATACATGTCAACTTCTTTTGTAAAATGCAGCTTTTGCTTGAAAGTTGTGAAAATGCGTTCTCAACAAAGATGTCAAACATAGCCTAAGTTTTAAATTACTCAATCTTTCAAAAGTTTAAACTATTGAAAAATTGTAAATTTAATAATTTAAATACATAATTTTAATATTTCAATTTTATTCTCATTATTTAGCTAAACCCAAAACACCCTATAAACACAATAAACACATCCTATTCTATTTAACGCCCAAGAATACTTATGCTCGACAATATTTGAAAAACCCATGTTTCAAATCCATGGCAAAACAATTTTATCAATGGAATTCAAATCCATAATCAAAGCCCATGGTTTAAATACATGGCAATTTATTTATCCAAAACCCGATTCACATTAACAATATTAAAGCCAATTCTCATTGGCTATATCAAAACCCAGTTCTCGTTGGTAATATTTAAACCCTAGTTTTCATTAGCAACATCAAAGCCCAATTTTTATTGGCAACATCAAAGCCCAATTCTCATTGACAATATCAAAATCCAGTTCTCACTAGCAATATTTAAAACCCAATTCTCAATATCAAACCCCAATTCTCGCTGGCAATATTTAAAGCTCAATTTTCATTGGCAACATCAAAGCCCAATTCTCATTGACAATATTAAAAGCCCAACTTACGTTGGCACTATTAAAAGCTCAAGCTAAACTACTTGGCATTATTCTATCAAAAGCTCAAGGTTATTAATACTTTGCAAAATACTATATCATAATTATTTCACTTAAAAGTCCAATAATGAACAATACTTTAGATTCTTAAACATATTACTGTAATATTACAAGCTCATGGAATTTATAAATTATATATTCTCAAAACCCATGGCAATCATCTTATAAAAGCCCATGGAAAGTTATGATTATTAGACCCATGAAATTTATTTATTTCATATTATAAACTCATGTTCACTATCTATCTTACATCACAACATTCATAATATTTATTATGGAAACTCATGGTAATTATTCATCTTACATGTCCAATATGATTATTTATAGAGAAACTCATAAGAACATCACATTATTCCATTATGGTGGTTGTTACTGTATTTATTTAAAACTCATGGTAAATATTATTCTCAAGAACAATACTGGAGATCATTATTTAAAAAAACCCTACAGAAAATATCATTTACAAAGTAATACATAATAAAAATTATGAGAAACTAAAAAAGTTGTTATTTAAAGCCCATGGGAATTAATACCCAAAATCTATCATAAATGTTTATTAAAGCTCATGGATTCATTTTATTTCTACTAACAACTTAAGCTCATAAAGAGTAAAAAACCCATGGTAAAGCATGTCTTTAATGCCCATTTTGTAGGCCCAAGAATCTCATAAAGTTGGGAACAAGCCCAAGCAAAGAAAGGGCCATGTGGCCCAACTAAAAGTGTTGAAATGGAGCAAAGTTCTAGCCTAAAAAGGCCCCTAGCAAGAGGCTTGAAAGTGGGCAACCAGCTCCTGTTCATCCCTAAATAAAAAACAACTAGAAACCCCTACAAGAGAACCAAGCCTTTGAGGATGAACTAGGGACTGTCCCATCAGTTTTCTACCACCCTTTACCTAATGTGAACAATGCCCAAGGGCTGTCACATTAGCTGAAGTCTGAAGGATGATGGAAGTCCATCATCTACCTCAAAACTGTACCTCCAGTGGAAGGAAAGTTGAAACCAAGTTATCCAAACCTCAACAAATTGATGCTATAAATGTTAAAAACGTTCAAGACATGATTCATATGCCAAGCCCATAAATCCTAAAGGGGAAAATTTAAGAACATGTGGTTTGGAGGGCATAAAGGGATCTTCAGTGAAACCCCCCGAAATGGACTTAGAGTTTGACACCTGGCTTGGGTGTTGAATCTTACTTCTTGGGGCACCAAATCTCAGTTGCAGCATTAGTATTCGTTCCTGATACATGCCTTAATCCCATTGATTAGGCTCAGTCCCAAAAATCTTGGCATTTAATGCAAAGCACTCTAAAATCCCATCATTATCCAGAGAAGCAAGGCAGCCCCTAAAGTAAATCTCCTACTTCTAACCAAAAATCTTAGGAAGATTAACCTTGATTCACTATCTCTGATTAGTCATACGTTTTTTTTGGATTCTTGTTAATTAATACTTCTCTAAAGCTCCATTATAAAAGCATACACACCTCAGCCCACAAGGGGAGAGCTAACTTCTCTGAAACTCTTGGTTTGTTTACTACTTTGCTCATGGTTTGGCTTTCCTCAAGCTCATCACTCATCATCTTTAGCCCACACTCATTTAATCTCAGATACTCTTTTCCACCTTTCACACAATCACAGCCCACAAATGTCTCTCAACTAGCCATAAACAACCCACCACTCACAAAAAGCCTTAACTTTAGTGTTAATCCCATTCCACTCACTCAAAACAGCCCACATTACCTCATTCATGACTTATGCACACACACTCACCAAAATCTTAGTTTAATACTTGCTGCACTAAGCTGGGATCTCTCTCTCCCTTCATTTCATCCTATTTTTCATCTTTTATTTGTAACTATGGAGCTTTTAATCCTTATTTATTATTATTATGGTGAAGGGCATAATGTTCTGGATACTATGAAAGTTTTTCCCTTATGTTGACTAAATAATAATAAGTAAAACATATGATTTTTACCATGTAAACACACTTATTAACTTGGAATTACCCTACCACTAAAGATAATACCATACCACTAGAAAACTGATTTGAACTATGATGTTGTAAAAGGACTAATAATATAACAAACTAACAATAGTAACGTGTTTATTGTGCTTTATTATTGTCTTCTTGTTAGGGTGCAACCTCTATTTCTTGCTTGGGCAGACTTACAAAACACCGAAAGTCTTTGGGCTTTATTTCAATGGCCCATTGTCAAGAATCAGCTTGGCTACCCCATATTCTATTTAGGAACATCAAAATTTTCCCCTTAACATTTTGCCGACTCCGCTGGGGAGCCAACCATGGCGAAAGTCTATCATGCCCTCAAGGTTGCATAATAGCCAACAAGAAGCAAGTCAACATGATCTTTATTCATATGTATATATATATATATATGTGTGTGTGTGTGTGTATGTATATGTAAGTGAACACTCTATTTTTCTTTCCTTCAAAAAAAGAAACAATTTTTTTCTTTAAAAAAAAAAGGGTGTCCTTTGCCATGAACAGTACAATATTTACACATGGATAGTCAAAAGGAAAAAGATAACAATGCACATATATATGTTTATATACATGCATAGAAGAATGGGCACTATTTGTTTTCTTTCAAAATCACAAAACATTTTTTCTTTTCCTTTGGCTCAAAAATGGTTTTTGCAGAAAAAAGAAAAAGAAAAAGGGGAACATAGTTACTACAGCTGGAGGTGTCCTTCGCAATAAAAAGTACAATATTTACACACGAATGGCCAAAAGAAAAGGGTAATAATGCATGTACATATTTTAGTATATATATATGTAGATAAATAAACATTATTTTATCATAAAACTTCTTTCTTTTTTTGAAAAGGAACACCCTTTTGGCTCAAAAAAAAAAAATTTCCTTACAAAAAAAAAAAAAGCGGGCACAGTAGCTATGGTTGGAGATGTCATCTGCTATAAACGGTGCAAAATTTTCACATGAATAGTTAGGAAGAACATGTGCACACATAAAAAAGTAACAATGGGCAACCCCTTTTATGCAAAAAATTTCTTTTGGGCATGAACCTTTTACAAAACAATGTCCATAGTTAACTAGTCCTTCTTTCAAATGTAATATTGGTACCTACAATTGAATGACCTTTTGCACAAGTAATAAAAACACTTATAATTGAACAAATCACAACTAAATAAGTTTTTCTATAGCTGAATGAGTTTGCATACAAGAATAGTAACAGCGCCTACAACTAGGAGAGTTTTTTTTTTTTTTTTTAATGGAAAAAAAGAAGAAGAAGAAGTCTTTATAACTAGAGAGTCTCAAAACATGTAGTAACACATTAGATACATATTACATCCCAATAGAGTTGCCCACTAGAAAAATAAACTAAAGCATGAGTAGCCTAATCCAATAAGCCACCAAAGGTTTCTACGAAGGAGGAGCCACCGCTGGTGGGTAAGGACAACATGATGGAATTCTTTTGACTTGTTAAAAGGGATAGTTCTGCTGATTTTGCTGCAATTTCTTTCTCTGAATATGCAATCTTCATCGCAAGCTCAGCCAATTTCATCTAACCATCACGAATGATGCATGAGATAGCAGTACTTAACATTGAAATTTTCACTTAAAAGTACAACATGTTGCTCAGTTTAGATCCTGATTGGTAATACATGTTGACTCACCAACGTGGTACTCACGTCATCATGTTGTTGGACTGCCATAAGTTCACTAACATATGGCTGGAGTCTCGAACTTTCAAGATAAGTCATTACATCGCTATCTTTAAATTTATATTGAGTATATGTTACTTTACTATGCTCATATCACTTAGTACAAATTACTTTAATATTATGTCACATTCATATTCAATTAAAACTATCATGTTAAATATATATTACTTTATCTTTACCATTATTGCAACCATTGATCGAAAATTATTATGTGAAACATATTGTTTGTTTCAACCATCGTTATGCTTCTTATACTTTGGAATTTGTCTATTTTGTAGGCATGAAACCCCTGATCATAACTCCTTGCAACTAAAATCATCAATATTATCCTAATCACTAAAGGAAATCCTTCTTGTACTAACCACTGAACCAAGTAGATTGACGGTCATCCCTTAAAGAAGCTTTGTCGCCATTGAAGCCATGGCAGCCCCACGCATACTTCACATCACATAGTGATTACTTTGACATCTTTGCTTAGGAGTACAACATGATGCTCAGTTTAGATCCTAACTTGGTGATACATGCTCTCAATGTCAAGCCATGGAGAGATTTATCATGACATATGGACTTTCCATTGCTGTACTCATGTCATTACACAGCTAGATTGCCATAAGTTCACTGATATAAGGCTGAAGCCATAAACTTTCAAGATAAGTCACCACATCACTATCTTTAAATCTATATTGAATATATGCTTCTCTACCAACACTATACCACTTAATACAAAATACTTTAATATTATATCATATACATCATTCAATCAAATCTATCACGTTAAATATATATTACTTTATCTCAAATATTATTGTGATCATTATACAAAACTTATTATTTATTTTAATAATCATCATGATTTTTAAATACTGGGCTTTGTCTATTTTGTAGGCATAAAACCCATAAGAATTTTTCATCCCAATATAAAAGCCCGAATCATCCCAGAAATTCAATAACTCCTTGCCGCTGGAATCACCAATCTTGTTCCAATCAATAAAAGAAAGTTTTTTTGAATCATCCACAGAACCAAGTAGATTGGAGGTCATCAAAGAAGCTTTATTATCACCATCAAAGCCGTGGTAACCCCCTGCCCCCTGCCATGGTGACCCCATGCATCATATTACTAGAATCATTAGATTCACATGAACCATATCATTGGAACCTTTGGAATCTTGAGCATCATCAAGGATGTCAACTACCTCACAGTAGGGGGCTTTGATCTAAAAGGCCCAATCAATTTGGCATCCCTACATCTAGGGACATTTGTCTTGAAAAAGAAGTCTATAACAACAGCTATTATTGTCTAGCCATGGCGGAAGGCAAAAATCTCATGGAACCTATCAATGGCAAATGGTTGGAGCTATATCATACTTAACTCAATAATCAAATTTTCTGCAAAATGCTTTGGAAATAGAGACTATCTTCATCATCACAAGTAGTACATGATTCAGCTGCACAACACATGTGATATAGCAACCTACAAGTAGAACAATATTCCTCTCATACCAACACCAATCTTGCATCCAACCATGAAGCTGGAATGTTTCTTCACGATATCTCCAAATACCATTGATGATCAATCTTTTCAAGAGCAATGACAACAAATTTTCCATGCACTGCCATGAAGTAAGAGACCATAGTTAAATATCCAACGGTAACAACAAAAAGGCAAATGAACAGTATCAAGAAATAATTCCTTCTAGCAATATGCAATTTCAGATCATACTTGGAGATTCTTTTATTCTAAGGAACATCATGAAGATATGAAAGAATCACAGTTGGAACTCTTCAAAAGCAGTCTCTCTAGCCATAACAGAATCAGTAAGGCTTTTGTCAATTGCCATTATGTCTTCAACGGCAAAACCTAAAGTGAAAATGCATCAGTAGTAAATATACATGATAAGAAGAAGGGAAGGGGCATAAAATTACCGAATTCTGTATCCATATCCTCAAATCCATCATCATACTTCCTCGGCTATGTCTTGTTATTATCACCAAGTTGTTGGAACCATAAGGGTAAAGAAATGCAAGGCCATGAATGAAGACAAGGATTAGAAGAAAAAGGAAAGAAATGATGTAAGAAGATAAGGAGTTCTTGAAGAAACCTCTTCCATAGGTTCATAAATCTTCATCCTATTGGCAATGGTCTTCCCCTAAATTACTTCATTATGACAGTTGGACCTATGGAACCAATAGTTGGGTTAACAGAAGTATTAGTTTGATCTAAATAACCATAATCAAAAGGTCTAGATTCATCACGGCTGAAATTCTCACTAGATTAGACTTGGGGGCTTCCACCACAATGTCTAGATATCTCCTTCATGAACCAAACAACTATTAAATTCGGCATCTCTAGACTCCAGCGGTGCATTAGGTTATGGAATACAATCTTATAGCAGAACAATATCGCATCACCAATGATATTGGCTTTATGAAGGGGTCAACAAAACACTTTGTTATCAATCTTTCAGCTTATTCAATTAGGCCAATCAATAATGGGCCCACAAAGACCTATAAATCGAATAAGGGCTGGCAAAAGCTCTTATCATTGGATACAAAACATCAGTAGCAGTTGGAGCCCATACAACTTCATCACTAGAATATCTCTTCGCAACACCCACTTTAGAGGTGCACTAATTGGATTATCCTTATTAATTACTATTGAATGACTCGTATCACCTTGCCAATGGCTCCAATTCCACCAACAATTAAAATCTCTTTATCAACTACAAATGCAAAAGAAAAACTCAATCAAGAAGAGTTGAATTAGGAAAGGAGGATGGAAGAAGTTTGGAAAGAGATAAAAGGGTTCTTATAGTCTTAGAAAAAAGGAAGAAGCTCTCTCTTTCAAGCTCACCATCTCTCTCTCTCTTTCAACCCATGCAACACAGGCTTATGGACTCATTCAAACTCACATATGTGACTAAAGGCAAGCTAATCACACATACTTAGGGGGCTAAAGGTTGGGGTACAGTTTTTTCACTCAAGCCACGTGCTCTAATCCTATTTAATCACTTTTATTTGTTCACCAAAAATACCAAAATATCACCCATATATTTTTTGGGCCTACATGAATATTTCTCATCAGCCCACAAATATTTCCTATCTCATTATCTATAATAGGCCACCATTTTTTTTAAAAAAAAAAAAAAAAAAAACTCACGCGTGTGATCCTAATATTTTTCTTTCAAAAAATATAATATTACTAATAACTTGATCACACGTGACTCAGGGGGATGAATGTTAGGGTACTTTTTTTTTAACGCCTAATTTTATTTGAGTACCACCTATTTATTTTCAAACACCACTAATAAGTTATTGGGTTTTCCCAAATATTCTTTGCTCTATTATTATGTTAATCACAAATGTTTCATATCTCATTATCTAAATTGGGTTATGATATAAAATGTCACAAAAAAGCCCAAAAACTCATATTTTATCCAATTTTATTATCATTATTTAGCCAAGCCCAAAACCGGCCCTATGAACCCAATAAACACATCCTATTCTATTTAAAGCCCAAGAATACTTATGTTTGGCAATATTTGAAACGCCCATGATTCAAATCCATGGCAAAACAATTTTATCAATGGAATTCAAATCCATAATTAAAGCCCATGGTTTAAACCCATGACAATTTATTTATCCAAAACCTAATTCACATTAACAATATTAAAACCCAATTTTCATTGACAATATCAAAGCCCAGTTCTCGCTGGTAATATTTAAAACCCAATTTTCATTGGCAACATCAAATCCCAATTCTTGCTGGCAATATTTAAAACCCAATTTTTATCGGCAACATCAAAACCCAATTCTCATTGGCAATATCAAAGCCCAATTCTCGCTGGCAATATTTAAAACCCAATTCTCATTGGCAATATCAAACCCTAGTTCTTGCTGGCAATATTTAAAACCCAATTTTTATTGGCAACATCAAAGCCCAGTTCTCGCTAGTAATATTTAAAGCCCAATTTTCATTGGCAACATTAAAACTCAATTCTCATTGGTAATATCAAAGCCCAATTCTCATTGGCAATATCAAAAGGCCAACTTACATTGGCACTATTAAAAGCCCAAGCTAACTACCTGGCACTATTCTATCAAAAGCCCAAGGTAATTATTTCCCTTAAAAGTCCAATAATGAACAATACTTTAGATTCTTAAACATATTGCTATAATATTACATGCTCATAGAATTTATGAATTATCTATTCTCAAAACCCATGGCAATCATCTTATAAAATCCCATGGAAAGTTATGATTATTAGACCCAAGACATTTATTTGTTTCATATTATAAACTCATGTTCACTATCTATCTTACATCACAACATTCATAATATTTATTACTGAAACTCATGGTAATTATTCATCCTACATGTCCATTACGATTATCTATAGAAAAACTCATAAGAACATCACATTATTCTATTATGGTGGTTGTTACCTTATTTATTTAAAACCCATGGTAAATATTATTTTCAAGAACAATATTGGAGGTCATTATTTATAAAAGCCCCAAAGAAAATATCATTTACAAAGTAATCCATAGTAAAAATTATGAAAAACTAAACAAGTTGTTATTTAAATCCCATGGGAATTAATACCCAAAATCTGTCATAAATATTTATTAAAGCTCATGGATTCATTTTATTTTTACTAACAACTAAAGCCCATAAGGAGTAAAAAACCCATGGAAAAGCATTTCTTTAATGCCCATTTTATATGCCCAAGAATCTCATGAAGTAGGGAACAAGCCCAAGCAAAGAAAGGGCCATGTGGCCTAACTAAAAGTGTTGAAATGGAGCAAAGTTCCAGCCCAAAAAGGTCCCCAGCAAGAGGCTTGAAAGTGGGCAACCAGCCCCTGTTCATCCCTAACCAAAAAACAATTAGAGACCCTTACAAGAGAACCAAGCCTTTGAAGATGAACTAGGGGCTGTCCCATCAGTTTTCTACCACCCTCTACCTGACATGAATAGTACCTGAGGGCTTTTATATCAGCTGAAGTTTGAAGGATGATGGAACTTCATCATCTTCCTCAAGACTGTACCTCCAACGGAAGGAGAGTTGAAATCAAGTTATCTAACCCTCAACAAATTGATGCTATAAATGTTTAAAATGTTCAAGACATGATTCATGTGCCAAGCCCATGAATCCTAAAGGGGAAAATTTGGGAACATGTGGTTTGGAGGGCATAAAGGGATCTTCAATGAAACTCCCTGAAATGGACTTAGAGTTTGACACCTAGCTTGGGGTGTTGAATCTTACTTCTTGGGGCACCAAATCTTAGTTTCAGCATTATGATTCGTTCTCGATACATGTCTTAATCCCATTGATTAGGCTCAGTCCCAAAAATCCTGGCATTTAATGCAAAGCGCTCTAAAATCCCATCATTACCCAAAGAAGCAAGGCAGCCCCTAAAGTAAATCTCCTACTTCTGACCAAAAATCTTAGGAAGATTAAAATTGATTCACTACCTCTAATTAGTCATACGTTTTTTTGGATTCTTGTTAATTAATGATTCTCTAAAACTCCATTATAAAAGCATACACACCTCAGCCCATAAGGGGGGAGCTACCCTTTTTGAAACTCTTGGTTTGTTTACTACTTTGCTCATGGTTTAGTTTTCCTCAAGCTCACCACTCATCATCTTTAGCCCACACTTATCTAATCTTAGATACTCTTTTCCAGCTTTCACACAATCACAGCCCATAAATGTCTCTTAACTAGTCATAAACAACCCATCACTCACAAAAAGCCTTAACCTCAGTGTTAATCCCATCCCACTCACTCAAAACAGCCCACGTTACCTCATTATTGCCTTATGCGCACACACTCACCAAAATCTTAGTTTAATACTTGCTACATGCACTAAGCTAGGATCTCTCTCTCCCTTCATTCCATCCTATTTTTCCTCTTTTATTTGTAACTATGGAGCATTTAATCCTTGTTTATTATTATTATGATGAAGGCCATAATGTTCTAGATACTATGGAAGTTTTTCCCTTATGTTGACTTAATAATAATAATAAGGAAAACATATGATTTTTACCATGTAAACACACTTATTAACTTGGAATTACCCTATCGCTGGAGATAATACCGTACCACTAGAAGACTGATCTGAACTATGATGCTATAAAAGGACTAATAATATAACAAACTAACAACAGTAACATGTTTATTGTGCTTTATTGTTGTCTTTTTGTTGGGGTACAGGCTCTATCTCTTGCTTGGGCGGACTTACACAACACCGAAAGCCTTTGGGCTTTATTTCAAGGGCCTATCGTCGAGTTTTGGTTTGGCTACCCCATATTCTATTTGGGAACATCAAAATTTTTCCCTCAACGAATATATACAACCATTACTCTTCTTTACGATAAAGGTAGGCATTTTCTACATCAGAAGACACGATAGACATATATATACTCTCTAATTCTAATGATATAGTTTAAGGAGCTGAACTTTAATCATATATGGCTTAATTGTATTTGTTAATTAATTCATAAATTCATTGTTTTATAATGTATTTGCTCATATAATTAAGGTTTTTTTTTTTTTTTTTTTTTTTTTTGGGTGTGGTTAAAGTGCCTCTATAAGGTTTAATTGTATTTTTATATTATTACTAGTGTGTAACCCCATTCATATGCATGGGTATAATTAAAAAGAATCACAATTATACGGTTCAAATTGTATATATATATATATATATATATATTTAGAAGAGATTGAAATTATACATGGTATGAACTTACACCTTTTTTAAATCATAGATTTTTTAAATATGTAATGGTTTCGCATTATATATATATATATATGTACATTTTTAGATCCCTTAAAACACAAGTTAAATTATTCAAAACTAGGTTAACACAAGTAAATCATATCAAGTAAACAATGCGGAAAATAAAGAACACAATGATATGATAATTTAGGAAAACCAAACCGATAAAAAACCTAGGGAGGATTTAACCTAGATATCCTCAAGGTAAAACAAATCTACTATGAAAGAATTGAAATTTTACAATAACGACTTAGACTGCTGGGACGGGTGCAACCAAACAAGCAAGTGACCCCAAAGACCAACAAGCAACAAACCTACTAAGGCAAAACAAACAAGAACATGGCAAAGGCCTAGATCTAAGAAAACAAGCATGGATTCAAACATAAAAAAATGAAAAAAAAAGAAGCAAACAAAGCTTAAACATGCATAGGGGAACTTATCCAAACCTTTTGTTGAAAATTGGGCGTATGGATGTAGGCCTAGACCATTAGATGTAGATCTACATCCTACCTAAAAGCCAAAGCCTATGAAAGAGGCAAAAGCAAGAGATATAAAGCTATAAAAGCACTAGGGATAGCATCCAAACAAGCTTAAAGCACAATAACATGTAGATCTAAACATGGCAAGAAGCGCATAAGCATGGCAAAGAGCACAAACACGAAATTTAGACATATCCTAGCCCAAGAAAGCTAGGCCAACAACACCAAAGCAATAAAATATGTTAGAAAGTAAATAGACATTCTAAGAAAACTATAAAACATTCTAGGAAGCAAGATAAAGCAAGAGATATGCTAGGAAAAGCTATAAAACATATCAGAAAGAAAAATAAAGCAATAAACAAGGTATGAAATTAAGTGTGTGTTTGGCAAAAATTATTTTTGCCAACTAATTTTACTATTCAGCTTATTTTTGCTACTATTCATAGGTCCTACTATGCTTTTCGATACTATTCATAAGTCTAACTGTACTATTTCAATTAACTTTTACTTTTATCTATAGTACTTTCAGCAAAAAGTTTTCAATTTTAGCAAAATGTATCCAAAATAGACCATAAATGGGTGTAGATAGTACCTAAAAAGCTACATCTACACCACTAAACCTCAAATCCAAGGTACCAAGACCAAGGGGAGGAAGATGGGAGCAAGAACACTACCTCTTGACTGTCGGAAAAAATTAGAAATCAAAGGTTTTTGTGTGTGTTTTGGAGAGGATTTAGAGAGAAAGAGGAAGAAAGAAACTGCCCAGAAAATGCTCCAAAATGCCTAGGGGGTCTGGGGATGTTTATATTGCTCAACACTGTTCCCGAGGCATGGAGGCCTTTTAAGTGCGTTGAGTCAAGTACATTGACGTCAGTAATTCCATTTTTTTCTTACCTGACTTCAATATAATATTTGGAGGCCTTCTCAGACCCTGATTAAGCTGATTTTGGTGTCCCTAGAAAGGTATGGATGTCTAGTTTCCAGAACATTAACGAAAATTAAAATCTAGCAGCCAAATCAAGAGTTATGGCCTCAGGAAGTGAGCTAATGTGCTTAGCACTATTTCGATGATATCTCAACCATTTTAACTTGGATTTCGACCCATGAGTAATCATTGGAAAGAGAATTGGTGCTCTTCACAATGAAGTTGGTTTCCAACCCATTATAATGGTCATATCATAATTAGATTTTCGGGTCGCTCTCGTGAGTCAAACTTGGTCAAAGTTGACAAAAATATTAGATAACCTCGGGTTTGATGTAAAAACATGGAATATGTTGCTTTGTTGTGGTTTTAACCAATTTTGACCTTCGGTCTACACTTGGCTAACCAGGGACATTTGACCTAAAATTGCACTTTAAGTACTCCGATGCCCGAATGGATTGTACCATGTCAATTTAGATGTTCCCAGGACCCCCTGGTGAAAAATTGATATTTTTGGAATTTCCAAGGTCCGACACACAAATAAAGGACGGGCAAAATACGGTATCTACAAACACACAAGGTGAAAAACATAAAAAAATTTATGTATTTGGTTCCATGATTAGATCCAAAGATGATAAGCATTACATAATAGACAACTGTGCATGGGTTCTTATCGGTGAATTCAAAGAAAATGAACTTGTCTAATAAATAAATTTTAAAGGAAAATTAACTTTTAACTCAACAAAGAAAATTTTAAGTGCTCAACTTAATCATCCATAAAGCGCCCAGTTGAATGCTACAACTATACTGCTTGAAAGGAAGTTTTCTCTCATGCAACAAGCAATTGTTTCTACATGTACTTGCTATGAAACTATTCCAATATAATCGGAGTCTTTGACTAACATGTAAAATTAATTTGATGAATTGGGTGTAATAACCACAAGAATAAGAAAAATTGAAACCCAATAAAAATTAAAAATAGAAATAAAAAATAAAAAACTCTCAACACTTTATAATAATAATTATTCAGAACAAAAGACTTTGCAAAAATAAAAGTACAAGCACATACCTTGTTTTGATCAGAGGCTGCGGTGGAGATAGGTCGGCAGGTTTTGGTCTGAAAAGTCAAATCGAAATTGGAGTGGGCTTGGGGGGTGAGACTAGTGGCGCTAAGCTTTCTGGTTAAAGTTAGACTTCTAAGTTATGTAGTAAACTCTCTAGTTAATTATGCCCGTACTTGATAAAAGAAAGGGGTTAAACATAGAAATTCACCTAAATTATGGGTATTTGCACTTTCCACATAAACTATGAAAACTTTGCATCAATTTAATATTACAAATTTTACCCTGTAAGCCTGATTGAGTGTTACAATTAATACTACATGCAAATGACTTGACCATAAAAATTGAATTGAATCACCATTTTACTTATGCAACAAATTAGTATGTTAAATTTTTTGTAGTCATGTGACTTGCATATATCCATTAATTTTAACTTTTAACAATTAATCAAACTATGGGACTATTACAAGGTTTGGCACAAATTGGGTAATAATTACAAATTTTATACTGTGGGGTGCAAAATGGATGTACCTCCATTATTTATGATGGTTTTCTACAATTAATCCTAAGAAAATGATTAACTTAATACAATCAAATATTAATTTATAAAATCTGTTTTAGTAATTATCATTCATATTATTCGGGTTAACTCTTAGGAATGGGGATTTATCTTTTTGCTAAATATAAAGTAGTTTTATTAATTAAAAGTGACTATTGGCGGCCAGGGTCATCTCTCACCTCATGAACAAAAACACGGTTAGGGAGGGAAGGGGTAGGGATTGGCTCATAGCAATTACAATGAAAGGTCCACTAGCAATATTGTGGGCTAAGAAATTTGCAGAATTTGCAGAACTAGAAATTTACAGGACCAAGCAATAATGTTGGATAACAAAGACTTGATGTCAGCTACCAAACCATTAATAGCCCAAGTTACTGAACGTGCAGGCCTGTTGACGGCAGTTATCACTTCCAAATAGTTTTTTTGAGCGCCACAAAATCGAGGATTAGCTAGTCTACTCAAAATTGTATATACAATATACACCTTTACAGCATGGTGTATATTGTATATGCCTTTAATTTTTTATGATTTAGGAGCAACTTATACACCATGTTCTTCGTTACCACAATTAGAGCCTTCCTTTTCTTCTTCTTACAACAAGTGAAATGAAAATTATTAGGTACTCCCAGAGTAACATAAATGCATACTCCCCTCTCTCATATGAATAATGGGTCCTACAATGAATTTAATTAGTAAGACCCACCATTCATGTGAGAGGAGAGAGTATGCATTTATGGTACTCTGAAAGTACACAATAATTTCCCCAAGTGAAGAAAGGGAAGAAGAAAAGGAATTTGAACCCAAATCAATCAATATGCATGTGTGTGTGTGTGTGTGTGTGTGTGTGTGTATCCTAATGCTTTTTGGCATAGAAGAAAACATATTGTTGACTTACCTTATGTTAAAGATTTTGATGAAAAGAATATTCCTACTAAAGCTCGCTCTATTCAAATGAATGCTGAAACTATTAAGATTTGCAAAAAAGAAATCAATGATTTACTTCAGAAAAAACTCATTAGGAATAGCATGTCTCCTTGGTCTTGTGCTGTTTTCTATGTTCAAAAAAATGCTGAGATCGAGAGAGGAACCCCTTGCCTAGTCATTAATTATAAGCCCTTGAACAAGGTCTTAGAATGGATTAGGTATCCCATACCCAACAAAAATTATTTAGTTCACAGATTAAGTAAGGCTGTGATATTTTCCAAGTTTGATATGAAATTTGGATTCTAGCAGATCCAGATTAGTGAGAAGGATAGGTATAAAACTACTTTTACCACTCCTTTTGGACATTATGAGTGGAATGTGATGCCTTTCAGTCTTAAGAATGCCCTGAGTGAATTCCAAAACATTATGAATGATATTTTCAATTCTTTCAGCCATTTCACCATTGTTTATATTGATGTTGTTCTTATTTATTCTAGCTCTATTGATGAACATTGGAAACATTTGTATTCATTTCTAGAAACCATCAAAAGAAATGGTCTTGTTTTTTCTGCTAAGAAAATCAAATTGTTTCAAACAAAAGTCCAATTCCTTGGCTATGATATTGTTGAAGGACAAATTTTTCCTATTGATAGAGCCATTCAATTTGCTGATAAGTTTTCTGATGTTATTACTGATAAAACTCAAGTCCAGAGATTTCTTGGGTCTCTAAATTATGTTGCTGATTTTTACAAGGATATGAGGAAACAATGTAAACCCCTTTTGTTCAGTTACAAAGTAATCCTCCTCCTTGGTTTGATGTTCATACTTCCCATGTTAAACAAATGAAGTCTCATGTTAAGACATTCCCTGTCTTGGTATTCCTACTATTGATGCTTTCAAAATTGTTGAAACTGATGCCTCCGACATTGGTTATGGTGGTATTCTGAAACAAAGAGTTTCCCTAGAGTCATCTAAACAAATTGTCTGTTTTTATTCTGGAATCTAGAATAATGCACAATTAAACTATAGTACTATTAAAAAGGAGATTTTATCTATAGTATTATGTATTTCAAAATTTCAAAGTGATTTGTTAAATCAAAAGTTTTTGTTACGTATTGATTTCAAAAGTGCTAAATATGTTATTGAAAAAAATGTTGAAAATATTGCTTCAAAATATATTTTTGTTAGATGGCAAGCTATTTTAAGTGTTTTTGATTTCGATATTGAATACATTAAAGGATCTCAAAATGCTATCCTTGATTTCCTTACCCGTGAATTTCTGCAGTGTCACCATGGCAAGTAGGCGATCCAAAGACAAAAGCCTAGCCACTAATAAACCACTTGTTAAAAAAGAACCTATTTCTTCCCTAGAAATTGTTAACCAATTCACCCCTTTAGGTACCATCCGTAAGCCCAATTACTCCTCTGTTCTAGCCTCTTCTTATGATCCTTATGCTTTAACTACTGTTTCCTAACCTGTTAAAACTGTTTACCCTAATGCTTCCAATGCTTCACAATATGTTAAAAAACAATCTGTTCAAAACCTGTTTTCCATAGAGCCAAATAGGGCTTCCATTACTAACTCCTTTAGGCTTGCTACTACTTATTTTCCTCCATAATTTCACTGGATTCCTGAGCACTGTCAGAAGAATGTGCAATACTATTCTGACATTCTGCAACATGAGAATTCAATCAGTATTAAAGCCATAAAAGACAAGGCTAATAGTGATAAGATTATTTATCACAGTGTTTTCTTGAATCACATTATTTCTGAAGAAATGTGGGGTCCTAATCTTGCCTCCACAAGATTGATGTCAACTTCCCCTGTTCCTTATTCCTATCATAATTATCTCACTACCTGGTTTAGATTCATGCTTCACCAAAATGAAAATATGTCTCACTCATGGTTTGTTAATTTGGATAAAAGATCTCCCATTTTGGTCCATCTGCTAGTGGACCCAGTTTGGCTTAACTGTTGAGATATTCCCAGAGCCATTAATGAATTCTTTTACATATTGTTAGGACATATGTGATTTACTTGTTAGAAACATATGTCACTATTTTTATGTAATTGGCTAATCCTTTGACAAAACACACTTTACTTGTATTTGGGTAGATCTAGGATGTGTTTAATACTTTAAGAAACTGTATTTCAAGATCAAGTGTTAAAGCCATGCGAGTCTATCTAAGAAACAAGCTGAAGAAGTGCATGTCATTAAAATCTTGACAGTTATACATCTATTAAGCTTAAGAAGCTATTCCAGCCTCGTGGCTCAATAGCAGCTCGATAGATAGGCATTTGTTGAGGTTTATGAAAAACAGATTTTCAGTTCTATTTTAACTCTAATCCGTGATTATGTGTTTGGGTTTCCTTTTCTCAAAACCCTAGACATATAAAAGGATTATTTTAAGGGTCGTCAAAGTGTTCACAAGTTGCACAAGTGTTGAGCAAAGTTTGTTCAAGCAAATTGTGACTGGAGATAAAATTTTCCCTAGTTCATTGTTCTTGTGAAGAAGTTGTTGTGTTTGTGCACCACAAGGTTTTGTGAACAAGCATCTTCTGGATCTTCATTGTGGATGAACTGAAGAACTTTGCAGCCAACAACCTTCTGTAGTTGGTGATTGAAGTCGCGTACTGGATCTGCGCAATTGGTTAGTCATGTACTGGGAGCCATGCATCAAAAGGAGAAATTGTCACTACAGAACAAGTCCAATTGGGAATTGGAGTAAGGGTTCAACTATAAGTATAAGGTACTAGGATTCCTTTACTTGTAATCACTTGTTGTGATAATAGTGGAATTTCAGGAGTGGTGACCTTAAAATCACCCAGTGGGGTTTTTGCCGTGTTGGTTTTCCCCATTCGTAAACAAATTACCGTGTCAATTTATTTTCTACTGCACTTAGTTTAATTGGTGATTTTTTTTTTTTTTTTGTGCTACCACACGTTTGCATGTTAATTTGATTAATTAATAAACTTGGCTAATTAATCAATTAATTCATCACAAGGGGTCAATTCGTTTTTGTCCTATCAAGTGGTATCAGAGCAAGCACACTCTGATTAAGTTTTAATCATTGCTGTGTGATCCATTGACCCCTATTGTCATGGAAACTCTTGATTGTTTTTATTTGCATGATCTTGTGTTGAATGATGATGATGATATTCAAGATGCCTATTGCAAGCTTTAGAATTTTTGTATGAAATCTCTTGAATGTTCTACAAAATTAAAAGCTAAATTTAAAAATGTCAAACTTGAAAAGATGATTTGATTGCAAAATTGGATGAAGCCAATAATTTGAAAGAGAATTTTAAAAATCAAATTTCATCTCAGGTGGACAAAATTAAGTGTTTGGAAGAGCAACTAGTTGAATTTAAAACTAAAGTTGAAAATTTAACTAGTGCCAAACTTGTTGTTAAGCCTAACTCAAAAGAAAAAGATTTTTATATTCCCTCATTTAAAAGGAATAATGAAGAGTTGAAGGCTAATATTGCTAGGATAGACAAAGGTAAAAATTCTGATGTTAACGGTGAAGTTTCTAAACCTATGTCTAAAACTCCTCCTAGGATGAAAGAAAAATATGAATTTGTCCCCATTTGTCATCATTATCATATTGTTGGTCATATTAGGCCAAATTGTCCTAAGTTGAGATCTCTGTCAACCTCTAAGGTTAGACCTCCTTCTAAGGTGCCGAGTAGTTCTAAAACTGCTCATGTTTGTCACCATTATGGTGTTTCTGGTCACACTCGTCCTAATTGTTTCAAGTTGTTTCCTTATAAGCGAGTGTAAAATAGGTCTCATCCTTTGTCTAAAGGATCTGTACCTATTCTTGGTGAGTTATTAAATGCCTTGAGTTTTTTTACTCAATTTCAGGGGAATTCTAATTCCTCTATGTCCTTTAGTAGTCATACTAGGACATGTACCTTTTCATCTTCACGGCCAAGGACTCGTGCTATGTGGGTGATAAAGGATCCTAAGACTTAATTGTCTTTTTGTCTGTCCCTTGCTTTAATTCTTTCTATCTAATTTTGGACTTTCTTTCTTGATTTCTTATTTGTTTTGGAATCATGCTTTCATGCATTTGTATCCAGTTTTATGTATTGCTTTGTTTAACATGTTTTTGTTTGTTTTCAATTTTGTTTATTTTTTTTTCAAAGATAAATAATAATAAAAAAATTGAAAAATACAAAAACAGTGTGTGTTTTGTGTACATTAGTACTTGTGTACCTTGTATGGCCATTGAAACAAAGTTTTCTAAACTTTGTATCTCTTGTAGTTTAGATAAGCATCTCTATGCACAATTAAGCAAGTGAGCTTTATGGCTCTTGTTTGTGATGAGTAAGATTAAGTAATCTCTTGTACTTAACACTCGTATCACTCTTTTTGATGGAAAGGACTAAAAAATCCTAAGAGAAATGCATAAATAACCATCTCACCACTGTTGCTCGCTAATCATTAAATGACATATGTATGCTTCATCATAGCAAAAGTGCAATGTCAAAAGCTTAACATCATTGGGTATTTCTTTTCTATCTCTTATATGCCCATTCATGATTTGCTTAAAAAGAAAATATGCAAAGAAAATAAAAGCAAAAAGAATCAAAATGCTTTAAATATGATTGCAAGCGTGTTTTCTAGGAGATGATGTGAAAGTTATAGGATGTACCTCGAAGGTGATAGTGCCGATCAAACAATTATGATTGTGTGTGAGTTAAAGTAATTTTCTCATATCTCAAATCGTCGTAACGTGTATACACTTATGCAATCTTGCAATGGTTTTTACACACATCACACAATATTCTTTGCTACTCTTGATACATGTGCAGGTACAATGTAATTTGGCCATCACAAGGTTTACATGTGTTAATGTATGCTCACTAAACTATCTTGACTTTTTTTTGAAATATAAAATTGGTTAGACTTGTTTAGTGTGCGTGTGTGTGTTTGGGATCTATATGCTTAAAATTGTTGTTGAGAGATGATTTTGAGAGCTTAAAATGTTGATTGGATCCTTAGTTGAGTTGCATGCTTGATTGCATTCATATCTATGTTTTTCCCTTCTTGAAAAACTATTTTTAAGCAATCTCGACACCTCCTCAACACTTGGCTATCTGTCGAGATCTTAAGCTGGTTCTTATCGCAATCTTGATAGCTTCTCGACAGCTAGGTGGATCGATCGAGAAAGTTCTTGGATCCTTGATAGCTTCTCGACAGCTAGTGGATCAATTAAGCTTCCTTTAGCCTTCTGTTGAATTGTCCCTCGACATATCCTCGACAGCAGCATCTATCGATGCTTTAAATTCTCAACACCTTTCTCGATAGATGTCTCAACACCTCTCGACACCTCTATCTGTCAAGATTTACTAAACCTCAATATATAGGTTTTGCACGATCCGGTTTTCATTTCTCTCGATCTCTCTCTCGATAGCTTTGTCTCCTCACCTCCCAAATCACTCTTTCTCACTCCAAACCTCTTTCCCAATTGATTTTCAAGCGTTTTCAAGGTTTTCTTTTCACTTGGTATGTTTCTAATCTCTAATTTACATGCATTTCATGTTTTGAAACATAGGTTTTAGGGTTTTTCAAAATTGATGAGTAATTTTTGAATTTTTGGGATGGGTTTTTGCTTAAATAAGTTTAAAATCTCATGCATTGCATCACATAAGCATTATAACAGTATTATCATGCATTTAGATGTGTGCAAATTGATTGTGTGCTGGTAGGATTGGATTGGGCTGAGCCTATGATGCATTTTCTCTTGCATGTCACATGTTCATGCATTCCCCATGCATACGTACTTTTTTTTCAATATACTTGCTATATTTGAATGTGATGGGACTTTTCTGATTGTCTCTCTCTCTTCTTTTCTTTTCTGTTTACGTTAGTCGTGTTTATGGCACCTAAACGTAAGTCGGCTTCGTCTCGGAACCCTCTTCGTTTTGGGGCATCATCTTCGTCTGATCCTACTCCCTCTTCTATTCGGTTTTGTGATGAGGATGTCCAAAACGACTTCTCGAAGAACTTTTCTTGACGAGGTGTTCATTCGAAACGCCAAGTCATTTTGGCAGACTTCGCCAACACTGACCTTCCCAATGTCATTCAAAGTCGGGGTTGGGAGTCACTGTGTGACGTCCCGGTTACTTGTCCTTCTGTGTTGATCCAGGAGTTTTACTCCAAAATGCGTGGACTCGATTCTTCAGTACCTCTCTTTCATACTCAGGTTCAAGGTACACGCATTGTTATCACACCGGAGTTGGTATCTGATGTGCTCCGTGCTTTAAGGTAGAGCATCCTAACTACCCTGGATGTGAGTGTTTGAGGACTGTATCCAAAGACAAGATGATTTCTGCATTTTGCGAATGCCCTTCTGATTGGGGTGATCATAAGTTTACACCATGTAAGGACTTTGCTAAAGGTCCTAGATTCATAAACATGGTGATGACCTTTTTTTTGCACCCACTCTCTCACTATAACTCTATCACAGAGCCTTGTGCTTGATTTTTGCTTTCTCTTCTTGAGCATCACATTATAGATTTTCCTTCACATTTTATTCTTTCTATTATAGATGTGTTTAGGAATACGACTACCCGTGATAAGCTCATTTTCTATTCAGCTATCACGTGGATTTTGTGCCATTTTTCTATTCCTTTTCCCTCTTCCGACCACTTTTCTGTCATGTGTGCCATAGCTGCTACTACCGTTAAATGTAGCGAGGCACAGTTTAGGTCACAATAGTCGAATTCAGCAACTCCTCCCTCCCGTTTGACTCTATCTTGATCTGCTCCATCCACATCTGCTCCCTCCTCTTCTATGAGCAATGTGTCACTCGGGGACATCATGGTGTAGCTTCAGCGCATGGATGCTCGCCTTGATAGGTGAACATTCGTGTCGGCCATATTGCATAACGGCAGACGATCATGGGTGGCTTCACTTCTGAGGCTTCTCATCCACTTCCTCTGGTGGCTTCTGATTCTGAGGCTGAGGATGATGATGATGGTGATGAAGATAATGCTTCTGATGATGATGATGAAGATGCTAGCTCCACCGATGAGATGTCTACTTAACACTTTCATCTTTTGCCACTCGTGACAACAAGGGGAAGTAGTTTTGGATATGAGAGTAGTCATTCTTAGGAGGAGAGTTAGTATAGGACATTTTTGTTAGGGGGGGTGTTGATATCTGTGGGATGTAGTGAGGATTACTTGTATCTTTTTCTTTTCTCCGTTTTTAGATACATTTATTCTTGTACATGGGTCTTGTGACCATTATTGACATACATTGTACTTGTTTTCTTTATATGTTGATGTATATTTCTTTCACCTATCCTTGCATATGTTGTTTCTTTTCTTTCTTTATACACATGGTTCTTATTACTTGTATGCAATCTATTATTTCTATTTCACACAAAGATGCCATGATGAGTTTTGTTTAAAATGTTTCAGAACTTACAAAGTTTTTCAAGAGTTTGTGTTATGATAGATTTTATTTTATTCAACAAGTGAATATGAGTTGAGTGAGTTATGACTACTCTCATATGTTCATTTGTTTGTTGTGGTTTTGTCACGAATTGCCAAAGGGGGAGATTGTTAGGACATATGTGATTCACTTGTTAAGAACATATGTCACTATTTTTACGTTATTAGCTAATTATTTGACAAAACGCATTTTACTTGTATTTGGGTAGATCTATGATGTATTTAATACTTCAAGAAATTGTGTTTCAAGCTTAAGAAGTTGTTCCAACCCCGTGGCTCGACAGCAGCTTGACAGATAGGCATTTGTCGAGGTTTATGAAAAACAAATTTTTAGTTCTGTTTTAACTCTAATTCGTGATTATGTGTTTGGACTTTCTTTTCTCACAACCCTAGACATATAAAAGGATTATTTTAAGAGCCGTCAAAGTGTTCACAAGTATTGAGCAAAGTTTGTTCAAGCAAATTGTGACTAGAGACAGAATTTGCCCCAATTCATCGTTCTGGGGCACCATAGGGTTTTGTGACCAAGCATTTTCTGGATCTTCATCGTGGATGAATTGAAGAACTTTGCAGCCAACAACCTTCTCTAGTTGGTGATTGAAGTCACGTACGGAGATTCGCGCAATTGGTTAGTCACGTACTGAGAGCCGTGTATCAAAAGGAGAAATTGTCATACAGAACAAGTCCAATTGGGTATTGAGGTAAGGGTTCAACTGTAAGTTGATATAAGGTACTAGGATTACTTTACTTGTAATCGCTTGTTGTGATAATAGTGGAATTTCGGGAGTGGTGACCTTAAAATCACCCGGTGGGGTTTTTGCCATGTTGGTTTTCCCCATTCGTAAACAAATCACCATGTCAGTTTATTTTCCACTGCACTTAGTTTAATTGGTGATTTGTTTGTGCTACCACGCGTTTGCATGTTAACTTGATTAATTAATAAACTTGGCAAATTAATCAGTTAATTCATCACAATGGGTCAATTTGTTTTTGGCCTATCACATATTTCAAAACTATGTTCAAAGTTGATTCCTATTGTGCTAAATTCCCTCCTCTTCTCCATTTCATTAAGAAATACAAAGTTCCTTGAATACTGAAATGGCAATATGATAAGGAAGGTGATGTTCTCACTTGCCGCTGGTATGTTAAGTGGTGGGATAAGTTTCCTCACACACATTCAATTATTAACAATGTTACCAGAGAATTCTCATCCCAAAGTGCTTCTCCAGCATTAAGAATCACTACCCTAGTGCAGAAAGCTAAACTAGCTGACGCACCTGCTTCTACATCTGCTAAAACTATTAAATCCACTGCTAAGCCTAGAAAAAAGGGTTCTCCTTTGGATGAGATTCGCAATGATCCTTGAATGCTTGAAAATGTGTTAAAGCATAAGAGCTGTTTAGACCCCCAAATTAAAATATTACGGCTCGATAGATTTTACTCTAACTTATACTAAGTGCAGAATAAAGTAAATGCGAGCGAATAAACAAATAAACTACTCTAAGCCATTAGCAATATAACACAACAGTAATATGATAGCTAAGAGAGGAGGGAAGAAGAATGAAAACACAAGATAACATGTTGATGTGTTATCGAAGAGGAAACTAAAGAACTCGGCGAAAAACCTCTCCGCCGCCCTCCAAGCGATAATCGATCCACTTGACAATCAGTTGGGATACATAGGTTAGCAAGAGACCCTCTAAGCCTAATCTACCTGATGCACCTAAGTCCTCCAAGCTCCTACTCCAACAAGGCTTCTCAGAACTGTGTCTTGTCTAGCTTTCCAGATCCCGCAATACGTCCGATTGCATTTGCCAAAGCCTAGCTTCTTCCAATTCTTCCCAGTAGCACCAAAACCTCACTGAACACTTTGAAAGAGTGTGGTAAGTGTTTGGGCTATCAACCTCTCAATGGTATGAAAATGGAAAGGTAGGAGTTGAGGAAAATCCACAAGCAAATATGTAGAGAATTGTGGGTATAACAATCTCTAACTCTCAAGGTTTGTGGCTAGGGTTTTCTCTCAAAAGCACTCCTCAACATCTGTGGGTAATGTGGGTATAAATAGTGTAGGCACAGAAAGTGTGTATCAGAAATGACAGTCTGGCAAAACATAATGTTTCGTGGGTATCTCACGGGAAGGCCTTACCCGCGAGGCACTCGCGAAACACAGCTGTCTCCATCTGTCTTGACTTTTCGCATTCCAGTCATGTGCAAGGCACATGCATCACTTCACGGGATGCTAAGTCGCGAGGTACCCGTGAAAACACTTCAGTCTTCAATGCCTTGAGTCTTTACATAATCTCTCTCTCTCACACACAACCCTTACAAATAAATCCCACATGAAATACAATGTATAAAAAGATTGAACATAATTACAATCAAATTTGGCATGGAATTAAAGCCAACAAAACACATAGTTGTAAATTACAACTTTACAATCTCCCCTTTTGGCTATTTTGTGACAAAACCCCTAAAACAGACTCTAGACTTAGACATGAGTTTGGGAACATGGGGCAAAACTCACTCACACCTAATCTAGAAACTGTGAAGCACTTGCACGTATATACCTGTAACTTGAAACACTCACACGCTTATGACAAGTTGAATACATGGTACGTACCACTTTGCCCTTCCCTCTCAGGTAGTTAGGACACTCCTTCTTGAGATGCCCACGGCCATTACAGTCGTAACACACAATTCCTTGAGGGGATTGAAACTCCTTCCCAGCTTTCTTCTTAAATTCCTTCCTATCACCCTTGGAGAATGAAAACTTTCATTTGCTAAATTGCTTCCCACTGTTTCTCATCTTCAGAAATTTTCGAAAATTCTTTGCGAGGAATGCCACCTCCTTCTCCACATCATCTTCTTTGGAGGAATCATCCATTCTCTAGGTGATGGTTTTGAGAGCAAAAGATTTGCTCGACTTATAAGAAGGCAGTCCCAACTTATATGTTTGGAGAGATCCAATGAGCTCTTGGATTTTGATCTCATCCAAATCTTTACTTTCCTCTATAGCTGTGACTTTTGCTTAGAAACTCTCTAATAGTGACCTCAAAATCTTTCTCACCACCTTAGCATCCTCAATCTTATATTCGAGATTGAGTTTAGCAATTACAATTTCATTGAGCTTTCCATAGAATGAATCCAAAGACTTATCATCACCCATCTTGAGCTCTTCAAATCTGGTGGTAAGCATTTGGAGCTTCATGTCCTTAACTTTCTTGGTACCCTCATAGGTAGTCTCAAGAATCGTCCAAGCTTCCTTGGCTGTATCTACATGCGATATCCTGTGAAATTCATTAGTAGACACACCATAGAATATAACGTTAATAGCTTTACTGTTTGCATTAGCCAAAGCAAGAGCTACCTTGTCCCACTCGGACTTAGCTGTCGTGGGTTTAACATACCTGTTCTCGACGGAGTCCCATACCGACTCATCTATAGAACACAAGAAAGCCCTCATATGGACCTTCCAAAAGGCATAATTGCTCCCATCAAAAAATGGTGGGGCATTGAGAGATCGTGATCGGTCCATCACAAACAGGTCAAGGATCACACTCAAGTATTAAAACCACAATGAGTGTACCTGCTTTGATACCAACTGAACGCTCGAAAATGTGTTAAAATACAAGAGCTGTTTAGATCCTCAAATTAAAATATTACGGCTCGATAGATTTTACTCTAACTTATACTAAGTGTGGAATATAGTAAATGCGAGCGGATAAACAAATAAATTACTCTAAGCCATTATCAATATAAACACAGCAGTAATATGATGGCTAAGAGAGTAGGGAAGAAGAATGTAAACACAAGATAACACGTCGATGTGTTATTGAAGAGGAAACCGAAGAACTCAGTGAAAAACCTCTCTACCACCCTCCAAGCGATAATCGATCCACTAGATAATTAGTTGGGATACATAGGTTAGCAAGAGACCTTCCAAGCCTAATCTACCCGACACACCTAAGCCCTCCAAGCTCTTACTCCAACAAAGCTTCTCGAAACCGTATCTTGTATAGCTCGCCGGATCCCACAATAAGCCCGATTGCATCCGCCAAAGCCTGGCTTCTTCCAATGCTTCCAAGCAGTACCAAAACCTCATTGAACACTCTGAAAGGGTGTGGTAAGTGTTTGGGCTATCAACCTCTCAATGGTATGGAAATGGAGAGGTAGGAGCTGAGGAAAATCCACAAGAAAATGTATAGAGAATTGTTGGTATAACAATCTCTAACTCTCAAGGTCTGTGGCTAGGGTTTTCTCTCAGAAGCACTCATCAACATCTGTGGGTAATGTGGGTATAAATAGTGTAGGCACAGAAAGTGTGTATCAGAATTAACAGTCTGGCAAAACAGAATGTTTCGCAGGTATCTCGCAGGAAGGTCTTACCCGCGAGACACTCGCGAAACATAGCTGTCTCCATCTGTCCTGACTCTTTGCATTCCAGTCATGTGCAAGGCACATGCATCACTTCGCGGGATGCTAAGTCGCGAGCTACCCGTGAAAACACTTCAGTCTTCAATGCCTTGAGTCTTCACACAGTCTCTCTCTCTCTTTTCACACACAAACCTTACAAATAAATCCAAATGAAATACAAGGTATAAAAGATTGAACATAATTACAATCAAATTTTGCACGGAATTAAAGCTAACAAAACACATAGTTGTAAATTACAACTTTACAATTCTGATGCTTTATATGCCCTGATTAAGATGATATCAAAAGAAAAAGAAGCTGCTGACTCAGAAGATGAATGGTCCTTTGAAGCCTCTGTTACAAAAGACCCTTACTACTCCTACAATTAGGAGTGGTTTGGTCATGATGAAGAAGATGCTGATGATTTAGCAAAAGATTGAATGATGCTTGATTCCCCTATTTGTCTAGTCTGCACAACGGCCAAAATGCTACAATGTTTACTCATTGGTGAAATTCCACTATTACATTAGACCACTAATGATGATATTCTGAAAAGAAGATTCCCCATGCTTCCTCATGCTTTTGGTCACACCAAGTTCACTTTCAGCAAGCTTTGGACAAGACTATATATATATATATATATATATATATATATAAGCAGAGATCTCATGTGGGAAAACATGAGAGTTCTGCCAAGTGTCGCATTCTATGCGAAGAGAATTGAAATATTCTCAAGTGCCACATTAGAGATAAGAACAAATTAAATATTGACTTTTTATTTCATTTTGTTCAATGTTTCAATATTTTTCTAATTAAAAAATAAATATTATTTGTATTTTTTGGTTCAATGTATCAAGACTTTTCATCCCTTATACATACACACAAAACTCTTTGTATATTAATTCATGATTGACCTCTTGCATTTCTACCCCTCTATATAATCTACTCATAGCCTTTCATGCCATCCCATGTCGAATAGACACAAACTAAAAACGATGTCATTTACCTTCAATCTTTTGATGACATCTACCTAACTCTAACATTGTTATTTCATCTAATCCTAACTTGTATGAGTTAGCTACAACTAAGGAAGGGAGGCTTGCATTTTATATTTGAGTGACAACGGCAATTAGGATTTTGATTTTAAAGTTAGATATTGTAGATTTGTGGGTTTTGAAAATGATGTGATTGATTTTGTGTGTTTGGGATGTGTATTTTGTTTTAGAATTAAGGAGAAAGAAAAAGACACATTCTATATCAACTTTAATTTAATCTATAAAATTCCTCCAAATGTTTTTTTTTTTTTTTTTTTTCACATTACTTCAATTGGATAATTATGATGGATATGTGAGTAAAATTATAATTGTTGCATTTTATGATGAACTCGTTACAAATAAAATTCTATAACAATTATGCTATAATACATATATAACATTATTCGTGCATCACACGGGTAACTTACTAGTTCTTTTTAATGGAAGAAACGAGCAATCCTATTGTATCATAGCTCACCCTTTGAGTACAGCCCCAAAATCCTCATCTATATATGCATGGTCCCTGTATGTTCTTAATGCACCCCGGTGATTTTGACCATTTGAAGGCCCTGACATGTAGATCTTAACTGTACTTTTGACCTGATCAAAGTGAACCCATTTACAGATATGTCAAATTAGTTGAAGTATTGCATGAAAGGAGAACCTTTTGAGGATTAATTATGCACCAAAAACAGATTAAATCTTAGTGACTCATTACACTTAGCTAGATCAAATAAAACCGGAATTCCTCTTTACACTTGATCTCAAATTCAAGATATACAATATGCAAAGAAAAGGAAAGCTTTAAAATAAAATGAAATAAGCTAAGGTATTAGACAAAATTTAGCAGCAAGATTAATACATATTTTAGATAGAAGAGACACATATAAGAGCAAGACTTATCTAAGAGAAATGACCAATAGGACGATTAAACCTATTGTTATTGTTGTTGTTGTTGTTGTTGTTGTTCCTCACTTCCTTGCCAATTCCATACAATATCCTTGAGTGAGGGCTTCAAATCCTGTTTACAGAAATTTCTATACTCCAATGTGTCTCCTGCTGCTTTCATCACCTCCACAACACAAAAGGAAGGTGTAACTTCAAAAATTTCAGCATCTATTGCAAGTTGTCCTTTCCTCCCTTCTTTTCTGCCCTGTAATTTCACCTTTCCATCTTTCTTCATGAACTTAAATCTCTCCATCTCTGCTATTTCTTCAAATTTCGACTCGATCATTGAGGCGGGTTTTGTACTAGTGAATCTTGCCTGTGGTCTCTGACTCATGTCCTTCTCAAACAAGCCGGATAGATCAAATCCTTGTGAAAGGGAGATAATATCAAAGGCATTGAAATATGGTGGTCTTCTGTGGCTTGTTTCTGCACCAACTTTGTTGTTCAAATCATCATCAGAACCTGATGAAGCAAAGGCAGCTTGAACATCACTAACGGAGATGTTGTCACCATCTGGAGGGGGTAGTGGGGTTTCAAACTGTTTGAATCCCTTCTTGAACCAAGTATTCTCCTTGATCTTGGCCACATTTATTCTTGTGCTTGGATTGGTGTCAAGAATTCTTGAAAGAAGCTTTCGAACCTCTGGTGGGAACCACTGGGGGCACTTAAATTCTCCTCTGCTAATCTTCTTATACATTTCCAAGAGATTCATATCTTGGAAGGGAAGATAACCTGCCAATAAAACAAAGAGAACCACACCACATGACCATATATCAGCCTTAGCTCCATCATAACCTTTCTTGTTAATTACTTCCGGAGCTACATAAGCTGGAGTACCACACGTTGTGTGAAGAAGGCCATCTTGTCTCCTGGAATCCCACAATGCACTCAAGCCAAAATCTGAAATTTTTAAGTTACCATTTTCATCAAGAAGGAGATTCTCTGGTTTAATGTCTCGGTGATACACCCCTCGGCTATGACAAAAATCCACAACCCCGATCAATTGTTGAAAATATTTACGTGCCGCATCTTCCTTAAGCTTCCCTTTAGCAACCTTGTTGAAGAGCTCTCCACCTTTCACATACTCCATGGAGAAATAAATCTTGGTTTTGCTTGCCATGACTTCATAGAGCTGAAGAACATTAGGATGTCTAACGAGGTGCATCACGGAGATTTCTCGTTTGATTTGATCTATCAATCCCACCTTTAAAACCTTCTCCTTGTCAATAATCTTAATGGCTACACTCTGACCGGACTTTAGGTTTCGCGCCAAGTAAACCTTTGCAAATGTCCCTTGTCCAAGAATGCGGCCAAGCTCATACTTTCGCATCAATATTGCACACGTCCCTTTCTCCATTTTGCCTTGTCTTTTCTTCCACCTACCAAAAAATATAAAGGATATGAAATTCAAACACAAAAACTACCAGGGCTCATTGCAATTTGCTCTACATGTTTCTTTTCAATTTTTTAACTGAGGTTCAAGGCCTGAAAAATCAGATTTTCTCCATGGAAAAGACAAAGGGACAAAGGGAAATCAGACCTTGCATAAAGGCAGGGTCAAGAGACATCCCTCTATGAATGAAAGAGCTGCAACATGTACAAGTTTATTGTAGCAAAACAGATCGATTGAGGAATTACACCTAACTCAAAACCGATCACTGTGTCAATGTACTAATATGGTAAAAGATGTGTTAACGGACTGGCTCTCTATAGAAAAAGTAGTGGTTGTAATTTAAGGCCCTATTTATGGTACTAATAAATTATATTTATGTGTGCTGAATTTTTTGGACCTTGCTATATATATCCGGCGTAAGGCTCTAGATGTTTTGACTAGCTAGTTGTCGAATTTACCTGTTAAACAAGCTCGGAACTTCAAAGAAAATAGTCACACTCACACCCTGTACCTTCAGATAGATCCGGGTGAGAAAGAAGTGGCGGAGAAACATTTAAGTCAAGGGGGCATGAAATTTTTTACTCTTTCTTGGTCATTGCTTAGATGGCATATTATGTTAGTTTAAGCTAGACAGATCAAACTCAGAATATACTTTGACAAATTTCTGATTGTTTCAAAAACCTAAGTTTTTAAGAAACGATGAATTTAATCTTTTAACCATAGTTATACCATTCCCAAGAATTATTCAAGAAATTCTAACTTCGGCTTTCCCTTCAATAACACACAACACTTAATTACCAAGGGTGAAAAATAAAAGGAAAGAAAAAAATTCCAGCAATCCCGCCATCTTATAGTTGCATCACGGACAAAATTGGCCTCTTTCCTTTTTGGGCAAAATAAATAGCATTCTACCCCATTTTCCAAAGTAATTAAGAAAATGCTCATTTTTTGAAAATTGACTTTCTCAAAATCGAGTTAAAAAAAAAAAATTTGAGTCCTATAGTGACATTTTAAGGAGCCTATAATGACATTTTAATGACCTATAGTGGCGTTTTGTAACTCAATCTCCATGAAATCGAGTTACATGCAATTTTTTTTTTACCTATAACTTGATTTCATAAGGCTTGAGTTAAAAAATGCCACTATAGGTCCTTAAAAACATCACTATAGGACTTAACTCGATTTTGAGAAAGTCGAGTTTCAAAAGATGGGCATTTCCCCAATTAGTTTGGGAAATGGAGTAGAATGCTATTTATTTTGCCCGGAAAGGGCAGAAGCCAATTTTTTCCGTTGCATCACATGTAAAGCCATAATAAATTAATAATAATGACTTTGGTACACAATTTAGATTTATAAATTATGAGACATTCATAATCTACTTTAGCTCCCTCAATATGAAGGGAGATCTAGGAGGAGGGAAGTGAGTATACGTGTTTGTGTTCGGATCTACATTTAAGGGTGTTTGCAAAATCAAAGAATTGGTGTAATTGGATTATGAACCGGATCTACAATAAAATCAATTAATCTTACATTCTTACACTTCATGAGATTAAAGTAAGGATATAGATAAATGATGGTTGTTAGGCAACACTACGAGCTTTAATGGGGGAAAAACATGCAAAAAATCTAGAATTGAGAAACTAGATTTGATGTGCATTTTCTTCTCCCAAAAAAAAAAAAAAAAAAAGTTTGATATGCATTTAATTTGGGATGGTCACTGTTATTATTTATGTTTTTCCTTAAAATTAAAATAAATAAATAAATAAACCTCGTTTGAGAATGCCAAAATCAATCCACCCCCTCCTCACCCCCAAAAATAGAGAAAGAAAAATAGAAAAGGTTATAACATAGTAATGGTACCCATCTTTCTTCAAATTGAAACTGACTTCGAGGTACATAACTGATCTTGGAGGCTGCTGCATATCTTGTAGAAATTGTTTCAGCCACAAACTGATGAAATGAAAGAGAAACTTGTTGGTAGAAGAAAAGTCATTAGCAAAACATTGGGCCATCCACATTTGGGCTAGGACGTGCACTACACAAAATCTTCCATATAAATGATATTATTTTCATATATTTTTTTCTGCAAAAACATTGCTCTTTTATTAAATTTTTCCCCCTCGAGCTGCATAAACATTGTTTCACCTGTTCACCACAACATGAATTGCGACTATAACGTAGCTGTTACTAAAGAATTTTGATCCTTTGGTTTGACTAACCAAGACATCCTTTCTAGGAATAAAATATCCATCAAACTCTAATTGTTTAAGCCTATCGTTGATTACCATACGGGTTTTTCCTCTTTCAACTTCTCTATGGTTTTTTACTATAAAGCAGGACTACAGGGAGGACTGTTTGTCTCTTTTATTAACTTTTTAGCAAGAATCTCTTGTAATTAACATCTGTAACTTTGAAAGTGGCAGAACATGAATGATTTATAGTCAAAAAATTAGATAATTCAAGACATTTGTCCACAGGTGGTAAAATTTGTAGATGACCTTTTTATAAAAAATGATATGTATAGTTCTTTCATAATTTTCTTCTTATCTTTTAGCTTGTCATGTTATAAGACAAATTTTACTATATATTGTTATACAAATTTTTGCAAGAGTAGAGGCGGCTCCACATCGAAGCCAAGGTAGTCACAAGACCACCATGATGATTTGGAAAACAAATTATTGTATATAAAATTTAAAATTTTTTATGATTTTTCTCTCATAAAAAAAATTTGTTACCACCCTAAATGTTTTTAGTCCCAACATAATTAAATTTTGGAAATTTTTTGAAACAAACTTGTATGTAATCTAAGTGTGCATTTGGCCTCAAATTAAAAAGCCAGTTTATTTCACTATTCATCTTATTTTTGCTACTATATATTCATGGGCCCACTGCACTTTTTGGTACTATTCATGGGTCCCATGAAATTTGCCAGCTTATTTTACTATTCAACTTATTTTTCCTACTATTCATAGGCTCCATTGAACTTTTTGGTACTATTTATGGGTCCCACAGTACTATTTCAACTAACTTTTACCTTTATCTACAGTACTTTCTATAAAAAGTTTTCAGTTTCAACAAAATAAGCGAATTCCAAACAAATATATATATATATATATATATATATATTTGAGAAAGAACATCATAAACCTTTATTAAGAGTATCCAGCTAAATTAGCTTGGATGACTGGAAAACATTGTGGTAGAACATCCTCCATCCACACAACTAAGTTTGAGATATGCGCAGCATATCTGACCAGACTATTAGCAACCTTATTACCTTCTCTCTTAACATGAGAGTAACGTAATTAATTAAAAAAACAAGAGCATCGATGTACATCATCTAGTAGTAAACCATAGTAGGACAGCATAGTTTCAATCTCTTCCAGTGTATAAGCTTGCGAAATTAGTTGCAACAAAGAAGTGATAGCCAATCCATCACTGTCGCAAACAACCACAATAGCTCCCGAATAGTTCACCCCTGAAAAAATTCTTTCATCGAAGTTTACCTTCACCAAAGTTGTCGGTGGAGGATGCCAAAGAGCTCAAGGTTGTGGATAATTAAGCTGAGGATGTTGGTTGATATTGAGGAACTCTGCCAGTCATTTTTCACACTCTTCAATCAACTACTGCAGGTTGCAATACGGCAAATGCAAGCGGGTTTGACTCCTGTTGGTCCATATCACCCATGCCGTGAATGCAAACAAAACTAGCTGTTGGTGATTCTACATAATCCAAGACAGCAACTCCTTGAAGTCCAGAAACTGTCTAGATATTTGGCAAGCCCAGAAATTAGTGTTTAACCACAATGTGTCAAGAAAAGGACACGACCAAATTGTATGGAGGGAATGCTTTTTCATTTCACAACATCTATTGCAGTGAGGGTCGTCAATTATGGTCCATCGCACCAAATTCTGCTTTGTCAGTAGGGATTTTTGGCAAGCAAGCCAAATAAAACTTTTTATCTTATTTAGAGTGAAGAGTGACCAAATCCCTATCCAAAGGCCTTTTACGTACCTCAATTTTCTGCACTACTCAATCTAGCCTTGCTTCATCTGCAAGTGTTTTGGTTATGAACACTACAGAGGGGTCTTTTGCTCGGATAATATCTCCAAGCTCCTTCCCTGTACATAGGATCCCAAGCCCACGACAGTTCCAAACTTTGAGATTCATGATTCTTGGCAAGGCTAATCACCAGCCTCCGCCTATATAGAATGTAAGACTCCATCCTCCCTTAAAACCTGCTTTTTCTTGCAAGGTAATTTAGAAGGACCTTGAACCTATGAACAAAATTCTCTTTTCTCCACCAACGTATTCACCTTTGTCTCTCCCTGTGTTTCCTGCATTTTCTTGAGCACTGCCTTCAGTGTTTTTCCTTTCAAATTAGGTCCACATACACTGAGTATTTAGTGACTTTGCTGCCCCTTGCTCCTCACGTGACTAACTAGAAGTATTTTTGGCAATAGTAGCTGATTGGGTTGTGAGTTTAATGTAATCAAATTTGGTCAACTCTGAATCAATCTCATTAATTCGGACTTCAAACAAATCGGGGAAGGCAGCTATCCCATGAATATTGGAGTTATGACTTTCCAAAAATTATGAGCTTTCAATGGTATTACTGATTACAGAATTTTTTGGTTCCCGTACGTTTTGCGTTATAATTAGAGAGTCCAAAGTAACGGTTTCATCTCTTGAATCCTTTTGCAAGACGTCCCTTGGAGTTTTTGACTTGCTCATCGCCGTTGGACAATGAACAGGCATTAGATTCACATCATTCATCACCACCAGTTCAGCCTCAACACCAGTATCACAATCAGTAGGTTTCAAAGACGAGCATTGTTTCGATTTGAAAAAACTTGGAACAGAGACGACAACCTTCTGTGAAGAAACAAAAGGCGAGGCTCGAAGAGTGGGTCCGAATTGCTTTGGATCAGCAGTTAAGAAACCTTCGCTCTCTAGCCATAGATCACCATCCTTGTCATCGTGTTCAAGACGGCCACACAAGTAGCAAATATTTGGGATATTTGAAAGTTATCCACATGGTTTTACCATTCTCCATAGAAATTATCCGACCACGGCAAAGAGGCAGGGAAACATCGATCAACACCCTAATCCTTATACAATTATCCCACTTTGTTTCTGTTGGATCCGCAGAATGAAATACCTAGCTAAGGACATTGCAGATTTTTTTAGCGGCTTTTACATTCATGTAACGGTATGGCAACTCGTGGACTTGCACCCAAATCAAAGTTCTATCAATCTCATTATTGAAACTCCAAGGCTTGGCATTAAGGACCTTATCTCTATCAGCTGCCGATTCGAAGATGAACAACATTTTATGTTCTCCAACTTTGCGAGCTTGAAAGCCATTTCGCAATCGCCAAAGAGGAGTATAAGTTCTTGCTATTGCATCGATATTGAGGGCTCGCTTCATCAGAAAATTGACTACAATGTATGGTCTTAAGAGCTAAGATCACTTTCTAGGCAACACCTAGGCCCCTCCCTCTTTGAAAGCGTGAATTTGGTCCAATCGTTTGTTAGTTCATCCATTGTAGACATGGTAAACTTACGAATGCAAATCAGAAGTGTAAGAAAGAAAAAGATAATTGTTTCCCAATAACCCTTAAAAAAACCCAACTAGTCCAAGAATTAACACTATTAAAAACACAGAAGAACAACAAGCCTTCAAAGTGAATGGACAACAATTCTACTGCCTAAGAGATGTCAGAGGGCTTTCTTAGCGACAGAGAAACAATCCACATTTGACCATTTGATAATAAACAATAAATTTTTTTATTAGATATGAATTTGAACAAATCCACCATTAGATTACATTTTCTTCTTATATCTTCCATATTTACAAATTTTTTTTATAAAAACAATCAAAGAGTAATAACTATATCATCAATCAAATGTTTAAATTTTGAGTTTTTGTAGTATAAAATTATACATAAAAAATAAGTTTATAGATCGAATTATAAATAACATTTGATAGTCATGAAATTTGACATACATTTAAAAAAAAAAATGCAATTTAACGATTATGAAAACTCACTTAGTGTGTAAAACACTTGTGAATGTTTAGACCCCCAATTACAAAATTTCTAATGCAAGCTTATATTCAAACAATATATGTGTAATACCCAAATTGGAAAAATACTCTAAACCATAATTAATCAAAACACAGTAGCAATTAAAACGAATAGAGTAGGGAAGAGAGAAGCAAACACAAAGATAACACTAAGCCGTGTTATCAAAGAGGAAACTGAAGAACTTGGCAGATAACACTGAGACGTGTTATTGAAGAGGAAACCGAAGAACTCGGCAAAAAAGCTCTCTGTCGCCCTCCAAGCGGTAAAATGATCCACTTGAAAATCAGTTGGGATACATGAATAGCAATAGACCCTCCAATCCTAATCTACCTGATGCACATAAGCTCACCAAGCTTCTTACTCCAAGAAAGTTACACTGAACCGTATCTTCTCTAGCTTTCCGGATCTTGCAATAAGCTACATATTGCATTCGCCATCCTTGGCATCTTCCAATGCTTCTCAAGCTCCAAAAACACTCTTAACATTTTGAATGGGTGTGGGTAGTGTTTGAGTATAAATCTCCTCTCAATGGGTATAACAATGGGAGAGGGAAGGAGAAGAGACTACAAAGATTTCTCTCTAAGAATGAGTAGCTCTCTCTCTCTCTCATAAGGTGGGTGTGTTGCAAAAACATCTCTTAGGGTTTTTCTCTCAATAGGCTCCCCACAATTTTTGTGGGTAATGAGGGTATATATAGTATGAGTGATGGGAATACAAAAAGTCACAATTTTCAGTAAAACAGGGGAACTTTGCGGGTCACTCACGACTGATGCAAATCGCGAATCCAAGTCACGAATTACCTTCCTAGACAGGCTATACTAAGCTAGACATCTGGCCTGACTATTCAACTTCCTGCATGTGCTTCTCATGTGACCTTTAACTATCTTGATTAAATCTTCACCACTTAATACTAAACCTATTACAAATAAATCCGACAAAAATACAAGGAAATAAATTAATGCAATTACAACACTTTTTGTCATGGAATAAGGCAACACTAATGTTATGAGAAAAATCATAACTTAACAGATTAAATCTTCAAAATATATAGTCATATCAATTTGTTTAGTAAGAGTTGCAACCTCAAATTAGTAGACAAACTTTTTCCTTAAACTTTGATTCCCTTAACAATATATTAGGCCTTTACAAACAAAAAGGAAAAGCCCAAGAAAGTTTTTATTGAACTAAAATTTTGAAAGAAATTTAGATTGTATCATTGATAATGAGACTATTATGCAACGATTTCAAAAAAAAAAAAAAAAAAAACTTGTAAAAGGAAATTGTAAGACTTAATTTATTTATGTGTTTTTTTTTTCTTTTTTCAATATATGAAGTTTTATTTTTATTAGATTTTGTATAATTTAAATTTCATAATAACCTGCTTGAGAAGAAAAAAATCTTGAAATGGTCACTGCTTTAAAGAGAGCAATAAATTAAAGAACTTATGTGCTTTTTTGGCATGTAGCCAATTGGTACTTGTGTAATTTCATATTTAAAAAAAAAAAAAAAATTTGTAGTTGTGTAATAAATAGTCTTGTGTGACTCACAAATCACAACGTTACTTTTCACAAATTATACATTTTCCCAATATTATCCACATTATTCGTCTAGTTCTCGTTTCCATTTCATCAGACCATGATATTTGCTCAGCTATGTAGACTGGCTCCTCTATTTCTTTCTTTCTTTCTTTCTTTTTGGTCTACAGAAGAAAAATGAAAGAATAATTGAAGATTTCAGGTTTTTTTTTTTTTTTTTTTTTTTTTTTTTTTTTTTTTTTTTTTTTTTTTGCTGAATAAGATTTGAGTTTCTTTATATATTGATGGGTGACTCATAGTTATTTCTTTGATTTCTATTATTTTTGTTGGTTTCGATTAAACTGCCTTATAGAGAATGAAATCTTTAATTTCTAGGATTTTGAGTTGCTTTTCGTGTTGGTGGGTGGACCACTGACCTTTTTTTTTTTTTTTTTTTTTTAAATAAACTTATAATATATTACATAACTAAAATACCACTATAAAATTACCTAACTTTTGTAGTTGTAGTCTGGAGTAATATTGATTTGTTTTCTTTCGATTTTTAATATTTTTTGTCTAATTACTTTATTAATTAGGTCATTGTACAATTTCATTAGTGATGGTTGTTAGTTATTACCGGGGAAAAAATTGTATGATGAGTGGATGACTACCGTATGAGCACTAGTATCAAATGTGCTAAATACTAAAATTTTAGCAATTAATACATTAAACACTAAAAAATCTCCCACATAAAATGTTTCAAATGCTAGCATTAATGAATAGTACAATTCTATTAATAGAACTATATAACAAAAATTGTAAACCATTTTCTTCTTTTATTCTCCTTTTTTCAAGCCCTTTTATAGTGATACTTTGAGTTAAGTAATATGTTTGAACTTGGTGAGAGAGTGTAATTAAAATCTGTGTGTGCGTGTTTAGCAATTAGTTTGTTTCTCAAAAAAAAATTCTCCTTTTCTTTCTCCTCCATAAATATTTCTCGCTCTCTCTCTCTCTCTTTCCCTAGTATACTTCTCTCACTCTTAGCCTATTTCGCTCTCACCATGCAACCAATCTCACCACTGAGCCACGTCGTCTAAAACTCTCTCTCTCTCTCTCTCTCTCTCTCTCTCTCTCTTGTGGTGGGTTTTTTATTTTTTTATTTTTTTTTATTTTTTGGGCTATGGGTTTCAATGGTAGGTTTGGTGGTGGGTGGGTTTCGATGGGTAGGTTCAGTGGTGGGTTGGATTACTCCAGTTTTGGGTGGGTTTCTATGGTGGTTGGCTTATTGCTGATTGTGGAAGGAGTTTTTCTTTTTTTTTAATTTTTTTTATAAGAACTTTTTTAGGTTATTTTAATGGGTGATATGATAAAGGAAGAGATGTGATGTAAGATGTGTTAAAATAGATAAAGTAACTTCTTAGTATGTGAAAATAGAATTTTTTTTAGCACAGCTAATGCTGATGTTCTAATGACCACTTTTTGTGCATGATAACATCGTTTCGGCAACAAATTACTACCCTTTTTCTTGTGCATATGATGATTACTTGTTTAGCACAATGACCATAGTGAATTGTTAATAATACAATAACCCCTAATTTTTAGCATATGATAACCACTCGTTTGGCAAAGAATGGCCACTATAAATTGTTACTGTAAGGCCACTTTTGGGATCCTAGGCCTAAAAGGTAAAAGGATCTAGGCTCAGAGAGCCCAATATAATGAATTTGTAGAAAGTGGGTTCTAAACTAGGCTCTAATAAGTTGGATAACAATTATAATGGGTTTAGATGATAAGAAAACAAAGATAAAACGGTTTTCTCCAAAGAAAATCTTCCTCGGCACTGTCTGAGGAGAATCGTTCTTGTATATATCTCTTTTAGACTTGATTATGATCTTTAGTTCTTGTTACTATAGTGTTTCTTTTTCTATAGATTCATAGATCCCCCCCCCCCCCACTATCGTGGTGTCTTTCTTCTTTATATCCCTTTTCTTTGCTTCATCTCCACCCTCCACGTGTAAGCCAAGTTGCTTTGCTTTGATCCTTGTCCCATCAGCACTTTCCTGAAATCTTTAAGAATAGCTGTAAGGCTGAATATCACTGTTCAGGTATCACCTCCACATTAATGAAGCCAGAAAGTTAGCTACAAAACCTTTAATGCGGTGGTAGCAACTTTCTCTTAAATATTTCTTAGCTTCCCTTTGTCCTATGAATTCCTGATGTTTATCCTTATCAATAGAGTCCTTTGGAGTATTGCTCTTGATGGTAGACCACACCTTCTGACCTTTGCCTTTCTTAGCCGAGGAAGCATTCCTCCTCAGACTACCTTCCCCAATTCTTAAAAACATAATTTTTTCGTAACCCACTGATTCTTACCTCTTTATCAATGCTTCCTTGTCCTCAGACTACTAAATGTCCTCGGATAAAGCTCACAACCCAATATTCATTTTTGGGCCTTTTACCCTTACAATAGCCCCTTGAACTTCCCTTCTTTTGCTCCTCGAGAAAAAAAAAAAAGAAGAGGAATTTCGATATTATAATGATAATAACTCTACTCTTCCCTCACATCACTTTTGTCTACATAGGTGTCTTTTCAACTGCCTAGAAGCACGCTCCTGACGTTTCGGCAAACAGGGAGAGTGGCACACCATGAGGCAAGAGGGAGAACTAGCAATCCCTGTGATTGTCTTTATAGAGGGAGGGATGAGAATCCTTATGGGTAGAGTTACTGGGGATTATCTAATAACTCACAGGCTTTCTCCCACTTAGTGTGCCCTCAACATGTTTAGGATCCTAGGTAGTGTGGATGCCCTCAATGAGAAAATGGGTTTGAACCTTACCCACCACGACGTCAATTGGATTTACAACATTCACCATTTAAAAGGGTAGGGGTACTACCTAAAAACTAGGGTTCTTGAGGTGAAACTCATTTCGTGCCTCCCTAAGTCCAACAAAGGTATGAACAAAGATTTTCTAATTGTCTCAGGGGAGTGGCACGATGGCCTTCACTGTCCGATGAAAGATGGGACACCAAGTGGGGTTTTTAGGTCTAGGTTTGCTGTTCTAATAAAACCCCTTTACCCACCAACATCTTCCATGCTTATTTCCTCTATTTATGCTTGCAATTTAATTTTCCTCTAATTTGTGCTGTCTTCTTAACAATGCTTTTCTGATTTGATTTTTTTTAATGGTTTTACAGATAAATACGCTGCTGTTCCTAACCTAAACCTTCTCAACCAGCTAGACTCAGACAAAATACTCAAGGCCAAGGTCTTTGTTCACAAGGACGGGCAACTAAAAGCAGTTCATCTCATCCTCGCCTACGAGCCACTGTCATCAAGCTTCCAAGCACCAAAGTGCGTGATCAGAGCAAGAGACCCACGCTTGCACCAGATCAATATTGTCGTACTAGGCTTCGTCGTTCTCGGCCCCGTTCTAGATGGCGTACAGCAAGTAGCATTGCCATTTCAATGCGCTGTCGAGGAGGAGGCAACCCCTTCCCAGCAGATGTTCAAGGAGGAGGAATAAGAAGAAGTAGTTGAAGTCTCTGACTCCATGGAAGACTTCGAGGTCTTCAACTAGCCTTTGGCCCGAGAAGCTTCAGCTGATGACCTTAGCAACATTTGTCCAACGCAAGTAAGCCAAACCCAAGAAGACCCCACTATCCCGGACGCCATGGTGCTACAGTGTAAGACTAGATCAAGCCTTCTACAGATCATGGAGTCTCAAGCAGGGGGCAAGGCATCCGAAGTGGCCAATCAAGCTAAACATCCCTTTCTTCCCCCTCCTCAGGACACCCAGCCTGAACTTGCAAATTAAAAGAGGAAACGGGAACAAAAAGGGAAGGATGTAATGGAAGAGGGCCAAGGTGTCCCTTCCAAAGAGATCGAGCCTCAAAGAAGGGCTAAGGTGGCCAAGACCACCCAAATAAAGTCCTCCAGCAAAGGGGCACCTGAGGACAGAGGACGTGACCTTCGCACTAAGGTTCCAAACTGGAATCCCCTATTAGTGCTAGACAGATCCCCTATCCCCTTGATTGCCTTGATAAGGGACTTCCAACAAGGGAAGGTCGAGTATGTGGCAGATGCTGTGGAGTAGGCTTTGCTACTACTAAACGACATAGCAGATCTGAGGACTATAAAGAGGCACGAGGTGTTTCTAGGTCTGAAGAGAGACCTTGCCATGGTAAGTCTTTTAAGTTAAGCCCCATATTTTCCTTTTTTTTATTTTTTATTTGCCTTTGCTCATTGTTACATTTCCCTTTGCAGGCTGTTCAAGCTGCTTATAGGGCTAAGGAGTTGGTAAATACCACCCACAGACACATGAAGGACGAGAAGGGTAGGTGTATTGCTGCTGTTGTGGCCTTTAACATGGCTAAGAAGAGGATTAAGGAGCTGAACACCAAGCTCACCAAGGCTAACAAAGAGAAGAAGAGCGCTGAGATTGCTCTACAAAGGGCAGAGAAGCAAACAGAAGCTCAGCAAAAACAACTTCATCAGGCTGAGGATGAGCTTGTGGCAGCCAAAGACCAAATAAAGGTCCTGAAGAAAAGCAAGAGGATGCTGAGAAGGCCAGAGACCAAGCTGAGCAGGATGGCTACGATGTGGGGGTAGTCAAGACCGAGGAGGCCCTTAGGGCAGAGATCTCAGGGGTGTGTAGAACATACTACCTTCAAGTGTGGAATAATGCCTTCAACCTGGCTGGGGTTGAGGCCTCCTCAGCACTTAGGAGAGTAGAGAACGTCTACTATCCCCCTGTAATCCGCACACCCGACTCCTCAATCTCACAGGATGATGCTGCCCCTAAAGATCCAAGCTCCATCCAAGAGATACCTACCTAGGACCTTCCTCCTCCCAACAGTCCTCCAAAAGGGGTAGAGTAGGCTGGCATAGCTGTGAAGGAAAAGAAAACACCAAGAAGGTCGCCTCTATAACCACAAAGCCTTCAGTTGCACCCAAGGATTCTTCTGAGGGAGGGGTGGTTTCCCAAAGCCATGAGCTAGTTTTGGCAACCTTCCCCATTCTTGCCAAGGAAGAATCCAAGGATAAAGGCCCAGCATCCTCCGCAACAGCACCTACCCAATCCACCAAGGCCCCAACAGAAGATAAACTCGTCCTCAAAATTAAATAGCTCTTAGAATAGGCTTTTTTTTTTTATAATTATTTTTTTAATTTTTTAGTGTTGTTTTTGTTTCCAAAATTTGTAATCAATTGGCCTCTTCTAAGGCTTAACTTAATGACAATTATGAGCTTTTCTTTTACACTTGTGGTATTTGTATGAATCCTAGCATAGTTTCTGCTTTATTGCACACTTAATCAATGTGAAAATGAGATATAGCTTCATTTAGTTATCTACATAAGTGATAACATAGTTACTACATCCCATATAATCAGCAACAGGACAGGCTAAACCTTCTACGTTTACAATCTCAACAAAGTATACCTTTAACTTCAAAAACATACCTTAAGTATAGTTAAGCCAAAGGATCCTGTATATTGTTGAATTTTTCTTTAACTTCATGCAATGGTAAAGCATCCATCCATACAGGGCTCCACCTAACCCTCCACTTATCAATAAGTCTAAGGAACTATAAGTGATAATTAGCTCACAAACAGACCATAGATATACTTGCAAATGCTTTAAGTGATGCTCACGAGTATCCTTTTGATTAAGTTACTACAATAAGAGTCTTTATGGCTAGGCTAAGTACTAATTTGCCCAAGGCATGTGATTCAAGGAACCTAACATGGCTGATGCTCTATATAGTATTCTCATGGTCAAAGAAATGTTAACGTACCCAAGATATGTGGTCCGAGGAACCAAAGTTGACCTAGGTTTTGTTTAATACTTAAACTAATCGTAAGGAGTATCAATTTACCCAAGGTATGTGGTTTGAGTAGTCAAGCATGACCAAGGTTCTGTTTAATACTTAAACAAATAATAAAAAGTATTAATTTATCCAAGGTATGTGGTTTGAGGAGCCAGGTCAACCAAGGTTCTGTTTAATACTTAAACAAATAATAATAAGTATTAATTTACCCAAGGTATGTGGTCTGAGGAGCTAGACATGACTAGGGTTCTGTTTAATACTTAAACAAATAATAATAAGTATTAATTTACCTAAGGTATGTGGTCCAAAGAGCCAGACATGACCAAAGTTTTGTTTAATACTTAAATAAATAATAAGAAGTATTAATTTACCCAAGATACGTGGTCCGAGGAGCTTGGCATGACCAAGGTTCTGTTTAATACTTAGATTGATAATCAATGTTACACATAATGCCATAATAAAAGCATGGCATAGATACTGTTCATTAATAATAATACCTCAGCATGTTATTTACATTCCAGGGGAGTGGTACAACATTTTCATCTAGATCTTCCAGGAAATATACACCTATACCAGCCATTGAGGTGATATGGTATGGCCCTTCCCAATTGGGCCTTAACTTTCCCCAAGCTAGGTTCTTTGCAATACCCAACATTTTTCTTAATACCAAGTCTTTAGGAGCTAATGGTCTTAACCTCACATTTGAGTTATACCCCTGCTTGAGCTTCTGCTGATAATACACCAACTAAACCACGGCATTTTCCCTCCGTTCTTCAACTAAATTTAGGTTCCTTTCCAGTAGTTTGTCATTGCTATCTAGAGTGAACAAGCTTGTTCTCAACATTGGGAATATAGTCTCCAGGGCAATCACAGACTCGGCTCCATAAGTCATTGAAAATGTTGTCTTCCCTGTTAACCTACAAGGGGTAGTCTGATATGTCCAAAGGATGTGTGGCAGCTCTTCCACCTATTTACCATTTGCATCATCTAACCTCTTCTTGAGTCCATTCACTATGACCTTATTGATAGCCTTGGCCTGTCCATTCCCCTGTGAGTAAGCCAAGGTGGAGTACCTATTCTTAATGCCCAGATTACAACAATACCTCTTAAAGGCCTTACTATTAAACTAAAGACCATTGTTAGAGATGAGGGTACGAGGGATCCCAAATCGAGTAACAATATTTTTCCACATAAATCTCTTAGCATCCACATCCCTGATATTTACCAATGGTTCATTTTCAACCCACTTAGTGAAGTAATCTTTGTTGACCAACAGCCATCTCTTATTCCCTACTGCCTTAGGGAAAGGCCCTATAATATCCAAGCCCCATTGAGCAAAAGCCCTATAATAACCCCGTAGTTGATGAATATTTGGAGTAAATCTCTAACATTGGTCACACTTCTTCACGTACTCTTGTGCTTTCTTCTGCATGTTTGGCTACCAATATCCCTGTATGAGGGCTCTGTGAGACAAAGATCTGCCTCCTATATGACTTCCACGAATTCCTTTATGTAACTCTTTTAGGAGTGGTTCTACTGCTTTAGGGTGTATACATAGCAAATATGGACCAGAAAAAGAGCGTTTATACAACTTTTGATCCTCGAACAACCAAAATCGAGGAGCCTTTCTTCGTACTTTATCAACCTCGACCCTTTCCTCAAGCAAGATACCCTCATTTAGGAATAGCATAATAGAATCCATCTAGCTAGGTCCCACCCCAATTTAATGAATCTAGAAATTCTCCCTCTTTATCTCAGTAAGTTTACATAAGTCCTCAACAAGAAAAACTCGAGGTAAGCTCTGCGTCGAGGAGGTCGCGAGAGTGGCAAGAGAATCAGCATGCATATTTCTACTCCTAGGGATTTGCAGTAAGGTGAAAGACTTAAACGCTGATTGCAATTGCCTAACCTAATTCAAATACTCTTGCATTCTCACATCCCTAGCCTCCAACTCTCCCTTTACCTAGCTTGCAACCAACCTCGAATCTAAAAATATCTTCATTGGTTTTCCTCCCATTTTCTAAACCATAATCATTCCTACCAATAGAGCCTCATACTTAGCCTCATTATTTGTGACTGAGAAACCTAACCTTAAGGATTTTTCAATAATGATCTTCTTAGAAGATATTATAACTAGCCTTACTCAAGATTTGCTATACCATCAACGTATACCCTTCAAGATAAAGGCTCTTACAGGGAGACCACGCCAACTGATTTTCCATCCACGTTTTGCTTTTCTCCTTCCTCTTCCAATGGGGATTCAACAAACTCGGTCACCAAATCTACGAAGACCTGGCCCTTGATAGAGGTGCGAGGCATATATTTGATATCAAAAGCCCCTAGGATCGTACCCTACCTGGCAATCCTTCTTATGTAATCAACCCTTCGAAGTAGTGATGGAAGCAGAAGTTAGGTTAAAACAACAACTGTGTGAGCTTGGAAGTAGTGAGGGAGCTTACGCGTAGCATGCACCACTGCCAAACTAGCTCTTTCCAATGGTAGGTAACGAACCTCGGCTTCATGCGATGACTTGCTCACATAATAAACTGGTCTTTGTACTCCATTATCAACTCGTATTAATACTAAGCTTACTGCATAAAGGGCTACAATAACATAAGCAAATAGGACTTCCTGTTTCTCGGGCTGGGACATAATAGGTGGTCGAGAAAGGTATTCCTTCAGCTATTGGAAGGCCAAGGCCCACTCAAACCCCTTCCACTTATGCAAAAATTGAATGAAAGGCCTACACTTGTCTATTGACCGAGAGATGAATCGGTTTAGAGCAGTAGTCATCCCTGTCAACTTCTAGACCTCTTTGGGATTCCGAGGAAGTTGCAAATTGTTAATTGTCTTAATCTGGTTAGAGTTGAATTCAATTCCATGATGAGTGACCATGTAGCACAGAAATTTACCTGAGCCAATGCCAAAAGAACACTTGGAAACATTGAGGCGCAGTTTGTGCCTTTTTAGTATTTCAAAAATATTCCCGAGGTCTTCCACGTGCTTGGACGCCACCTTACTTTTCACCACCATATCATCTATATAAACCTCATTATTTTTACCTAGTTATGGCTTGAATATCTTGGTCATCATCCTCTGATAGATAGACCCTACATTCTTCAATCCAAAAGGCATCACCTTGTAGTGGTAATTTCCAGTAGGATTAACAAAAGTTGTCTTTTCCTGATTACCCAAAGCCAATGGTATTTGATGGTACCCTTGAAAAGTATCCAAAAAACTCATCCGAGGATGGCCTACAGTTGTATCCACTATCTGATCTATTCGAGACATAGGGAAGGGATCTTTTGGGTAGGCCTTGTTCAAATCTGTGAAATCCACACATACTCACCACTTTCCACTCTTCTTCTTCACCACTGCAGTATTGGCCAGCCACTTAGGGTAAAACACCTCTTTAATAGCCCCAACCCATTTAAGTTTAACCACATCCTCCTTGACAACATTAGAATGGTCCTTAGACGAGCGCCAATGTGGTTGCTTTTTTGGGGATGACGAATGGATTGACATTCAAATGATGGCAAATGAAATTTGGATCCAACCTCGGAGCTTCGTAAGATCTCCACGCAAACACATCAACATTTCTTATGAGAAACTCTATCAGCTCTTCCTTCTCCTAAGGAGGCAACTGATCTTTGATCTGGAAAAACTTCTCCTCGTCACCACCAATGATGACTTTTCCTAATTCCTCACATTTAGCCCCTTCCATCACCATATCCACAAATGACACTGCAATCCTTGATTGCTATAGACCTTGATCAGCTGAGGCTGAAGACTCAACTTCACCTTAATGTCTGATTGCAGCTACCAAACATTGTCTAGCCAGAGACTAGCTCCCAACCAGCTCCTCAACTTGGTTCCCGAACGAATGCTTCACCTTTAAGTGTAGGGTAGACGAAACAGCCCCCAAAGCATAAAGCCAGGGTCTTGCTACAATGGTAGTGTAGGGAGAATAAACATCCACCACAATGAAGTCCACCTGCACCACTTCTGAACCTGTTTGCATGGGTAGTCTAATTTGGCCATTTGGAATAACAACTTTTCCATCGAAGACCATTAAGGGTGAATCATAACATGCCAAATCTTCAGGTTTCAATTTTAGTCCTTTATATAAATTAGGGTATATGATCTCTACACTGCTGCCCTGATCTACCAACACCTTCTTCACATCATACCTTCCTATCTTGAGGGTGATCACTAGGGCATTATCATACGACTGCAAGGTTCCAACTTTATCTTCATTAGAGAAACTCAACGCTGGTCGGACCTCCATCCTACTCCTCTTCGGCTCAAGGTTGGAGTTCTCGACGAGTGGCTGAGCTACAGACATCACCTTAGAGGGATGAGAACTGGTCCTTGCTAGAAGAGCGAGGATAACATTAATTATGCCTAAAGGTAGCCTTGAAAAAGTATCTTTTTGAGATCCCAATCCTGCCTGACTCCCTTACCCATTGGGTTGATATAAAAATTGCTTCAACTTTCCACTTCTAACTAGCTACTCCAGATGACTTCATAAAGTTTTGCAATCTTTTGTGGGGCGTCCTCGCTCTTAGTGGTACTGACAATGAAGGCTTTGGTTGCGCTTCGTGGGGTCTCCTCCCATCTTATTTGGCCATTTGAAGTATGGCTCATTTTTTATTTTTTCCAAGACTTGATGTACTAGCTCATGGAACACCGTGGTAACCACTTGAGTAACAGTAAATCTAGATTGTCTAGCAAAGTCTCTCCGATGATGGTTATTGTTGTATCTGTCCGACCTAAAATCCCTTTTATCCTTCACTTTAGCCTTCCCCTTCCCCTGCTGTTGGTCTTCCTTGACCCGCTTATACTTGTCAATACTGTCCATAAGCTAACGTTCACTCTTAGCAGGCTTTCTGGTCAACGACTTCCTCAAATCATGCTCGGCAGATAGGCCAACCTTGAAAGTCCTTATAGCCACGTTGTTGAGGGAAGAAATTGATGCCTCTGAATGAAATGTTGGGAAACCAAACCGAGACTCAACTATAGGCTCTTGAAATGACACCCATAGGCTTTCGATGTGATGACAAGCCTATCCAAATAAGAAGAAAAAAGAACTACACTTAACAAAACAACAACAAAGGCCCAATAAAAAATACATTACAATACTTAATTAGTATATTAGTGGTCTTGTTTTAATAGTCTAAGGGAAAATGAATTCTCCAACGGTAAGGGTAATGTTTCACTTAAGTCCAAAGAGATAAATTGTCCAACAACAGGGGTAAAATTGCACTATCCAGCAATCAATAATTAGGTAAATTTAAGCAAATTTTAGGTCCTTATGTGTCTCATTCAAGAGGAATTTATTGTGCTTTCAGCCATTATTAGATTAATGTGAAGGAAGAGTTTGATCATTATGAATACATCATATCCTTCTACAGTAAAGTAAAAAGTAAACATTAAAGGTTCCATAGGAAAAAGAAAAGGAAGATTAATTGGCATGGTGTGAAAGGAGAGAAAGATCCCCAGCTCAGTGCAGCAAATATTTAGCTAAAATTTTGGTGGGTGTGTGTTTATAAGGAATGGACGAGTGGAATGAGGTCTGTTTTTTGAGTGAGTGGTATGGGAGAGATGCTGAGACTGAAGTCTTTTATGAGTAATGGGTTGTTTGTGACTCACTAGAAGACATTTATGAGTTGTGGTAGTGTAAAGGGGGAGAAGGATATCTGGGACTAGATGGGTCTAGGTTAAGGATGATGGGTGGTGAGCTAAGTGAGAGCTGAACCACCAACAAAAATGGCCAACGAATTTCAGAGTCTCTAAGTCTCAGAGGGGTGACTAAGTTGGTTCCTTGGTTAGCTTGCTTATGTTTTTATAATGGAGTTTTAAGAGAAGCATTTATTGACAAAACTCCAAGAAACGTTTAGCCACTCAGAAGTGATGAATCATAGTCAAGCTTCCCTGAGATTTTTGCATAGAAGTAGGAAAATCCATTTAGGGGGTTGCTTTTCCTTTTTGGGTAATGATGGGATTTTAGAGCTTTTTGCATTAAATGCTAGGATTCTTGAGGCTGAGCTTGATTATTGTGATTTGAGGCGTGTATCATGAGTGAATCCTAATGCTGCAACTGAGATTCTGACCCTTAAGAAGTAAGATTTAACACCCCAAGCCAGGTGTCAAGTTCTAGTCTACTTCAGGGGGTTCCGTTGGAGATCCCTTTATGCCCTCCAAACCACATGTTCCCAATTTTCCCCCTTTAGGATTCATGGGCTTGGCACATGAATCACGTTTTAAACATTCCAAGCATTTTTAACATCAATTTGTTGGAGTTTGAACAATTTGGTTTCAGTTCCCCTTCTGTTGGAGGTGCAGTTTTGGGAAAGATGATGGAGTTCCATCATTCTTTAGGCTTTAGCTGATGTGACAGCCCTTGGGCACTATTCAAGTTAGGTAGGGGGTGACAGAAAATAGGGGGGACAGCCTTTAGTCCATTCTCAAAAGCTTGGTTCCCTTGTATGAGTCTCTAATTGCTCTTTTTGATTAGGACTGAACAGAGGCTGTTCTCCTTTGCCTTCTGCTGGTGTTTCTTGCTCACATGGGCTGAGTTGTGTGTGCATGTTGCCATGGGTTTTTATTCCTCATGGACTTTTATTAGTAAACATTTTTTTTTTTTGGGTTTCTTCATAAATACTTGCAATGCGCCTTTGGGCAATTAGTTGTAATGTTTGAAACAATAGGACAAGTTTCGAAACACTTTTGTAAATAACACTTACTATGATGAATTCCATATTGCAGCGTTCATTGTTTCTAATAATTTAGATGATGAGCTTATGGGTTTGAATGTTTTACCACGAGTGTAGAAGGTATATATTATGGATGTCGTGATGCAAAATGATGTCCATGTATTTCATGGGTTCATAATACGAGAACATAATCCTCAAGATAGCTCTCAATGAGTTTCTTCATAAGATGATTGTCATGGTCCTTTTTTGCCACGGTAACATTTTAACATAATATTTTTTCTTTACCAAGCGTTGATAATCTTGGGCTCTTTTCTTTTTGATAAAGTAGTGCCAATGAGAATTGGGCTTTGATGTTGCCAATAAGAATTAGGCTTTGATGTTGCCAATGAGAATTGGGTTTTTGATATTGCCAATGAGAATTGGGCTTTGGATGAATGAATTGCTATGGGTTTGAATCATGGGCTTTGATTATGGATTTGAATTCCATTGATAAAATTGTTTTGCCATGGACTTGAATCATGGGCTTTTCAAATATTGCCAAGCATAAGTGTTCTTGGGTTTTGAATAGAATATGGTAGGTGATACTTAAATAAAATTAAGTATAAAAAAAAAAAAAGTACCTTAACATTTAGCCCCCCAAGTCATGTGTGATCAAGTTATTAGTAATACTATATTTTTTGAAAGAAAAATATTAGGATCACACGTGCGAGTTTTTGTTTTATTTATTTATTTATTTTTTTATATATTTTTTTTTTGAAAAATGGTGGCCTATTATAGATAATGAGATAGGAAAATATTTGTGGGCTAGTGAGAAATATTCATGGATGCCCAAAATAATATATGAGTGATATTTTTGGTATTTTTGGTGAATAAATAAAAGTGATTTGAATAGGACTAGAGCATGTGGTATGAGTGAAAAAATTGTACCTCAACCTTTAGCCCCCTGAGTATGTGTGATCAACCTGCCTTCGGCCACACATGTGAGTTTAAATGAGTCCATAAGCTTGTGTGACATGGGTTGAAAGAGAAACTGGTGTACCCCTGTTGGTCCTTGAGGGAGTTATTGATGGTGGGGCAACTGGAAGGGGTGCCACTGATCCTTTGCTGCCACCTAAAGGGGTTGCTGGTGCAGCTGGAGAAAGGATTATAAGTGAATCCATCACGCCCATATCTGACCTTGATCCTCCCTGGAGCAAAAAAACCATAGGTACGACTTTTGCTGTCCATGCTTCAATAACATCTACAAATTTGGGTATGCCTCATAAAGAAAAAACTTCATCTTCTTGTTCCTTTGACATATAGAGTAACCTCACCAATCTTGTCTGACAATTGCAGAAGGAGAGCCGTCAAGTGTTGCGTTTTAGGAGGTTAACATTCAAGATTTCATGGAGATGTTCAATCAAGAAAGGGAGAACGACAAATCTGCCTAAGACTTCTATGCACTTTTGGGAACCACAGTGAAACTCTAGCAATTTGATGTTCCCATTGAAGGTCTGCCCTTGCTAGAAAAAATATTGTCAAAGTATCTAGATTCTATGTCTAGGTGTATATATGGTAATGCAGTGAGAAAGGTAATGTTCCAATCCTTTGTTGCGGTTTTGCTTGACATAGAACGCACACCCCTCAAGAGTTTCAACTTGCACAAGGTTCTTGAGTGGAAGGGCGTACTTAGTGAGTTGCAATCCATGAGGTTTGATGTTGGGTTCATTCTTGATTGGCTCAAAACCACTATTGCCTCCTGCATCATTCATGATGGTGAGATAAAGTTGGCTGAACTCACAGTGAAGATTGCAAATTTGGAGGAAGAGATTGCAACGAAGGTATCAGAACTATCGCTCTTGACAAGCCAAAAGGAGTCCATCGTGCTGTCCTTAGCCACTAGTGGTAACTCATCCTCTACAGAAACCTTTGGCGGCTTGTTGGACTAGGCCACTCCTGCTTTTGTTTGTATATGTGTTTTCTTTTATAGCTACTGTACTAGTGGACCACTCGATTTGGGATGTAATATGTGTTTTGAGACTTTCTTAGTTATAAAGACTCATTTCCCCCTTTCGTTTTGTAATAGAAAAAAAAAAAAAAAAAAAAAGACTTCTAGGTGCTGTTACTATTCATGTATGCAAAACTATTCAGCTATATATAAAAAACTTATAAGTGTTGTGATTTGTCTAGTTGTAAGTGTCGTTGTTATCTGCGCAAAAGGTTACTCAATTGTAGGTACCAGTGTTACATGTGAATGAAAAATTAGTCAACTATGGACATTGTCTTTGTAAAAGGTTCATGCTTAAAAGACATTTTTTTTCTGCATACAAGAAAACTTTCTGCATAATTTTTTTGCATAAAAGGAAATTTCTGCATAAAAGAAAATTTTCTGCATAAAAGGAAATTTCTACATCAAAGAAAATTTTCTGCATAAAGGAATTTTTCTGCATAAAAGAAAATTTTCTGCACAAAGGAATTTTCTGCATAAAAGGAAATTTTATGCATAAAAGGAAATTTCTACATAAAAGAAAATTTTCTGCACTGAGGAATTTTTCTGCATAAAAGAAAATTTTCTGCATAAAGGAAATTTTCTGCATAAAAGCTATAAAAAACTTATGACTTGTAAAAGGTTCATGCTTAAAAGGAATTTCTTTGCATTAAAGCTATAGAAAACTTATGACTTGTAAAAGGTTCATGCCTAAAGGAAATTTTTCTGCATAAAAGCTATAGAAAACTTATGACTTGTTAAAGGTTCATGCCTAAAGGAAATTTTTTCGCATAAAAGCGGTTACCTATTGTTACTTTTTTATGTGAGCACATGTTTTCCAACTGTTTGTGCGAAAATTGTGCACTGCTCACAGCAGAGGACATCTCCAGCCAAGCCATTATGCTCTCTTTTAAAAAAAATAACAATAAAAAAAGGAGGAAGAAAGAAAAAGAGTGTCCGCCTCTATACTCACACACACACACACACATATATATATATATATATACGTGTGCATATACTTATATACATATATATGTATGTGCATTCATATGTGTATATGTGTATATATATATATATACATATGTATTTTCAAGAAAAATAGCTATGTGTCTTTTTTTTTTTTAAAAGAGACTCAATACTAAAGAAAACATGCACGATTATGGCAAAGGTGGTGCTTACTTTTATTTAGTAGTAGTTGTGGTCTTACAAAAGAGTGGGAAAAGACCACATAGTACAAGCATGGGAGGTTAAGCATAGTAAAATTTAAGCCATTTGCCATTAACAAGTTCCACGAGGACTTCACCATCTGCTATAGCTAGACGATAGTAACCACTCTCATTGGCTTCCCTTATGAGGTATGGACCTATCCAATTTGGGGCAAATTTAAAGGGGGCAGAAAGGTTCCTCCTCACATGATCTACTACCTTCTGGACCATTTGCCCATTAACAAAAGTTCTAGCCTTCATGACCTTATTGTAGGCAGTGGTCATCTGCCGCTGGTACCGCTGGATACGGCCAAGGGCCAAATTCCTTACTTCCTCAAGGGTTTCAAGGTCGGAGACCTTATATTCTGCACAGGTGGCTGCACTCTTTCAACTTCTTGACCATGAACCACCCTAGGAGTAGGGACTAATAACTCAAATGGTGATATAGCCTTGGTGCCATACACAAGAGAAAACGGTGAAAAACTAGTAGCAGTCTTTGCTAAGAAAGAATTGGATATGGAAAATCAAAGCAAACTGGGAAAATACTTGGTAGAAAGAGCAATAAAATAGATATCTACAGGATT